>JANFNE010000049.1:0-409685 GCA_024867545.1 Phytopythium helicoides
CTAAACCCTAAACCCTAAACCCTAAACCCTAAACCCTAAACCCTAAACCCTAAACCCTAAACCCTAAACCCTAAACCCTAAACCCTAAACCCTAAACCCTAAACCCTAAACCCTAAACCCTAAACCCTAAACCCTAAACCCTAAACCCTAAACCCTAAACCCTAAACCCTAAACCCTAAACCCTAAACCCTAAACCCTAAACCCTAAACCCTAAACCCTAAACCCTAAACCCTAAACCCTAAACCCTAAACCCTAAACCCTAAACCCTAAACCCTATTGAGAATAACTTGCCTGTGTACTATTCACATCCATCTACTTGCTGCGGTGTCAATACTTGTGTTTTTACTATCCACACAATGTACCAATAATCTAGCATCACTCCTGTGACATCGTTGTTCTGTACTGTATGGCTTTGCGGTAATACCGTGGGTGAGGTTTCGCTTTTGTATCGGATGTTATACCCGTGGGCAATTATACTTGAAATTTGTATTGAAATCTATACGACACTGCGCGACAGCATGACATTTGGCAATTATACTTGAAATTTGTATTAAAATCTATATGACATTGGGTCCGAGGAGGGTTGCCCAATGTCATTAGGGTTTGGATACAAATTTCAAGTATAATTGCCCAATGTCATATACTGTTTAGGGACCCTAAACCCTAAACCCTAAACCCCACTAAATCGACCACGCTGAGTACGTTGGAAAAAGAAAAATCGAAATCGGCTGGTTGGGTTCTGATATATTACTTTTCGCAGTTTTTGATAAAGTTCCAGAGTTATTTCCGGAAATTCGACTTGTCGTCCGAGTCCGTACAGGTTTCGTATGTATCCTCCCAAATTTTCAGAAAGATTGGCTGGCTAGATCTCCAGGGACACAGTGTCTAAACCCTAAACCCTAGACGGATTTCTTACCAATTTCTTACCGATATATTTCCAAACCCTAATTATACTACACACCGGGTTTTCTCCTCTGACTACAAAACTTAGTGCGCTTACTCACATGTGCTATATCTCCTCATCACAACGTCACATTGAATCAATCATAGATGGCTTGTACTGCATACTGACAACATCGTTATCGACGTACCAACCATGCCACACCCTTACAATGTTGAGCGTTTCCACATTCTCTTCTCATATACACCATCGTTATCACTCGGTCAATACCATCTGCCTACAACTATCCATCTCTGCGTTCTCTTGTTGCCTCACGTCGTCTGCACAAATCATCACAACATCCACCATCAAACGCTCAAAGCCATACACTTTTCTTTCATCGTACTCTCCTCCATTTTACTGGTCAACGCGTATCACCGAGCGAGCACACGTACAAAGTAATTGCTTTCCATCATGATTCGAGATAACGACTCGCCTCTTCTCACACTCATCGTCACGAACATGTGCCAATTCAGCTTACACTCCAGCACCGACATGGTGTCGGTTCATTTCTACTTGCTTGAAAACAAGATTCGCTCTGCATGATTAAGTACAGTTCCAATAGCTCTCGATGCACACAGTTCATTGCACTGTCCAAAGCATCAACCACAACGCACATTTGCTTCAAAGTTACTTGGTATATATTTTGGAAAGAGAATAGCTGCGTCGGTGAAGTGGAGTTCGTCGCTATCAATCGGTGTGCTACTTCATCATCTTCTTTGCACAGTTCACTGTGAAATGAATCATGTGCTTCGGTTTCGTTTACTTCATCTTCATTACATGTTTCACATCAGCTCCCTTGCCGATCAACTGGGTGAGCTCTAGCTATCAATGCTGTCTCAACTCACACACTAGTCGTCACGTATCAGTCCATTGAACCATCAAGTATCGATCGTGAAGTAGCCGTCACAGCTTGTCATCCATCACATGTCAGTCAATTATCCATTGGTAACATCTCATGGCGTTTGATTTCTTTGCGGACCAATCGAAAATGTAGGATTACACTCGCTCACGGTATGTTCCACATATGCACCTTGGTGACATCAGGTTCACCAACACGTATTGTTTCTCGTATCCATTCACAGTCGCCCACTGGTATATCAAGTCTCTTTTGTTTCCTTGATTCTCGATTGTCAATCATTTGAATATTGGTATGTGTTCTGTATGTGTGTTTGAATTGGTACATGTTGTCAGTCCCTCAGCTTACATGAATGATGTTGACGGTCACACACTTCTTGATAACAAGAATGGCAATGGTTGCTTGATTGAGAATAACTTGCCTGTGTAGTGTTCACTTCCATCAAGTTGCTACGGTGGCAGTACATGTGGTTTTACTATCCACACAATGTACAACACAATTGCCAATAATATGGCAACATTCCAGTGACATCGCTGTTCCATACTGTATGGCATTGTGGTAGTACCGTGGGTGAGGTTTAGTTTTTGTATCGGAGTTTCCATCAAGGGCCCACATATAGGGAATTTCCATAGTTAAGGGGGAGGACATTGCGCTCGGGGAGGACAATGGCCCATTTCATACAAAAGTCAAGACAAAAAGGGGAGGACAATGGCTCCGGGGAGGGATGGCCATTGTCCTCCCCATTTTATCTTGAAATTTGTATGAAATGGGCCATTGTCCTCCCCTGTTTAAGTTCCGTAAACCCTAAACCCTGTGGTAATTTACATATTCTTTCCGATTTATTACCGATATATTTCCGAACCCTAATCAATCTCCGCACCGGGTTTTCAAATACTGCTACACAGCTTTGCGCGCGCATTCACATCGATATCGCGTGTGTTTTTCACTTCGAATAAATGTATCTATCCAAATGCTTCTAACTAACTGCCATCTTCATTCAATACGTACCAACCATCCTCACACCAACATGTTGTTCATACCTCTCATTTCATTGCCTTATACTCGCCGTGTCTGCTACGCTTTTTTTACATTCGCATACCATTCTCCATCACTACGTTTCTTTGTTTCTCTTCTCGTATGCACAACACCATCACATGCGCCATCAAATACTCATTACTCTACAATTTTCTTCAATTATAATCTACTCCGCGTCAGCCGTCACATCTTACTGTCCAACCACAATGTGCTCAACATCCTTGCTTTACATCATCTTATCTGATAACGGCACGGGTCACCAACTACTCATGCTAGTGCATACGTCACAGCTCTGCTAACACATCAGCGCCGATATGGTATTCGTTCGTCCACTTGGTTGAAACATGATACTCTCTTCATCATAATACCCACTTTCAAACATTGTGGCTACACTTCACGCACCCGGAATCATGATGCACAACGCAAGCAGGTTGCTTTCAAAATATCTGGCATTGATTGTTGAAAGAGAATAAACCCGTATGTGAAGTCGGCGATGTCGCCAACAATCGTTATGTTCGGTCAACATGTTCTGTTCACAGTTCGTTGTGTAGTGAATCACGCACTGTTGTTTGGTCCACTGCATTACATGCATCGCATAAATGCACTTGATGATCAACTAATTGAACTGTAGTCGTCAATGTCGCCTCGTCTTAGAACACTAGTCGTCACATCACAGTGCATATGATCATCAAGTATTGCTCAAGAAGCTATCACATGTTGCCATCTGCCACATGTCAGTCAATTATATTTTGGAATCATCTCATGGCGTTAGATTTCATTGTGGACCAATCGAAAATGTAGGATTACACTCGCTCATGATATGTTCCACATGTGTACCTTGGTGACATCATGTTCACGAACACGTATTGTTTCTCGTATACATTCACAGTCGCCCGCTGCTATACCAAGTCTGTTTGTTTCCTTGGTAGTTGATTGTCCATCTTTTGAATTTGCTTCATGTTCTCTGTGTGAGTTTGATTTGGTTCATGTTGTCATTCCATCCGCTTGCACAAAGCACATTGGTGGTCACGCAATATATCTTGACACGAACGACATTGGCTTGTAGATTGAGAACAACTTGCCTGTGTAGCATTCACTTCCATCAACTTGCTACGGTAGCAGTACATGTCGTTTTACTACCCGCACAATGTACACCACAACTGCCAATAATCTGGCAACATTCCAGTGACATCGTTGTTACGTACAGTATGGGTTTGTGGTAGTACCGTGGGTGAGGTTTAGTTTTTGTATCGGAGTTTCCATCAAGGGCTGACATATAGGGAATTTCCATAGTTAAGGGTCCGGACATCTGCGCTCGGGACGGACAATGGCTAGCCCGATACAAATTTCAAGATAAAAGTGGCAGGACAATGGCTCCGGGGAGGGATGGCCATTGTCCTGCCACTTTTATCTTGAAATTTGTATCGGGCTAGCCATTGTCCGGACATGTATAAGTTCCCTAAACCCTAAACCCTACTGAACCCTACTAAACCCTACTAAACCCTGTCCGTAACTTTCATTTTCTTTCCGATTTATTACCGATAAATTTCCAAACCCTAATCATACACCACACCGGGTTTTCAAATACACCTACACAGCTTTGCGTGCGCATTCGCATCGCATGTGTCATCTCATCACTTCGAATAAATACATGTCGTGAACTACTTCAAACTCCCATCTTCATTCGATATGTACCAATCATCCTCACACCAATATGTTGTTCATGCCTATCAGTATGTTGTTTCGTACTCGCACAGACTTCGACGCTCTTCACATATCCGCGTACTATTCTCAATCACTACGTTTCATTCTTCCTCTCATCCTCTGCACAACACCATCACATGCGTTATCAAACACTCACTGCTCTACAATCTTCTTCATTTACACTCTACTTCACTTCAGACATCAACACTTACTGTCTAACCACAATGTGCTCAACATCATTGCTTTCCATCATCATCTCTGATAGAGACTCGCGACAGCACATACTCATGCTAGTGCACACATCGCAGTTCAGCTCACACACCAGCGCCGATATGGTGTTCATTCAATTCTACTTGGTTGAAAACAAAATTCGCTGTGCATCATCAAGTCGAATTCCAATAGATCTGGCTACATAAAGTTCATTTAACTATACAAAGCATCAAGCACAGCACAGATTTGCTTCAAAATTATTATATATTGATTGTGGAAAGAGCATAGCTGCGTCTGTCAAGGCAAGTACGTCGCTATCAATCGGTGTGCTACATCATCATGTTCTTTGCACACTTCACTGGATAGTGAATCATGTGCTTCAGTTTGGTTGACTTCGTCTTCATTACATGCTTCACATCAGCTCCCTTGCCGATCAACTAGGTGAGCTGTAGTAATCAATGGTGTCTCAACTCACACACTAGATGACACGTCTCAGTCCATTTAACAATCAAGTATTGATCGTGAAGTAGCCGTCACAGCTTGTTATCCATCACATGTCAGTCAATTATCCATTGGTAACATCTCACGGCGTTTGATTTCATTGTGGTCCAATCGAAATGTAGGATTACACTCACTTATATCATGTTTCACAAATATACTCTGGTGACATCAGGTTCACAAGTACGTATTGTTTCTTTTATCCATTCATACTTACCCATTGCTCTGTCAAGTCTGTTTGTTTTCTTGATACTCGATTGTCAATCATTTGAATATTGGTATGTGTTCTGTATGTGTGTATGAATTGGTACATGTTGTCAGTCCCTCAGCATACACAATGTACATTGATGGACACACACTTCTTGATAACAATATTAAAATGGTTTGTTGATTGAGAATAACTTGCCTGTGTACCATTCACATCCATCTGCTTGCTGCGGTGTCAATACTTGTGGTTTTACTATCAACACAATGTACATCACAACTGCCAATAATCTGGCAACATTTCAGTGGCATCGTTGTTATGTACAGTATGGCTTTGTGGCAGTACCGTGGGTGAGGTTTAGTTTTTGTATCGGAGTTTCCATCAAGGGCCCACATATAGGGAATTTCCATAGTTAAGGGTCCGGACATCTGCGCTCGGGACGGACAATGGCTAGCCCGATACAAATTCCAAGATAAAAGTGGCAGGACAATGGCTCCGGGGAGGGATGGCCATTGTCCTGCCACTTTTATCTTGAAATTTGTATCGGGCTAGCCATTGTCCGGACGTGTATAAGTTCCCTAAACCCTAAACCCTAAACCCTAAACCCTACTAACCCAACTAAACCCTGTCTGTAAAATACGGGTTTATTACGGCCCGAATCAAGTAAATTACGGTATCGAATGCAAACAAAACCCGGTAATTTACCCAATATTACGGCACCACGGAACCCCGAATGAACGTTCATTCCGCATAGTATATATATAGAACTTCGGGCGCGTACTCACATGTGCTATATTTCCTCATCACACCGTCACATTGAATCAATCATACATGGATTGTACTGCACACTGACAACATCGTTATCGACATACCAACCATGCCACACCCTTAAAATGTTGAGCGTTTTCACAATCTCTACTCATATACACCATCGCTATCACTCGGTCAATACCATCTGCCTACAACTATCCATCTCTGCTTTCTCTTGTTGTCTCACGTCGTCTGCACAAATCATCACAACATCCACCATCAAACGCTCAAACCCATACCATTTTTTTCATCATACTCTCCTCCATTTTACTTGTCAACACGTATCACCGAGCGAGCACACGTACAAAGTGATTGCTTTCCATCATGATCCGAGATAAGGACTCGCCTCTTCTCACACTCATCGTCGCGAACACGTGCCAATTCAGCTTACACTCCAGCACCGACATGGTGTTGGTTCATTTCCACTTGGTTCAAAGCATTAGATTCGCACTGCATGATTAAGTACAGTTCCAATCGCTTTGGCTACACACAGTTCATTGCACTGTCCAAAGCATCAACCACAGCGCACATTTGCTTCAAAGTTACTTGGTATATATTTTGGAAAGAGAATAGCTGCGTCAGTGAAGTGGAGTACGTCGCTATCAATCGGTATGCTAGTTCATCATGTTTTTTGCACACTTCACTGTATAGTGAATCATGTGCTTCAGTAGTTTTGTTTACTTCATGTTCATTACATCCTTCACATCAGCCCCCTTGCTGATCAACAAGGTGAGCTCTAGCTATCAATGGTGTCTCAATTCAGACACTAGTCGTCACGTCTCAGTCCATTTAACCAACAAGTATTGGTCGTGAAGTATCCGTGACAGCTTGTTATCCATTATATGTCAGTCAATTCTCCATTGGTAACATCTCATGGCGTTCGATTTCATTGCGAACCAATCCAAAATGTAGGATTACACTCGCCCATGGTATGTTCCACATCTGTACCATGGTGACATCAGAACATGTGTTGTTTCTCGTATCCATTCACAGTCGCCCACTGCTACAACAAGTCTGTTTTGTTTCCTTGATACTTACTTGTCCATCAGTTGAGCTTGCTTCATGTTCTGTATGTGTGTTTGAATTGGTACATGTCGTCAGTCCCTCAGCTTACATGAATGATATTGACAGTCACACACTTCTTGATAACAAGAATAGCAATGGTTGCTTAATTGAGAATAACTTGCCTGTGTAGCATTTACATCCGTCTACTTGCTACGGTGGTAGTACATGTGGTTTTACTACCCACACATTGTACAACACAACTGCCAATAATCTGGCAACATTCCAGTGACATCGTTGTTACGTACAGTATGGCTTTGCCGTAGTACCGTGGGTGAGGTTTAGTTTTTGTATCGGAGTTTCCATCAAGGGCTGACATATAGGGAATTTCCATAGTTAAGGGTCCGGACATCTGCGCTCGGGACGGACAATGGCTAGCCCGATACAAATTCCAAGATAAAAGTGGCAGGACAATGGCTCCGGGGAGGGATGGCCATTGTCCTGCCACTTTTATCTTGAAATTTGTATCGGGCTAGCCATTGTCCGGACGTGTATAAGTTCCCTAAACCCTAAACCCTAGACAGCACTCACAACATTGTCTCGTATCCACCATGACTCTAGAGATGCTGACTGTAACGAGTTGTTCTATTAAAGGGTTGTACTATTACACGTGGCAGGCCCTGATGTCGCTATGTTGCCGTGGCAGTATGTTGCTTTGTCACAGTACACAGGTTGGATACCGGACCGTATATGTATACATGTGGTGAGTATATTATACGGCAACAGTGTGTATATATCCCCTGTGTATATCGCTATACATGTAGACTGTATATTCCGGTTGATATTATACTCCATCCGTACAGTATACCATAGGTATACGTATCCTCCATATCTCCACTAATACTTTTCATATCGAACTTCTGAAACATGCTACCCCCACTAAATCGGCTACGCGGAGTACGTTGGAAAAAGAAAAATTGAAATCCGCTGGTTGGATTCTGATTTACTATTTTTCACAGTTTTTGATAAAGTTCCAGAGTTATTTCCGGAAATTCGACTTGTCGTCCGAGTCCGTATGGGTTTTGTACATATCCTCCCAAATTTTCAGAAAGATTGGCTGGCTAGATCTCCAGGGGATCAGTCTCTAAACCCTACTAAACCCTACTAAACCCTGTTCGTAAATTACGGGTTTGTTACGGTCCGAATCTAGTAAATTACGGTAGCGAATGCAAACAAAACCCGGTAATTTACCTAATATTACGGCACCACGGAACCCCGAATGAACGTTCATTCCGCATAGTATATATATAGTATATATATAGGCGCAGATCGACAGCCGGATGCCACGCTGCAAGCAGTAAGTTTCGAACTTGAGGGGCTCACGGGGTTGACGTTGTTGATCAGCGCAGGCACGAAATGCGTCGACCACTTCGAGGTCGTCAACCAGGCTCGCGCACTCGCGAAAGAGCCAAACGCGCGGCTCCCAAGTTGCTAGGCCGCGCTTCTTCCGGTTGCGGGGCAGCGCCCACACGACGCGGTACTCGTACGCGCCGGGGCTGCCCCTGCGATCCACGACGGACCAGATCGTCCAGCGCTTGTTGGGGTTGGCGCGGGCGGTACCGGGCTGAGTCTTACGAGAAGCAGCAACAGCGAGCTGCTTGCGCGCGGACCGCCCTCCAGTCGACCGCGTCGCGTTGTGCCTGGTTCTAGCCATGGCCACGTCGAGCAACACGGGACTGAGAGTCCCCCGCGACGTCCAAGCGCACGGCGTAGACCCAGCGACAACGAGCAACGACTCAAGCGACCACGAGCGCGATCTTCGACAGCTTGAACCCAGGTGAGCTGCTCGGCGAGAGAAGATTGTGCTAATGACGTTGTGATCCGGCAGGACATGCTCACGCGCCAACGAGGTCGGACCAGGACGCGTTGAAGTTGCCCTTACCGGCCGAGGACGCGAGCGTACCATATTTGGCGGGTCATCAGCTCAGAAGGGGGGGAGTGTATTAGATATCCAGTTAGAGCCGGTGTAACGGTGTTACACGGGTACGGCCCATGGCTACACTGGGTTGTGTACCCATTGCCCTCCGGCTAAGTACGAGCCGGAGGTTGAGTGTCTCTCATGAGCCTTGCATACTTTAGTCAAGTAGTTTTGCATTGTGTGTTGTAGGAACCACCCATTTCATGAACACTCTAATGCATACATTAATACAGTCACCAATTTGCCCTGAACGGCATACGTGTATTTGGTTACTTTTAACCTATACTAAAGGCAAGTGAATTGCTTTGCACGCTTCCTCGTGCGCGAAGTGCTGTGTGCCCCGTCACAGCCGGTGTGCACATGGTATTAGTTATTAGAGTAAAATACAAAAAGGGAGACGTACAGCCATCCCTACGGATGGCTGGAACTCCCTGCTGGCGGGCCGGCCTCACTCTGGATTCAGCCCGCCAGCCAACAAGCCTCTCCCCTACTCCATCCCACCGTTCTCGTCCTCCAGGACGAGGATGATCTGCATCAGGATCTCGGTCGGCTACTTTATGCTCCAGTTTCCATACGTGTCGGGCTGGGTGCTGTGACGGAGTCACACAGCACTATGCTTCGAGGAAGCGTCACAGCTCGTAGGTACGAAGTACCGAGCTGGCTAGCCAAACGACCTGAGGGTCTGTGTGGTAGGTAGTAAAATAGAGACTGTGTATTTGTATGCATTACAGCCCATTCGAAATGGGTGGTTCCTACAAGGACTGTTCGCAAACTACTTGACTAAAGTATGCAAGGCTCATGAGAGCCACTCAACCTCACGGCCGTACTTAGCCGGAGGGCAATGGGTACACAACCCAGTGTACCCATGCTACCCCCATGGGTACATACCCGTGTAACCCCGTTACACTCTCCCCCACTCAGATGTGAGTCACTCACTTTCCAAAAAGGCACGCCTGACCCAAATAGGTCCACGGCCGGGAACAGTCGTTCCAAACTGGTCATTCGCGAAAAAGCGGCGGAGGAGGAACGGTCGTTCCGAGGCACTGTCCATGACAGTTGGCAAGACGCCACGCGCCCGCGGCCAGGCTGCCGCGTCCTCGGACGCTGCTGTTCGGTCCGAACAGTCGGGGAGTGCAACCGCACAAGCCCCTGCAGTCGCTGCACCGCCTGCAGCTGCTGCGACTCTCCCAGCACCCCGCGCGAGCGGTGGTACTAACTCTCAAGGCTCCTCGAGCCTGCAAGCCGGTAACGAGGTTACCACTCCGCGCTTGTCGGTGGGCGAGTATCACCGACGGCAGTCAGCGCGACTGCGCAAGATGGCGTCGGCGACGCCTCAAGCAACCGACGAGGAGTCACCACCTACGTCGCGGCACGCCGTGCCAGACGCACCCGAAAGGGCCAACAGCGCGGTGGCGCAGCAGGACGTCGAGGACGTTCATGTTGCTAGCACCACCAGCGCAAGCGTCGTGCGCGAAAGCGCGAGGCATGACAGGGAGTACCCGTCGCCCACTGAGTCCATGCAAGTGGACTACGACGAGTCCGATGAGGACAAGCCTCCTGCTCCAAGTGCCTCGGCACCTAGCAACAGCGTCGGTGCTGCGCCATCGCACACTTCTCTGACACCACGCTCACCCGTGAGCGATCAAGAAGAAGGAGAGATCATCACCAACGATCTCGATGGTGCTCAAGAGGAGCTTCTCGGGGAAACGAACTCGTTCGTGCGCCCCCAACCCATGGATGTGGACCTTGAGGACACGCGTCCTCAATCTCGGACCGATGCAGAGCTCGAAGAGCGCTATGGCTCATTGACCGCGCCTGGGTTGCAAGCACGGCGCTACCGAGCTTGGTACTCACATGAGGTGGCTCAGCGCCATGTGCTCCGTGCTCGCTTTCTCGAGCCACTTGTGTTCTCTCCACGAGAGTATGAGCAACGCTTGGATGATCAAGCTGCTCGCAGGCAGGTGCCTTCCATGAACAGGCAATACCCGCTGGTCCTTCGACCCGATGAGACTGTCGCGCAGTATCACGCTGGCTTCCAGCAGTGGTGTACGCAGAACGGTTTTCCGTTCACGACTCTCAACGAGAGCTTCCGCAGAGAGGACGTTATGTCCGAGCGGCAACTGCGCTTCTTCTATGCGAAGTTGTTGGCAAAGGGGACGGTCGGTCGACCTTCAGAGTTCCCCCCTGCCATTGAGGCCATCCGTGGGCAGGTGTCTCAACCACGGAGTGGCCATTCCGACGGCGCTAAGCGCCTTGCGCGGGACCACCACGGCGCTGAGTCCGATTCGACTCATAAGCGCGCACGAGGTCCGGGCAATCCTCGAGGAGGACGTTCGCTGGCTCCCACGAGTTGTGTGAGTGCGGGTACCCCCGCCACTTCACAAGGTACTGGAGTTGTCCGCGCCGAAGCCTATGCTTCACCAGCGCTTCAACCAGATAATGCTTACGACCCAGGGGGTCAAGCAGAGCTGGAGGAGGGCGCAGTGGCAACTCCTTTGCGACCGATGTCGCATGGTCGTGGGACTCGAAGTCCGAATGGGGATGTGGGCGGTCGCCCGTCACCCTTTGCTCACGTCGAGCAGGAGCTTCGTGATCAGCTCGCGGAGCTGCGTCGTGATCATGACGAGGCCGTTCGTCAGATTCGTGCACTCCAAGAGCAGTTGGAGCGGCAGCAACAGCGTGTCGACGCGGTTGAGCGCGCTGGGTTTGAGCGTGCTGCTCGGTCAGAGACACAGGATCGTCGGATCCATGATCTGCGTGGTCGTGTTGACGGTCATGACCGTGACCTCCGCGACCAACTCGGTCAACTCTCGAACCTTCAAGGAAGGGTGGAGGTGATGTCGTACTCGACAATGGGTCGGCCGTCGTCATGGGGACGTGCCATTCCTTCGCGTGAGCCGTATCGTTACGACGATTACGACTACGGTCAGGGACCGTCACGCCAGAGCTCGCTTGAGCCTCGCTATGAGCGTGAGCGTGAGCGCGATCGACGCTACGAGCGTGAGTACTATGGGTACTCTGACGCTGCGCGTTATGAGGAGCGGCGGGTTGATGAGGCGGCTGAGCGTGCGAGCTCGTACCGCCCACGCTACTCGTCCTTCGAGGCTCCTCGAGCCCGACCGACTGATGTGGTTGCGTCTGCTGACTCCCGTCAGCCTCAGGCGGCAGCTCTTGCTGCAGTTGAGCCCTCGGCTCTTGATCTGACGGCTGACTCAAAGCCGTCGGGTCCAGATACGGCTTGAGAAGCCCGACATAAAACACTGGGTGTGTTTTCATTGCCGAAGGCAACAAGAGCGTGTACGCGCTCCCTTTCCGAGCTACGACCTTGAACGGTCCAATGTAGCGGGGCCGCAGTTTGGTCTTGGAGACCGCGCTCACTGCATTGAGTGGTAGGTTTCGTGCATTTAGTAGGACTAAATCACCAACCTTGAATACATGCGTATTCTTACGACCATGTTTGTCGCTCTGTTCCTTCTGCTTGTCTTGCGCAGACGCCATTGCGTCGCGCACGCGTCTAATGACGCTGAGCCTCGTGCTCAAGTAGTCATCAAGCTGCTTTTGCAGCCGAACCGACACTGGTTCAACATGACGGGAGGCCGCAAGCGGCCGAGCCTCTCCCCCACTCAAGGCGGAGGCCCCGGACGGTCCAAGCGTCAGTGTCAGCGGGACACGTGGGTGACGCAGTCCGTTCGCGTAGAACGGGGTGCAGCCCGTAGAGGCATGCACCGAGTTGTTCATTGCAAACTCAACAAACGGGAGCATCGTGCTCCAAGAGCGTGGTGCCTCAGCACAAACGCTTCGAAGGATGTCTTCGAGAACGCGGTTCGCGCGTTCGGTTTGACCATCGGTCTGTGGATGGTCAGCAGTCGACATGTCGAGACGCGTTCCCATCAACCGGAACAGTTCGCGCCAGAATGTTGCCACAAAACGTGGATCGCGGTCAGAGACCAACGTCTTGGGGAGGCCATGAGCCCGGAACACATGCTCGAGAAAGAGCTGCGCCGCTCCTTTGGCCGTGATCTTCTCCGAACATGGTGCCAAATGCACCATCTTGCTCAAACGGCAGACAAACACCAACACACCGGTGTTGCCGTGAGCATTTTTGGGGAGTCCAAAGACAAAGTCTAAGCTGACGGACTCCCAGCAGTCCTGTGGGACAGGAAGGCTGTGTAGCGGGGCTGCAGCTGAAGGCGCAGCCTTCACGCGCTGGCACGTCTCACACGTCTTGACGTAAGAGGCCACCCACTTGTACATGTGGGGCCACCAGTACGTCGTACTGACCGCGTTGTGCGTCTTCTCGCGGCCCAAATGGCCAGCAAGCGGTGTATCATGCGCCTCGTAGAGGATGCGATACCGAATATCATCGTCCAGGGGGACGACAACCCGTGGTGGATCCATTCGATCTGTGCAGTAGTACAGCAAACCGTCGACGACGGAGAAGCGGTGTATACGCGACCGCAAACGAGGTGTGAGCTCACCCTCACCCCCAAACACATCAGGCGCCAAGTGGCGCAAGAGGGTCCTGCATGACTCGTCATGCTCATACGCTTTGCGTATCTGTTCCAGGAGCGACGTAGTGACGGATGTCACGTGAGACAACTCATAGTCAGGACGGCGTGAAAGCGCGTCTGCAAGCACGTTCTGCGTGCCGGGCTTGTACTCCACGCGGAAGTTGTATTCCGCAAAGAAGGAGAGCCACCGAGCCATTCTCTGCGAGAGATGTGGCGACGACGTCGCTGTCCGTAAGGACGCATGGTCAGTGTAGACCACAAACGCACGCTCACCGAGCAGGTGCACTCGAAATTTGACAAGAGCATACTTCATCGCAAGTAGCTCCTTGTCATGAACTGGATAGTTCTTCTCGGCAGCCTTAAGCTGTCGAGACTCAAACGCGATCACGCGTTCACGCCCTTCGGCGTCGGCTTGCAACAATGCACAGCCTATAGCGAAGTCAGACGCGTCACACACGACGCTAAATGGTCTGTTCGCATCTGGCAACGCCAGAATCGGAGCTTGGAGCAAGCTCTCCTTGATTTGATTAAACGCATCTTGATGCTGTTGCTCCCAGAGCCATTCTGCGTCCTTCTTCAGCAGAAGCGACAGAGGTCGTGCCATCTCGGCATAGTTCTTGCTGTACTTGTGCAGATATGTGGCAAGACCGAGCCACTTGCGCAGGTCCTTCTGGTTCATCGGAACCGGCCAATCTACGATTGCCTTGACCTTGTTTGGGTCAGCACGGATTCCGTGACTACCGATGTAGCAACCGAGGAATGGTATCTCCTCCGCGCCGAAGACACACTTGTCGATGTTGGCGTAGAGCTTGTTTGCTCGCATGCATTCGAGCACCTCGCGCAGGTGCTCTTTGTGGACCTCAATGTCCGGACGACCGTTCTCCGAACGGCTGTGGACGAAAATATCGTCAAAGTACGTCTGTGCAAATGCACGCAGTGGACGAAACAGTTGGGTGACCAACCTGTTAAACGTCGCGGGGGCATTCGACAGCCCTTGCGGCATCACTAGCCACTCCCAGAGCATACCGCTCGGAGTGCTCACCGCCGTGAGAGGGACGTCCTCATCACGCATCAGGATCTGTCTACTAGATCCAAAGCACTGAAAATCGTGCTGCCAGCCATGTTGTTCTGCAGCACCTCCTTTCGAGGAATCGGCGTCTGTGCCGGAATCGTCGCGGCGTTCAGCTTGTTGAACGCATGGACGATTCGCCATTTCCCGTTCGGTTTTCGAACACAGAACGTGGGCGTCGAGTGCGGAGACTTGCTCTCACGCACCAACCCAGCTTCGTGCTTCGCACGGAAGAAGGCGTCAATGACGTCGCACTGCTCGCGTGGCAATGGCCACTGACGAGTCACACAGTACTTAGTACCTGGGATCAAATCGATCTCATGCCGGACCCCTCGGTCGGGCGGCAGCTCAGATGGTGGGTCAGTCGACACCACATCTTCGTACTCCTTCAACAGCGAGTACAACGGATCCGTTGGATTCTTGAGGATCTCGGATCCACGCCGAGCATGGATTCGCTCGCGGATCTCTTCGAGGACAGCTTCGTCCATCACCGAGGAGCTATTTAGCTCTCGCAACTCGGTCTCGGGTCTAATGACCACTACTTCAGCGACTTCCCCACCATCCAGCGCGTGGGTGAAGTCTTGAACAGACATTTCGTCCATTTCCAATAGAGCATTCAGCTCGGGGAGCGGCTCCAACTGCACCGAAGGTGCGAGCACAGCTCCGGACACGCCGTCAACCAGACGATACTCCTGCCCATGGTTGGGACTTATGGCACAACTCGTGTCCATTGGCGCCGCGGTCGTCCTGACCGCCATAGGTGTGACCACTTCCACGTGGTTCACTGTCGGGTGTGCATTTTCCGCACAAACCGCGACCTCGGGTACCTTCACCACCGGTGCCTCTCTACCCAAGAGTCGGACGCTCATCTCGCGTCGGAAAACGGGATCCTGTCCCGTTCCAGTCTTCTGCACGGTCTTGCTGACCAACTGCCTTCGGCTCCCTTGTGGAGCCGGGCTCACCTCGTCCAGAGGCAACGGAGCCCAATGCACATGTGCATTCTTCTTCTTTCTAGCCTTCACGGCTACGACGGCGCTCTCAGCGCAGGCAGAGACATCGTCTCGTAAGAGTGTGTCCATGATTTCAGATACCCCAACTTGATATTCAGCCCTCTTGTCAGGGCGGCACTCACGCCGATCTCGGCGGTGCCAGCGCGACGACGTGGCAATATTGCTCACCGTCTCGCGGTCGGAGGATGCGGGCTTACTTGCCCCGATCGACTTTGATCGCCAATCGATCCATGGCTCATGTTTCTCGAGCCAGGGCATGCCGAGGATGAGATCATACTTCTCGTCAAGGTCCAGAACGACAAATCGTTCGACCGAATTGAAACCCTCAAAGAGGACACGAAGATCCATGTTGATCTTAGTTGTTTCAACAACCTTTCCTGTCGCCAAACGCACCGCTATTGTGCTTGACGACTCACTTGCGCTTCGCGCGGCCTCGAACATATCCATGTTCCGCATGAGGCTAGCTCGTCGAGCATAATTGCTCGATGCACCAGAGTCGATGAGCACTCGCATCGGCTCCGCGTATCCCTTCACGCTCGCGTGAACCACCAGCAACGGCGAGTTACTGGCGCCCATCGCACTCGAGAGCACTGCTCTCTCTGGGGCTAAGCCCTCCGAACGAACGCCACCCCGTTCGACCAAAGAACTTAGTTCTCCCCCAGTAGGGCGCCCCGCGCCTACTGGGATTGAGCGTTTCCCTGCCCGCGGCCACGACCACCAAAGATCCGGCCACCGGGCTGACGCAAATTGCGCCCTTGGCGAGGGCCAAAGCGTCCAGTCTGCTGCAGACGACGAGGACAGTTGCGCTGCACGTGGCCCATCCGGCCACAGGTGAAGCATGCGCCTTGGGTGCGACGCTGCTCAGCACTGCCGAGCTCCATGGGCTCCGGCTCATTGATCACTGGCGTCGAAGACGCTGCGCTTGTAGACACGCGAGCCTGTCGATGACAGTAATCCTCTTGGATCGCCACACGGAAAGCTTCTTCCATCGTGGCTGGTTGCGCACGGAACAACTGGGTTCGCGCAGGCCCAACTCGCAGACCCTCCATGAATATGGTCACCTTCGTCTGCTCGGACAGAGGATCCGAGATCATGCCCGCTTCGAGTGTGCGTAGCTCTTGCACGTACTCGGCAAGTTCACGCTTCCCTTGACGACACGTCAAGAAGCGCGAGCGTACTTGGTACGCGACGTTCGGCGGTAAGAACGTCACCTTGATCTCATCCTTGAGGTGCTCCCACGTCGGGAACGCGCTCGCAACGCTGTTGTGGCGTGTTAGCGCCCAGCGTTTTGCGCGGCCTCCCATGTTGGAGACCGCGAAAGCCACCTTCAGGTTTTCCTCAGAGAGGAGCGCGGCCATCATGGCCATCTCAATCTCGCGGAACCACAACAAGAGGTTCTCGCCTTCGTCACCTGTGAAGGGCTTGACCTTCAGGTGCAGCGGTTTCACACCGCTCGGCACCCTGACGGGTGTTGGCACCGGCTGCGGTACTTGCAGCGCGCCTCGGACGTGGTCAACGAGAGCATTCTCGTAGTTGAGATACTGCTCGACGCGCGTTACCTGCACGTCAGGGCTCTGAGTCAGCAGGTGCTGGAGCCCTTCCGGACCAAGGATGCATTGCATCTTGCCCAATGCTCCCCATTGAGTCTCACTGAAGTGAGGGAACTGGGCGCGATCGAGCTCCATGCTTGCGCAGAGCTCTCACCACAGAGGTTCAGGTTCGTCTGACCCGCGATGGTCGAGGACGGACTACAAAGTGCTACCAAGTGTGACGGAGTCACACAGCACTATGCTTCGAGGAAGCGTCACAGCTCGTAGGTACGAAGTACCGAGCTGGCTAGCCAAACGACCTGAGGGTCTGTGTGGTAGGTAGTAAAATAGAGACTGTGTATTTGTATGCATTACAGCCCATTCGAAATGGGTGGTTCCTACAAGGACTGTTCGCAAACTACTTGACTAAAGTATGCAAGGCTCATGAGAGCCACTCAACCTCACGGCCGTACTTAGCCGGAGGGCAATGGGTACACAACCCAGTGTACCCATGCTACCCCCATGGGTACATACCCGTGTAACCCCGTTACAGGTGCTGCACGCAGTGGCTGTTGCGCTGGGTTTGTACCAAGCGTTGCGTGCATACCGCTTGATTCGCCTGGGGACTGGTCAGCTTGCCCACAGGCTCCTTGAATTTTTGTTCGCCACAGTAACTATCGGGCGCGGATGCACCAACCTCCTGGGGTTCAACCTCTCGCTGCTAACAGCTCCTCTGTTGTTGTTGTACGCGTGGCGCCGGCGGTGGCGGAAAGTGTTTATGAGGAGGGTCGAGGTAACGCGCACAGTGTACAATGACCACTACGTGAAGGTGTATCTGAATGACAACTGGCTGATGACGAAAGTGCTGGGGAGCTTCGGTTCTGTGTCTGTGCTTATCAGTCACCCGGCGGTCAGTCAATTGGAGTGGCACCCGTTCACGCTCTGCCGCGGGCACGACTCATCTGACGCGGTGTTTGTCATCAAGAAAACAGGTGTGTGGATCAACCAACTTGCAGCTGTCGTGGCTTCCGAACAGCAGCAGTTCGGTCATTTCCTGAACCTCGGTTCCTACTCACACTCGTCGTTTCGCTTCCACCGTGTGTACCACTGTCGCTACTTCTTCTGTGCGGGAATAGGCATCATGGCCTTCATTGCGGTGCTCACTGACACGATGCGTTACCCGCTGGACCCGACGACGAAGTCAGTTCTGGTTAGAGTGTGAGAGAGACATCTATCGCGCGGGAGTTTAGCCAAAAAATGTCTGAATACTCGCAGACGATTCCGAACATCGTGATCTTCATCTTTTTGTCCAACCGATCGGTGCGCTCCAGCCTCACCTACACGACATCAATTCGCTTCAGCTACCTGCAATCATTGATCTTTGGTGCATCCGGGCTGGATATCGCGACAGGCGTGCACTGCCCAACGGTGTGCATGTTCCAGCGGGCCGAGTTCTCTGAGATCCTTGCGCGTGCAGCGACTATCCATCAAGAACCAATTGGCTTGTTCGTGTGTGGGTCGAAGCACTACGGCAACAACGTCACTGTCGCGACTGATGAGTACCGAGTGTTTCGAGTATGGAAAGAAGATCTGTGAGACAGAAGCATGGCGGCGTTCGACCGCATGATCAATATCAATGCAGCTGCGATGCGTTGGTCTCGCTTCTTCGACTCCGCTTCAAGCTGGCTCAATCGCTGATCCTGTCGATGCTCTTGGTCCTTCAGCTGGAACAGCTGATCGCTCATCGTCCGTGCATCCGTTCATCGAGGTGGGCGAGCATCTCCTTCATGTAGGACGGCATGCTTTGCGAGGTTCTGTACTTGACTGACATCTTGGGGGAGTCTCCAAGCAGAACGGACACTTTTACGCCGGTAGCACAGCATATTTCCAGTCAGAGATCATGCAGTACGGGTGGATGCGGATCTTCAGGCCGGTGGTGGATGCGGATCTTCAGGCCGGTGGTGGACTTCTCAATGTACTTGCTCTCCTTCGCGCGATACTTGCCAATCCAGTCACTCGCGCTGGCGTTGTAGACACCCAAGAACGCGTCCCACTCCTTGAAGTACTTGGCAGTCATCATGCTTGGCATCCCTCCACCGTGCTTTATGTAAAGCGAGTAGAAGAACATGTTGAGCACAGCGCGCTTGTGGTCTTCGCAGTCGTCCAGGATAACCTTGACAGATGAGCAGTCGAGACGGTCATGGGGAACCTCGCGGCCGAGCTCCCACCACAGCAGCCGGTGAAGATTTGGGTTGGACAGAAGTTTGGGCATCATGAGACTTGGGAGCAACGATGGCTCAACCACAGTGCGCTTCGCTACCGGCGAAACCAGACCAAGGGCGACGTTTGGTTTGCCTGGTAGTTCTTCATCACTAATATTCTCCTCGGCAGAACTGCTCATCACGACCTGTCCGGAAACACACGCCGAGATCACTCGACGTGGGACCAGTCAAGGCTGGAAGTGCGGCTCACTGGCTCTCGATGGAAGCGCAACGTCTGAATCACCAGACGCGGGACCACTCGAGAGCAACTTGGAGAATGTGGCGCGATTCGCCACTGGTTGGATTTGAATTGATGACATCACTCAGGAATGAATCGTGATGTCATTGTCAATCACTATTTGCTAATATACGCTGAAAACGTCCGTTTATATAGGATGTATCCTCCGCGACCAAGTTCTCTGGATTTATCCAGAGTAGTTAGAAGCGTACGACTCGACATACCAACGGGAAAAAAATCTCTATAAACCAATAAATAATAAAATACCAAACGTTGATCATGCAAAGTAAATGTTTATATCCCTCCTTTAATATATTAGATTCTTGCATCAGTATGGATACATTTTGAATGTGGTGCTGGCTTCTCCTAAGAGGTGAGCACGATGCTAGACGATCTGCGTGATGTGCTACCTATTGGAATGGAGGAGTGGGTCGAACTGGCTGGACGCCACGCAGTCGCGTTCCCTGAAGCCAATCGTACGGCCGAGTCCCTGCGCCGTGAATTTGCCTCACTGTGCCGTGTAAGTGCTCCTACAGGGAGCACAACCTGTCCACCCGAGGTACGCGAGGCTAAACGAATTAAGCGCATGATCATCGAAAGGTAAGAGCCCGCTACTGGTGAAGACGCAGCTGAAACTGCTGCTGGGTCTTTCGAAGACGTCCCAGGCATCGACAACCTCGACTCCAACCACGAAACAAGCGACGCCGACGCTCTGTTGAACGATGCAAGTGCCGCACGGCCAGCAACTCCTGGCTCACCTGCGCATTCAACCTTGTCGTCGTTGTCTGCCCAGCCGGTCGAGCGGCGACACCCACGACCTCTTGTTGCAGTGCGCAGCTCTCGCAACAACGACGACGACATCATGCAACTTCTCCGCATTCAGCTCATTCAGAGCCAGGAAGAAGACCGACGCCGTAGTGAAGCGGAAGAGGCGTGGAGACTTCGACGTGAGCGAGACTGTGATGATGAACGCCGACGGCTAGAAGAAGAACGAGCCGAAGAGCGCGAGCGTCGGGTAAGAGAACAGCGTGAACGTGAACGTGAACACGCCGAAGATTGCCAGTGGCGCCAGGATATGATGATGCGCCACGAGCAGCTTATGCAAACGATGCTGCTGCTTCTTGGCTAGCGTGAGTAGCGGAGCCCGTCAGTAATACAACACAGTGAAATGCTGTTCTTTTCAAAAGGTCAGTAGTCTAGCAGGGTCCCTCCCTAGTGCGTTCGAGTAGAATGTTGTCAAGATCTGGTTCATACCGACCCATCTACTTCTACAATTGAAGAGAAGCACAGTGGCGAGCAGGATGAAGCGCCGCTCGCCCATCTCTTCAAAATCAAGTCGATCTTTGAGCCTTGGAAAAGCTGACTGTATGGCCCTCATTCCCCACTCTGCTGCCTGGCGAAGCTGGGTAGCTAGACCCGCAACATCAGCGAGTGTACTGCACTTGATTAGGAATGGGTAATCACCCGATGAAAATGCTGAATAAACGACCACTTGAGCACCAGTTCTGCGATGTAACCCTTCCAACTTGTCGTACACCCTGCTCCAATCAGCCACCAACGAATCGTGCAGACAGCCAGGCGCGTTGAGACCCCACGCGACAATACGGCCGTCTGGCGCGAACACCAGGATATTGGCAACGTAGTGGTCATGCATCCATCCATTGTAGAACATGTTCTGGATCTCGTATTGTCCACTCGCTTCTAGCCGCAGCTTGAGGCCATCCATCATTGCACACACAGTTGGAAGTCTTGGATACTTGGAACTCGCTGCACGCTGATAGTCTCGCACTTCCTCATCAGTTGGTAGATGGATGCGTGCGTCTTCGTGCGTTGCTAGTGCTTTGATGATCAGATGGCGTGCAAACCGGATGAATAGCGAGGCAGCCGATGCAGTAACACCAAAGATCAGTGTGATAATCATTTGAGAGCCACAGTTGTGACCCCAAGCCAGGTACAAAGCGAGGCATTGCGGTGCGTCCATTGACCGAGGGCGACCTTTTGTTGTGCTGGGTTTCACCTTGATCATTCCGCTCTTGTTGTACGGGGTGAACTTGTCGTAGAGAGGCTAGAACAGCAGTATCAAACGCCGAAATCCGATGTAATCGAACCCAGTGAGCGTGACCATAGAGGCATTACATCCTGACCCATAAAGATATTGAAACGCAGACATTCCCGGCGCAGACAGAGCACGACGAGAGATGCGACTGTAGCTTGGACCTCGAGATCTCTTTCGCCGAGCATGCCGATTTCGTCTGCGGCGCAGAAGCACGGCTGCAGTTGCTGCGAACCACACAAGTGCCGCACCACTCATTCGTTCTCCCTGTCCGAAAGTGACGAGCCCTTGGTGAGTGGGTGAGGGTCATCGCTCCCTAATTGACAACCTGTCGTTCTGAATCTGAGAAATGTGCTGAGTAAATGCTCCGTTACATTTCATTTTCAGGACAGAATGATTGGTGTATCTTTCCGTATTTGCAAATTGCGATTTGTGTTTTCAGGTTGCACCCACTAAGTAAAAGTAAAAGTACTAGGCGCATTTGGACACACCACGCTGAATTATATACTTCAATAGTCAAGGGAGGGGTTGCGAGAGCACAACGTTATGAAATGCATTAATGGATTCCAATGGGAATTTAATTTGCTGCTGGTGTCGTAGCATGCAATCAATTAATGTCAGGAGACTTGTCTTGAGCGCAGTGTCTTGATCAGATATCCAAAGTATGGAGATGAATTGGTCAGCATGGACGCCGTGACCTCTAATGAGTAGTAGAATTGTACGTAGCATCACATCGCAAGAACGATCTCGAGTCGATTGCTCTTGTAAATGGTTCATTCCTACGACTTCAAGTTCGGTTCCAAAATTGATTACAATCCCGCGGAGCATATAATTCACTTCGCTTAATTATTATGAAATTGTACCATGTACGCTTTGACAATTGAAGACAAATTATTATAGTGCTGCAAGTCGTACACTCCAATGTCCTTGGATATTGATGGGAGAATTTTTTCAACATCTTCTGGTGTGGGAAGCATGACTTCAGAAGAGAGCTTCGACTTCATTCCGTTCTCGATAAAAACAACTTGTTCGACTTCGATATTCAATAGAATGTCGACCAAATCTTGAGCAGAGTTTTCGAATCGTGTTGAGAAGCTGATGTTGGTGAGCGTTTGCCTCGAGCTTGTAACCGAAGTGCTTGCTGAGATTTTTGATAATGAGGGTCTTATAATATTTTCCAACATACACCCAGCCAGGGTTGTATGCCAGTAGCAGCATATCTTCGTGCTTCCGGGCGAAAGATCCAACCGTAAATTCGATCCGATTGATCCACAAAAGAAGCCTCGGGTTCTTGGAAGTGAGGTGGATGTAGTCCACATCAAGATTTTTTTGAGGTTGTGCGGATTTAAATCCTGCGAAGGTGTCGATGACCGAATCTGTTTGCATCGATACACGTTTGCCCGAATCGGTCTGCATTTTGCGGAAGTGGGAGAGCGGGAGGAAGGTGAGAGAGAGTGCAAAAGAGACGGAAAAAGACGAAGAGAATTCAGATTATCGGCCTTGCGGATGCCCTTGAGTACCAGCCATTCATTCCAAACGTATCCTAAACTGCAGGTACGTGTATAAAGACACGGAAGTGACTGAAGCGTACTCCAGGTGTCAAGTCCACACTGTAACACATTCCAAAGTCTTCTGTAAATACTCGTCGTTGCAGATTACTTGGGGACGTTGGCGGACGACAAAAAAATCCCGTTTCCGGTTCAAAACCAGCGTCTAAAGGTACTTTATGTTGCGCAAATATCCCGTTTCAGTTTCGGATTCGACGCGGGAAACGGACAGGGGACGCTCCGTCGAGAAGCAAATCACGTAATGACGCAACCGTGGCTTGGTGGGTGGCTGCTTGTGCGCATTGGCGATCGATGATGCGCACCGTGTGCGAGCGAGAGAAGAAGGTCTTGAGGTCCGCGGCGGCTTGTTATTCTTGAGGAAAAAATTGTTGAAGGAGCAGAGTCCACGAAAAGAATCAACTCGACCGCTGGCTTAGAACCACAATAGAGTGATCGAATATCAAACAGAAAACAATCTGGATAGTATCCATCCATTTCCCGCACTGCACAAATACCATTAAAACAGTAATTGGTGTCATATGCATACCTAAAATCAAAACAACTAGAAAATTGGTTTTGTATGAACATCAAAAGCATTTTGCATACATCTACCAGTGTCAAGCTGTGGAGTCAATTCCAAGCACATAGTTTCATTTATTAAATGATTCGACTCTTATAACCTAATCATATCATATATAGGTCTTCCTAAAAAATGGTTAGCTTCATTCATCCCATTGTGTCACCAAAGATCCCACATCATAAAAGTATAATTTGATGAGCACTTTTTCCAGGATAGCTTTTAAATCACAATTAGAGCTCGTCGGTGCGACGGAAGTAGAGCTTGTTGATAGTTTGGAGTAGCTTAGCATTACAGCAGAGGCCTTCAAAGCTGGAGAGCGAGGCGTAGTGGATTGGAAAGTGAGAAATGTCACATGACACCAAGAGCAAGTACCAGAGAACTTGCGAGCCTAACTTTAGATGGTTCTCGACTGCTTTGGAGACAAGATTAAGCTACTCTGCAAGTGGCGTAAGGAAATATCCCCTATGCCATTTGATACATGGCATTCAAGAGCCCCTGAAGCACAGCGGGTAATTGAAGACTGAGAGGACTGCCCGTGCATCTTTGCAGCACTTCAGTACGCTGCGTGTGCGTATGATCTTCCCGATTTGGCTCCTGGCTAGTGGATCGACGAGAACATGAAGGATGTTAAGGACAACTTCGACCAATCAATTAGCACTCGTTGAAGTAGTTCAATGGATTGTTGGCCATCTCCTCAACAATGGGCATATCATTCACGAATTACAAAAGAATCTCGTTCCTGGCGGAAGACACGAAGTTCGAGTTCTCAAAGAGCTGCACCTAGACAATGGTTTATACTTCGTCGGCGCCTACACGTCCAGTGTCTTTAGCCACTGCATGGTGTTGGCTGTGAGAGATGGAGGATCCAAGCGTCTCGTGTTTGATGTAAACAAGAAGATCGACAGCAAGAACGATGGTACCAAGCTCACTAGTGCCAAGATCGACTGGATTGGTAAAGGACGATTATTCATCTGATTACCAGTCGAACCTTGGGAAAAATCTCGTTTGTATTGTACCCCAAGCTGAGAAGGATGGTATTCATTTGCCAATTGGAATCCATCTTAAAATACTAGGTCAGAAACGACTGCGTGAGTGCGTGCGTGCGTGCGTGCGTGCGTGCGTGTGTGTCCACGGTACACAACACAAATCGTCACGCACTCCAAGCAAAACTACTGGACGATATTTTCAGTATATTTAAATGTGTTATTTTTATTTTAGTTTTGACAGGTCACTACAAAACACAAACAAAAATGCGCAAGTGCGCCACGTGCGCGGCGCAGCTCGAGGCACCGAGCGTCTACGGTCACGACCTGCCATGCAGGCGGTGTGTCTGCTGCCGGGACTTGTTCCCATTCGACCGGTTCCCCCAGTTGGGGAGCCAGAGGTCGGCGCGGCGCAGATGCACCGCTTGCATTAACGGGCTGAACAACCGCCTGTTCTGGCGGCGGGAGGCCCCAGCGCTGCGACCACCACCCCTCCGCCGACAGCGCAGGAGCGTGGCGCGCAACGACTTGCGGTGCTGGCCGAATCGCTGGGGCCCACGCCACCGCCACAACGCCCACCTCCCCCGCCGACGCGATCAGGCCAAGGCGGTATACCTTTAGTTCCTTCTAATTAATACAATTGGAAAGGTTCCACTTTATTTAACCCATTCCCTCCCGCTCCTTATGCTGTATTATACAGCATAAGAAATGACTTGATCAAAGTATTCTTTTTTCCGTTGAAAATTAATCAGTTTGTAGCATGCGTCCTGCAGAGCATGAGCAATGACAACGTTTATGACCAAATTCCTCGCTTTTGATTGGCAAATGCGAGTACAACTGCTAGTGCACATCACCGCACCCCATCACCATTTTTCCTGTCGAAAGCAGCTCCCCTGACCAAAGCGATCATCACCCACCACGGCTTCGCTCCGGCGTTTTCGCGCCAAAACGCGAGGGGTGAATGGCGGGCAGCCCGGGGCGCGCGCGGCGCACGGCCGCGCCGAGGAACTTTTTGCCCATTTGTCAATATGGCAAGAATACAACAACAAATGGGCAAAAGTTCCTCGGCGCGGCCGTGCGCCGCGCGCGCTCCAGCCAAGGAAGACGCTCAAGACGACAAGGTATGAAGTGCTCATGAAAAGATTTATTGGAGCTTACTCATCTGCGGTCTGCTTAGGCTTACGGAAGCGAATCTTGCGACGCAGTTCTCGCGGGATCAAGGTCCCGTTCTTCCACGTGTCGTGCCAGACCTGCGAGCAGGTAAGCACGTTGCCTTCCTCTGCTCGCCATACCTTATTACAGAGGGCAACCCGCCCACCAAACGTGTCTGTGCAGGTCGGGCAGTAGTAGGTGGTCTCAGTGCTCCGCGCTGATTTGTCAGAGAGCGCGGAGCAGACCTTGCACAAGTACTGGCGCAGCTTGTTCTGGTAGGTTTCTGTGGTCTGGACGATGGAATGCGTTGATGTTTGGATGGGTACTGACGCAAGATTCTCGGCTTGCATGTGTGACTGGAAGTCACTGGCTTCTTGGGCCAACAGCTCGCAGTGCAAACGCTCCAGGAAGTCAGAGTGGACAGGTGCGGCTTCACCTTGCGCTTGTTTGTGCAACTTGTGAATGATATACGCGTTGACTAACGCCATATCCACGACTCCCAAAAACATGTTCTTGTAGTATGACCTCAGACGGATGCACTTCTGGATCGAGTATGCGTGGACGCGCAACTGATCGTGCCTGTCCTCACCGCCCATGCCTTTCGTGTACGTGGGCACTATCGCCGGAGCTGGTACCTCCTCGCCATACACGCCTTTCTTGGCTGACTTGCGTGTTACAGTGGTCAATGCAGTGCTGCATCCAGTCGCCAGCATATTTACCGGCTGATTGTCGAGCCACGACAACGCAACATGCTCAGGATACGTTCCGTGCTGTGCAAGCCGGTACGTTCCACGCGGGATACTCGCCGGTCGCTTGGTATATGTGTAATGGAATGGCGACGGCCACGCCTTCCGATTCGTGCGTATTGTGCCAACGTGATACAAACCCATCGACAGCAACTTGAGCGATAGTGCAATTGATGTGTAGAAGTTGTCGGTAACGATCAATCGCTTGCCAGGCTGATCCTTTAGTGCTTTGGTAATGTTTCTCAACGCCGCTTTTGCAATAACATCACTCGAGTCCTCAGCTCCACGGTACACTTCAATGCTACAGCACATCATAACAATACAGCATAGCATAGCATAAGAATACAGCACAACATAACCATACAGCATTAGCGCAGCACATCGAATCAAATAGTGAGCAGTGCGTACCGAGAACAATATGCCGTCTTGGCACAGCACACCATGTAGAACTTGTTTCCCCATCGTGTCGGCTTGTCCTTCATGAAGATTCGCATCGGGTTGTAGTGGTGCCGGCTGCCAATCATTCCCTCATCCAGCGACACCGTGTCTCCCATCCGATAGCCACGACGAAACGTCTTTTCCACTACCTGAAGTACTGGGCGAATCTTCCATGCCTTGTCTAAATGTCGTCGATCGTTAGTGTTGTCGTTGAAGTGCAGAAAGCGAGATAGATCCTCAAATCGCTTTCGACTCATGAATTTGCTGAATGTTCCACGAGGAATAGCGCCATTTTCACTTGTCGACCAATGTCGAGCGAGTGACACTGTCTGCGGACTCAAAGCCCGAGCGATAAGAAGGCCAATGTACCGAACCAACTCGTGCGGCTGGAATTCTTTTGACTTTGCCAAGTCAACCAATATCTCGTCCAGCGACTGGACTGCAAATGACGGATTGCGATCTTGACGTTGGCGCTGACGCTGTTGACGTTCGCGAGCAACTTTGGGGGCCTCTTGTTTGCGAAACCTGTTAGACTCCTCAGCAATCTTCACCCATAGCAGCTTTGGCAAAAAGTAGTAGAAGAGACCAAGCGGTGAATCTGCATATGCCAGAGCAGATTGGGTTGGCCCAGTAGGTCCACTGTAAAGCTCTGCAGCGGGAAGGTTGATGGTCCGAGAGACCTCCTCGTCGAAAATAATCCAGTCTCGGCCAATGATATCAAAATCTTCTTGGGTCAAGCCTAGCTCTATCGGTTCATCTGGTTCATCAGACGGCTCCCAGTCATTGTCATCCACATCATCATAGATCATCGCGTCCATAGCGTTAGCGATATCATTGTCGTCGTCGTCATCACTATCTTCATCTCCACTTGCATCGGACGGCACCAAGTTTGGATCGTCTTCGTCCACACCATCAAAAAGATTGGGCAGTTCCACTTTATCGAAAAAATCATTTGGGGTCTGTTGGGTGGACTGTGCTGTATCAGGTGGAATTGACGTTGCACGTCGCTTGCTGTGTGCTGTATCAGACGGGTTACTGGACGCACGCCGTTTTCCTTGTGCTGTAGCACGTGGTACTTGTGGTGTAGCACGAGGTACTTGTGCTGTACTGACTTGTGCTGTATCCGATGGGTTAGAGCTGATAGTTGAATCAACTTCTGCTGTATCTGGATGTGATAGTCCTTCACGCATCATGTGCGGTGGTGAATGCACAGCTGGCGCATGCGCTATCGCGGGAGTTGGCGATGGAGCTGACGGAAGGACTGGCGCTGGCGCTGGAACTTGCGCAGGGTCAGGAGCTGGAGCTGGCACAGGGGCAGGAGCTGGGGCTGACGCAGTCACCTCGACAGCTGCAAGTTGTGCTTGCGTTGCAACAGAAGGAGAGGAAGAGATAGTGACCCCGAGGCGTAGCCAATTTTGAGTCCTTGCGTATGCCATAAGACTGTCCGTCCCTGTCGGAGCATTGAGCGTGAGCCGTTTACACGTCAAGACAGCAGATTCCCTGCCTACCTGTGAAGTATTCAACACCCTCTGTGCCTCTCATAGTCGCTCCGGGGCGCATGTAATGAAAGTCGACGCCAAGGCCCCGCGGCCGGCGCGCCTTCCATCCCAGCTGCGAAAGCTCGCGCCATAACTGCTTGAAATCCTTCTCGTACGGAGAGAGCGCCATCACCAACGATTTTCAAAAGTGAGAGACAGAACAGTCGGGGGAGGGAATCCTGCCAAAACCTCTATCGCGTATAATACAGAAGTGGTACTGCAACCCCAGCCGCAACAAAATTCATCCGAAGCATCCCCACAAAATCTTGGAGGTCGATCCAGATCGACATACAAATGTCAAGCTAGCGGTTTTCGATCTTGTGGGGGACATCACGTGATATAAAAAACTGCCACATATCTTATGCTGTATAATACAGCATAAGGGAGTAAATGGGTTAAGCGCATCTTCGTTTTATGTTGGGGGAAATCCG
Source organism: Phytopythium helicoides (assembly GCA_024867545.1). Classification (NCBI taxonomy): domain Eukaryota; phylum Oomycota; class Peronosporomycetes; order Pythiales; family Pythiaceae; genus Phytopythium; species Phytopythium helicoides. The sequence goes on from JANFNE010000049.1 coordinate 29,328, forward strand.
AAAACACGTCCGTTTTTCAAAACTAATTCCAAAACACATCCATTCCGCAATGTTGTGTGCAACACGTCACCTGTTCAACCAGACTGTATGATGTGTACATATTTGACCATCATATCAAATTGTAGCTTATGTACAAACCATTGCTTGTACAATTGAACTACCATGTACACCAAACATAGCCATCTATTTTTAGGGTGGTTTCGCCTATGTCTTTTCTGGAACTGCTTCTCGCAGACTCACTTTCACAAGATCGATTATGAAGCGACGTCAAACGTTCCAGAACAAGGAAGCATTTAAGCTCGCTCTAGCAGAACTCTTTGTCGCTGATGGCAGGAGCTTCTGGTACGAGCAAAACAATAGAGAGAAGATGAAGGCGGTTTGCGCGGATTGCGACTGTCCCGTATTCATTAACGCCCGTATATCAGCCTCTGGTGTGGTGCGAATCACTTCTCTTGACTTGAATCACTCGTGCGTGATCACGAAGATGCCGTCGCTAAAAGGTGACTGGCTGTTTGCCATAGCTAATCAGACATCGCGCTTGTGCCACAATTGTAAACCTCACGACGTGATCTCCCGAGCTCGGGAAGTATATGGAGTCGACGTATCATACAAGCAAGCACATACTGCATTAACCCGAGTGAGAGAATCAGGACTACAAAGTGGTGTAAGCAGTTACGGAGCTTTAGTGCCATGGCTGAAAGAAATTGCGGAAGCTAACCCAGGGTCCACTCATGCGTCACGAACTAAGGATGGCAAATTAGAGTCGGTCTTTATTGCTTTGAGTGCTTGGTTGCAAGGTGCTGAATTTTGTTTACCCGTCATTTCACTCGATGCGTGTCACCTGAAAAGCTCTGTGGGAGGAACTTTGTTTTGTGCCACAATGCTAAGCCCGAATCACGACATATTTGTCATCGCTCTAGGTATTTCACCCATTGAGGATGGACAAGCATGGTCATGGTTTTTGGCACATCTCAGAAGTTCGTCAGCATTGCTTCAGCGATCTGACATTGTAATTATGAGTGACCGCGAGAAAGGATTAGCTACATCAGTGGCAGAAATTTTACCAGGGGTTCCACACAGCTTTTGCTCGTATCATATCAAGAAGAATGTGAAAACTCAATTCAAAACAGACCTAGGTGGTCGCATCCATAAACTAGAAGGAGCAATCGAGAAAGCAGTAGCGACATCTTGTCTAGAAGAATTGCAAACGCGAGAATCCAGCGGCATCAAAGTATTTGACCGGTATGTACCAGCCGTATCTTCAATTCAAAACGTATGATGCCAACATAACGTGTCATATAAACTATTCGTACCATGATACTAATGTCTAACTTGTATTCTGTATGTGACTCGTGCGCATTAGCAGATATAGCACCTGAGTGTTGGATGGCGTCAGAGTTTCCTTGTCCACGGTTTGGACAGGTGACCTCAAACATTGCTGAAAGCTCAAATAGCTGGATTTTGCCCGAGCGCTCTCTTACTTGGCTAGAATGTCTTACGACTATTGTCCGGAAGATTCTACGTCGGGCTTTTGACAAACGTCACGAGTACGGCAGCATTGCATCCGACTACGTTCCATGGGTTATAGCTCGTGTAGCCAAAGCAACAGAAGGAGCTCGCAGACGGTTAGTTTGTCCTGTGGACGATACTACTTATGAAGTAATGCGTGAGTCCGATCGCTCATTTGCAGTGGTTGATCTTCAACGAAGACATTGCTCTTGTCGCCTTTGGCAGGAGTTACAGTATCCATGCTATCATGGTTGTGCAGCAATCTTATTTCGCAAGGAGAGTCCCCTTCAGTATGTCAGCCATTACTACAAGATCTCATCCCTCGTCAATGTTTTCAAGCCGGCAGCTATTCCCGTGGATGTCGATTTACTGCATCGAGACGGAACTCTACCACCCCAAATCGAGAAAAAACGTGGCAGACCGAAGAAAGTGCGGATTCGAAGTCGGTCAGAATACCTCAACAACGATTCACCTGTTCACTGCAGTCAATGCGGTATATCAGGTCACAACAAGCGCACGTGCAGTCGACGCCAAAAGCAGCTACGAAAGGCGAGAGATTCTGTAGTGTGATTTGCTCTACCAAGAAGCGTGAGCGCTGAAACAACTATTTTCGCTCCTACATCAAGTCCAGGCGAGAATAACAATTCATATCTTGTATGACAAACGTATGATGACACCAATTCGTATCATATAAACAAAATATAGCCTGGATACAAAGCGTATGATGTTGTCAAATTATATGTTTCACACAATGTATAATGTATACTTGAGAGCACGTACCGGTATAACCATGTATACTATGCATACCTTAGAATCCTAGCGCTCTCAAAAGCGCAATGGTGGGCAAGTCGGGCAAGCCGGTGAAGGCGGATGGGGTTGTATGCACGTACCCTCACTGCTTTCAACGGATGCAGACGCAAAAGTTCAAGAGCCATTTTATGGCGAAGCATGCGAAGGGGGAGATATGGCAGCCCTCCTTCCGCGACGACTACGAGGTCGCGGAAAGGGACCCAAGCCTCCTTCATCACCCTGAGGGGCACAAGGTGGCGATCCCCCGGCTCCTTGCCGACGTGGCCACGTGCCTCCGTGCTATCGAGAGTCGACAAGGGCGCATGGAGCGCCACATCCAGCTGCTCCTAACGCACGCAGGAGTGGCTGACGACGCGGGGGACGAGGACGAAGATGAGGACGAAGACGACCGCGCAGAGCTAGCGGAGGAGGAGGACATCGAGGCCAGCGAAGAAGACGGCGAAGCGCAAGAAGGCGACGCAGCCGACCCCGAAGACGCCGAGGACGAAGAGAAGCCTGCGACGCCCCCGAAGAAGCGCGCACGGACCTCAACTGCCTCTGCAGCGTCGCCAGCGATGAACACGCGGCGCCGCAGCAGCTCCACCAGCCATGCTTAGGGAGATTTTGCGCATCTGTGTTATTTTGTAAATAATACAGACCCCTTTAGCGCTTCGGACTGGCTACGTTTTGTATACTTCCTCATGGTCCATATAAATGTGTGTGAGTTCGCAAGTTGTTGTCACTACGGATGTATTTTGGAATTAGTTTTGAAAAACGGACGTATTTTCGGATTTCCCCGTTGTTGTGATATGTAATGACTTTTCGTGTTACTAATGATAAGGGATACCACGGTAATTTTCGACGCGTGTCCAACGCAAAAACGGCAGATCGGGCAAGCGTGGAGACGTCGGCAAGGTGCGCTGCGTGTTGCGTGTAGGTATATGCATGTGAACCACACCCGACGGGACCAAGCCTCGCACAGATAGTCCGAGGCCCCTTGGGCGTTGGTGGGGGCAGTGTATATAGCCCTACGTGATGGGGTGGAGCCCATGCATAGAGGGGGGGCACGGTACTAAGGGGCTTGGCCCACCGTTTACTTGCCATTTGTATGGTATAGAAAACGAGAGTACTTACTAGGAGGTATACATCCGGCAGCAATCCCCGTAATATTACGGGTTATAGCCCCAGGTGCCTGTCTATTGACCATTACTGCCCTCATAACACAACGCCAAGGAGCGGCCGAGCTGCAAATATGGAATCTCGGACTTTTGACAAAAGTGGAGGCGATTTAAATATTGAAGTCAAAAGGGGTAATCCAGTGACAAAAGTGGTGCGAAAAGCGATGGTGGAGGTGGTGTTGGAACTGGTGGAGGACAGGCACCCTTTTTGGCGAGAATAGACTATAGGGAACATCATTTGCCAATTTGATCATGAGTCGCGACTTTACCTGCACAAAGTGCAAGAAGGTCTTGAAGAGCAAGCGGAACCTACAAGATCACCAGAAGCGTAGAGTATGTAAGGAGCGCCGCAACCCACGGCTCCTCGCGTCGCGCCTTAAAGTATCGGCTCAACGAACTCGAGAACGAGATGCAGCCCGAAAGCGCGCCAAATATGAGAGAAAGCTGCCCGAGTGTTGGTTCTGCACTAAGGCGGTGCGAGCATGGGTACACTCAGCAAATTGCGAGCACAGCATTCACCGTCCTTGCTATCTCGAGATGAAAGCGGCGCGTGAAGCAGTTCACCCTGTATACGGGCGACGTGATGGTCGCATGCTGTGTCCGTTCTGCCGTCAGGCATTCGTTGTACAAGAGTAAATTCAAGTAATCACACATTTTGGCAAAATTCTATTTCTATTTCTATATTAATTTTGCTGGCTGCTTCAACGTAAAAACAGGAAAATATCTAAACCAGTGTACATCGTGGGTTGACCTGACAGAAAACATTTTGGCTGACAGAAGGCGTACCCCCTAAATCAAGGATGCCAAGAGCGTGGCAATTTCCCGCCGTGTGACCAAATCCGTGTACAACCCGTTCCGACCCGGGTTCAGGCCAGAGCGCAGTTGGACCCGTCGCCCCCTTCGCACCCCAAGCGTTTGCGGTGCACCACACACCGATTTGCGCATTGTGAGTGAGGGACAATGGAACGTGAGCACGACGCCATCGATTTCTCGGACACGAGCGAGGTTGAGGACGCGCTACTAGCACGTATCGACGACTCGGACTGTGGCGAGGACGAGGACGGCGAGGAAAACAACAGCGAGACTGTGCACATCGACCTACGCATCACCGACGTGCCACCGCCCAGTCCGCGTCCAGGGGAATCACTAGCAGACAGCTCTTCCCCCGCTTTACGCCTAGGAAAGGTGTATTTGACAGGCAAAGACGCGCTCTATGCAGTTCAAGACTACGCTTTGGCAGAAGGAAAATCTGTCAAAGTCAAGAAGCACAGGACGAGAACGACTCATCGAGTGTAGCTCGGCGCGGTGCGGGTTCTTCGTACTGTTGTACAGACGCCGGTTTCAAGGGCAACTTACCAACGAATGGTACATCTCATCGTTGGATCTCGAGCACACGGACTGCACGTCGACTACGAAACCGACCAAGCGGCAGATCGCTGACCTACCAACCTTTTCAAGTGCAGTCCGAGCGTCGTCTTCTACTTCCGCAGTTGCGTTGGCAGAGCAAGTCCTGGGCCTTAACGGGATAGCGCTGGGTAAGCACATGCGTAGCGTCTACCGGGCGCGGGAAATTTTCAACGAAAAGAACGACGACGATGTCGTCAAATCGATCGAAAGGCTGCCAAATTTCCTGGAAGAGTTTGCTCGTCAAAACCCGGGATCTGTTGCAGTCGCTGAGAAGGATGACGATTCGCGTTTCTATCGGGCAGTTGTTGTCGTCGGAGCTTTTGCCAACGCGGTAGCCGCCCTACAACCTGTTCTTGGGATTGATTGTAGCCACAGCAAGTGCTCACGCTACTCCGGTGTTCAGATGCATCTCGTGGGTCGCGATGGAAACTTGCGAAACATAACGATCGCCTTTGCACTAGTCCCTGCTGAAGACTCCGCGAGCTACGCATGGTTCTTCGAGCAAGTCATCTCAGCCGGTTTTCAAGTTGCACATATCCCGTTGTTCTGTGACCGAGGCGCCTCCCTGATGTCAATCGCCAAGCGGTTCGATCTGAACCTGAAGTTTTGCACACTTCACATCATTCGAAACATCATCCACCACTTCGGCAAGCTCAGGCAACAAGAGAAAAATCACATCTGGCAGCTCCAAGCAAGTCTTTCTGGTGAAGAGTACAAATCACGTCTTGCCGTTATTGAGCTGGCACTGGGAGTGCAAACCAAGGACTACCTCGCAGCCATCGACCCTGTTTGCTGGTGTGTGTACGCAAACATTGGTATCACGCCGCTCTTCGGGTGGCGAACCTCCAACTTTGTCGAAAGCGTTTTTGGGACGCAGTTCGTGCAGGGAATTCGAGAGATGTTCCCCTACCAGTTTTTTCAGGCAATGGGGGGGGGGGTCGCACTGGTATCTGGATTCCTCGTTTCCTCGGAAAGTACCGCCAGCTGGACCATTTTTGCCCATGAAGTAGTAGTTATTTACCCAGGAAAACAGGCAGCTCTGACCTGCCTCGTTTTCTGGATCTTTCCATTCCTCCCCCCATCAACCGACCGGACACAGCGGCAGCATCCGAGTAGATGGCGACACGCAACAAGAACTGGGAGCGCGACGAGATCGACGCGCTGATCCACGCGTGGAAGCAGGTCGTTCTCGGGCCAAAGGAGAACGGCGAGTCCGCGCAGTCGATCAACACACGCATCTACGCGGCATACAAAGCTATCGTTGGCCCCATGTGTAGGACAGAGAAGGCAACGATGACGAAGAAGGACAGCCTGTGGACAACCTACCGCTTCATACTAGACTTTAACAACAACCGCAAGATCGGCTCGACTGGGCAGGGCGATTGGTTCTCCTTGGACAAGAAGACCAAGCAGAAGGTGCGCGAGGCCAATCATGTTGACAGCAGAGTGACAGACATATCGCAAGAGGTGTTTCAGATGCTCGATTCCCTATTCGGCAGCGACCATGCTGCCACACCGGCGCTCCTGGTTTCGTCCGCACCGCTCCACGAGGCGGATGACGAGGCCTTCGACAGCTCGGCGCCTTCAATCTTTGTCGACTCGCTGTTATCATACAACAGCGAGTCTGCAGAGAGCAGCGTCAGCGCAACAATAACAGCAGCAATGAGCGATCCCAGCCGAAAGCAGACAAACGTGCGGGGCAAGCGGCAGCGCTCAGCTGCAACCGATGATGGATGGGTTCGAAAGCATCTTGAACAACATACACAGCAGATGCAGATCATGTTGCAGCAGCTGAACGATAAGATGGACCGAGAGCGCGAGGATATGAAAGCAGAACGAGAAAGAGACCGTGAGGAAGAACGACTGGAACGCGAACGTGACCGTCAATTATTGAGAGAGCTATTCCGTCCCCGTGATTCCTCTCCCTAAATACAACTGTTTCCGCTTGTAGGCAACCATCCTCTGAATGATATCCCGCGTTCTTGTGGTGTCTTTTTCCCCGCTATTAGCCACAGCTACATCAGCATCACGATTGTGATGAACATCAATATCACAAGTGTAGATATCGTTTGCTTCTATGAGAAAATTGTGCAGCGTGCAAAGAGCGAATATCAAACGCGGAACGATCTCAAAGTTTTGCGTCGCCGAAGGATTTGGGCGAGTGAGAATACGAAAGCGGTTTTTCAGGATTCCAAATGCGTGCTCAACTTTGTATCTGATTGCACTCAAACAGTGATTCGTTCGTCGTACATCTCCATTTGACAGCACCTGGCCCATGTCGTATGTAGTTACAAGATGCTTGCTGTTTGCGTACGCGGAATCTCCCAGGATGAACATCGGAAGCGGCTCCATCACTCCTTCGCCTGTCGGTACCATTTTCGGCTCGATTGCACCAAGTAGACGTTCATGCTGACACCCTAGATAGCCATTTGAGAACACCCTGCTATCACCTGCTGACCCTGGCCAACCGACAACAACATCTCGAAATCGCAGCCGGGAATCAATTGCAGCGTGAAGTACAGTACTGTAGTAGCCTTTGCGGTTAAAGTAGCGTTCACCAGAGTTCATGGGCTTGGTAATGGGTATGTGCGTTCCATCAATCATTGACGGGCATTGGGGAACGCCACTATTGACACAATTCTCCGATGCACTGAGCCGCAATTCATCAGCGTTCGGGAGGCGTATGGTGCGAAGCCGACCGATCGCAATGGCTACACGGTAAATTATGTCATGGCAAGTGGTTCTCCCGACTGCAAATTGCTCGCTCAATACTCTGTAGGATACACCATGAGCCGAGTAATACATAAAGAGTAGTAGAGCCTTGTCCGCCGGCACGCTTTCGCGGAAGTTGGTGTTGGCTCTTGAAATCTCGTTTTCAATGAAGGTCAGCAGGTGCTCGAAGGTGGCTCGGCGCACTCGAAAGCATTCATAAAACCTATCATCACTGAATTCTGAAGAGGCTACGAGGCTGTCAATCCACTCATGGCTGCGGGGCCGAACCCACCACCTCTCGACAGGCGAACTTAGCGCAGTGCCTGGCAGCCCGCTCAGCTCTGCCGCAAGAACGAGAAGGTACACACGGCTGTGGCTGCGACTGCCACGATTTCTTTGTCTTCTGCTCTGCTTCTGGCGGCGGAAGAACCACCACAGCAACGCCTTCGCTCTAGAGTCCATACCCACCGCCTGCTTGTTCTTGACTGAATCCTGTTGCTGCCCCTCTATCTCTCGTACAGCATAAGACAAAATAGATTGATGCGAACACAACTGGATCTGGATATCTGGGAAAAGAGTGAAGTAAACCAGTTTCCCAGTTTTCCGTGCGAACCCCCCCCCCCCCCCCCCCCCCCAATGTGTGAGCAAATGGTAAAGGAGTGCTAAGACCGTTCGGCCAACTCAGCGACTTGGGTGGATCGCGTGCGAGTAATTACTCCAGATGCCGCTGCTCAGTATAAGAAGCAGAGCATGAACTTAGGGAGCTACTCTGTCCAGAACGCGTCGGACGACATCAGCTTCGTCAGCAAGTCCAACGTGTTCCCGCGCGTTATCGTCGAGTGACTATATCTTCGCGGCACTGCACGTGTCTTTACATGGACCAGTACCGTGCTCCACGTCGGCACTTTGCAGCTGCGCTTCTTGAACGAGGACGGCTGGACGAAGTCTTCGAGTTTTTCGACCATTGCTACCTGGTAAGCACCTTCACTAATCCCTTTCAAGGCAAGCTCGTTCTACTCCCTCTCGACGAGAAGGTGACTGCCAACCCGGCGTGGCTTCCTCCGCATGTCAAGAAGCGACTCGGTCGGAAGACGATGCGTCGTATCCGAAGCAACGGCGAGGACAATGCGGGTGGCGTGACCTCCCGCTATTGCTGTGGACGTTGTGGTGGTAAGGGTCACAATCGCAGGGCATGCAGTGAAATGTAGTCCCTCATGCACCCACGACGGCCAAATGCTGAATATGTGGTTGCACAGTCGAGTACAAAGCATTCACCATCGAATACAACTGCGCTCCGTTGTCTTAAGGAGAATGTAGGTGCAGCGTAGCGGTTGAATGAATTCTCAGTCCCTCATCCAATGTAACGGTGCCAAGGACTCGAAGTGTATCTGAATGTGTTAAACGCTTGCTTCGCTACACGGTGCAACTGCGCGAATAGTCCACCGAAGCTGTAGACTACGACACTGGCGCGCGCCGCACTTGCACTGAAACCACAAAGAGTCGCCGTAGTCGACGGTTATCTGTTGCCCAGGCGCAATGTCCTCAATAGCAATCACGAGAACCGCTACCTTGCGCCGGTTCTGGACCTCGAAGAAGCCACAGTTAGCGTCGCAGGAGTGGTTAATGAAGCGAGCCATTGAGCCGTAGTCGCGAGCTTCAATGAAGAGTGTCTTGTCCGTCGTAGAACGCGTCGTCAGCTCCATAGTGTAGCCGCTGCGGCGGCGATTCTTGTCGTTGGCGTAGTTGTGGTCGGAGAGCAGGCCAGCGTACTCTCCGATTACGGTTGTTGATGAAATGAACTGACGCGAAAATACTTCCAAACCGCCTTCGGCGGACGTGCGTCGGAGGAAAGGTGACTGTAGCTCCACTGGTCGATTGCCGCATGTAGCGCCACGCAGGCAGTTGTTGGAGGCACAGTAGATGTCGCTGAGCGCGTTTACACATCTATTCGTTCGGCAACCCTCACGGCAACCACACCAGTCGACTGCCCCCTTGTCCGGAAGCTTAACGCGCTGAACGTTTTTCATGCGCATGAGCCGGAAAACGCCTTCTGGCCAGGCGTCCCCCGTGTCGTCGCTTTTCATCTCGTCCTCTCCGACATTCTCCGTCTTGTTCTCGGCAACCTCTTCGCCGCGGTCGCTATCAACATCACCATACTCGAAACCAGTAAGATCAATTGCGTGAAGGTGGGCTCGCTTGGCTACCTTGGCTGGTCTCATGAACTGGGTGTCATCGACAGCAACGGTCGCTTGACCACAGGCTGTAGATCCGACAGCTTCCGTTGCTGTCACACCAGTCTCAGCAGCTCTGGGAGCCCTAACAGCTGTGACAATCTTGACAGCTCTCGCGGTCTTGCCAGTCCCCGTGGCCGTTGCAGCCGTTGCGGTCGCAGCGGACTCCGCGGCGTTTGGGGTCCCCACGGCTTTCGTGGCATCGGCAGCCTCCGCGGCCTCGGCGGTGTCCGCGGCCTCGGCGGTGTCCGCGGCCTCGGCGGTGTCCGCGGCCTCGGTGGTCTCCACGGTCGCAGCGGTCTCTGCGGTCGCGACGGTCTCCGCGGTCGCGACGGTCCCCGCTGCCGCAACAGTCTCCACAGCCTCGATGATTGCGACGTCCTCGACGATCGCGGCGCCCTCAACTCTCTCCGCGGCCTCAACAGTGTTGCCAATGTCCACGATCTCCACGGCGTCGTCGAAGTCTTCGGTGTCTGCAGCTCGCTCCTCTGCGGACTTCGGCACGCGCGCATACAGCGGCACAGTGTAGACTCCTCCCTTTACCAACTGCTTGAGCTCGTGAATACCATGCGTGCGAATTACCTTGACTCGATATGCCTGCTGAGAATCTCGGACGGGAGCGCGCCGTGCAGCCCGAAACTTGCGCCGGCTCTTGGGGACGTGATAGCTTGTGCGTGTTGTCCGCCGGCGATGGCCTCGGCGCTCTTCCTCACGGTACGTCGGTACGCTCTCGAACGGCACCGCGCCCTCGTCACTCTCCGCCATTTCGCTCGCCCCTCAACCGCAAAGTCGCGCTGGAGGCGCTCGTGTCGAGCTGGGGCGTTGCCGTTGCCAAAGTGTTCCAGCTCCAACTGCGCGTTCGGCGTCAAACCTGGGTTTGGTGCGAAACCCACCCAGTCCGCGAGCCCATTGTCATTTGGGGAGTACAAACGGATGGATTTTGACTACTTCCGTGTATTTTTTACTACTTCCGTGTATTTTTTACAGCAGCACACGTGTCCCTCAACTGACAAACACTCTGACGCCGTTTTGCCCGGGTTCTGTCGGGTCAACCCACGATGTACACTGGTTTAGACATTTTCCCACGTAAAAACAATCCTGCAGTGCAGTCTCTGAACAAAGGTCGTAACGGCACACACACCAAGTGATCACAGCACTGTGCGATGTTGGCGGCATGCAGTTTGTTTGCAAATAAAGGAGGTAAGCGAAAAACTAGAGGAGATTTTGCGAATATCAAATTGAGATTTTGCGTTTAACTGAAGGAGATTTGCGAATGTCTAGCGGAGATTTGCTACAAACTTCGGTAGATTGGTTGGAAAGTGCAGGAGAATGCGCAAAAGTAGGGGAGATAAGAGTATGCTTGCTCAGGCTTGCTGGCAGGTCTGATGATTGTGGGTCACGGATCCACACTTGGTTGCAGAAATAGTCGATAGAACCTCTTTTTGGCGTGTTTATTTGCGGCATTTCTAGTTTTGATCCGCACCACTTTTGTCACTGGATTACCCCTTTTGACTTAAATATTTAAATCGCCTCCACTTTTGTCAAAAGTCCATAATCGTTGCGAGGAGGCAACTGAGCGATGTCCTTAAAGGCGTCTGCGGCATCGCCATAGTAATTATCGATGTCAAACGGATCTACCCACTCCTGAAGCATGTTATGCTGTATAACGGTTTTCAGTGAGAAACCAAGCAATGGCTAACACGTAATATCCAGGGCTCTAGCTTGCTCGGAGTCTTCTTCCCACCTTATCACCTCGATGGAGAGGTTCTCGTCTCCACGGTTAGGGGCTATATCATAGCCATGTTTTTTCAGCTCTGATCCCCAGAAAACACCCTCATCCGTTCACCATGCTCGATCTCGTGCTTGAGCAAGTCCCCTGGAACGCTTGCGGAGAAACCATTCAAGAAGGGCAACCAGTTCTGCAGTGTCACCTTGAGACTGTCCGGACCCCGACCTTCGTCAGCAGATTTGCGACTGTTCTCTGAATATTTATATTTGAGGATTGGATTGGGTTGGATTCCTTACTAAAACTGATATTTTGACGATATAGCCTCTCATGTAATTTCTATAAACTCATCCTCAACAGAGTTATTATATATATCAAGAAATGTAAAATCGATTACCTCTATAATTAAAATTTCGAAAGTGAATGTTGCTTGTGTCGGTCACAAACGACCTTCACGAAACGCTGAAGCGACACTTCCCGGATAATAGGTGGTTACTGACAAATCGTTTTGAGTGTTCGTGGGGTTGGCGTTGAATTGGTACCTTTTTTTTCGGATCGCATTCAGGTCAAATCAGAATATGGGTCTGATTGTAAATATCTTCTTTTTTTTCTTGCATGTCTGACCTTGGGTCACGTGTTGCATCCTATGAGCCATTGCCAGAATAGCCCTACCAGACCGCATGAGCGGTTGCACGCAATAGGTATCAATAGAAATCTTTGAAATCAACGTCGCATTCAGGCTCTGAAACAAACGGCTGCGATTTCCAGCAAGAATCTCTGCCCAAGAAACACACTTCGAAACAACAACAAAGAGCGACCACTTGGTAAGATAGGGTAGATGGAGAAGCTAGCTCGTGTTGACGATAAGCAGTCCCCACGCACTGTAGTCCCTGCTCGTGATGCTCGATTTTCAACCATTATCAACATCGGTGGGTACCAATACACGCGGGCATGGACGTCGATGGGGAAGGTTGTGTACAGATGCAGCTTCTACCGCTCGACCGGTTGTCGAGTCAAACAGATTACCTTGTGGCAACTCACGAGTACGCAAACTTTACAGAGCATACATGCCGCCAAGATGCGGTTGAAGCAGTTGAAGTGGAGGATGTCACTAATGCCATGCTAGATGCCGTGAATCGTCTTGCTCTTGCTGAGCTAGCTCGCCCAGCTCTACAAATTTGACATGAGATCAACAAAGAGTTCTACCAGAGTCGTGAAGGCGTAGCTCTTCGTGGATTGACTCAGAACCAGGTACGGGGAAGAGTCTACTGTGCGCGTGCTAGACACTTTGAAGGCAGCATTCATGGCCGAATTGAAGTGCCTCCACTCTCTCTGGTGCGCGGGACAGCGCTTTGCTTTTTCCAGTTTCACAACATCACCGTGCCAGACAACGCAACTGCACCAAGTCGCATCATTGGGTGGGCGCTCCCACTCTTGATCCAGCTCCTCAACTACTCTGGTACTACGGTCTTTATCGACGGGACCTTCCGTTGTGTCCCACGTGGCTTCAGACAATGCGTCATTCTCATGGTACATGACAGAGCCTCTGGCTTCTACGTACTACGTGTTATCGACATTGCGAACAACAGACACCTATTGGGACATACTCCATTTCATCGTACAAGCTACTGACCAGCGTATGCAGCCTGCTGAAGTAGTTTGTGACTTTGAGAGTGCTTTGATCCAAGCTGTACACGTTCAGTTTCCTAATGCTGAAGTGCTCGGTTGCCTATTCCATCTGAAGCAAGCGATCAGGCGCCGAATGAAGCTTCTTTGCATCTCCGAGCCTGCTGCGACAATAGCAATGGAGCGCGGAGTTCTAGATGCGTTGACTGTCATCCCACCTGGTGAGGTAGATGGGCGCAGTATTGTGTGGGTAAAACAGCAGATTAAAGCGCAGTGCCGCTCTCAGGGTGTGCGGTATGTGCGCACCAAGTGGACTGCATTTTGGATATACGCGGATCGACCGCTTCGAACCTACTGTATGGAATGTGCATGGCATGAGTAACAGAATCATTGCGAGGACGAACAACCCTCTAGAGCGCTTCAACCGCCAGATGAACGCGGCGTTCGCGACACCCCATCCTAGCATGGCGACGTTCGTCATGACGATTGAGGGTCTTGCTCGCCAACATGTTGCTACCCTTGAAGCAGTGCGCGGTCAGCGAGCGCCACGCCGCACAGTCGAGACAATTGCTATGCCTACTACACCAGATCTCGCCGTTGTTGATGTTGATGAGATTTCAAGCGATGAGGAAGGTGAAGATGATGAGCCTGATGACGAAGGTGGTGAGTCATCGAGCAGCGGTGAAGATCAAAACAATGACAGTGGAACGGGTGAGAATGACGAAATTGCTGATGTTGCTGCTGGAATTTCACTGTAGCGGCAAGACTGCTTCACAGTCCTGCCATTGCATATTCAATTTGAAATTGCACTAATTTTTCTATGTCCTATTGTAAGCGTCATTCAATTCGGTTGGGTGCACGAGCGTGTTCGTGTGCAGATACTTGTTAGCTTCCATCTGTGCGGCGGGATGGTTCTCAGGGTAAACCCCCTCCTAAATCGATTGGACATGTCCGCTTTACAAGAATCGGACGTTTGGTTTTAGGAACGGACAAGCCACACGCTTGCATGTAACCGTACTTGACAACGTTGATGTTGTATGTATGAAGTTGCCAGTACGCAACGATTCGATCTGATATATGGTCTGGCCTGGCTCACCGGTCAGAGAATCGACTAGATCCATAAGCCTGGCCCGACCAGAATGCGACCCGCAAAAAAAATCTACCGTTGAAATGATCATGGTCAATGAGCATCACACAACGACAAAGAACTGCTCCTGCTGCTTCTCCTGCTCCTGCTACTGGTGGTGTGGATTGATGCACGAACGCATACTCGTTCATTCGCAAAAGAAATGTACGTGGCTACTGCACGTAGAGGAATGCTCGCTTTGTTGGTGCTGGCGTCGTAGAGTACGAAACTCTGAATGGTATCGTTCATGGGCAAGAGCACTTCAACTAGCTGCAAACGTGACGCATGTCGTGCTTCTCCGGCACGAGATCTCTCAGAGCTCGAAAGTGCGCAATACTGAGCAAGCCGTTTGCTTGGATTTCCGCAATCTTTTGCGTTTTTGACGATCGCGAAGAAGTGCTGCATGATTTCGACCGCGCCTTGCGTAGACTTGAATCGTTGCAAATGCCCTCGCGTGAAGGGTACGGCAAGTGTGAGACCAGTCAACGAATTGATCGCAATTCGGCCTCACACAATGTTGGATCGAGTGAGGACAGATAGACGGTCTATCGGTCTGATGCTACTTTCGACTGCCACACACACACACCACCTCCGCTGCTGCTTGCAATGGCAGCACTACTGATTATTGGGATGCTGCTCAGGATGCACTCGTTCCCGGACGCTCCACTGCTTTTGCTGTGTAGGCATGCCGTCGCCGCTCCTGCCACTTTCGCAACACGCCGCCACAGATGTCAAATCACAGGTGCTCATTCTGCTAACTTCAATCAACGCCGTCATGCTTCCTCCAAGCTGTTACCCGACACAGATAACACGTTGACCTCGTGGTACCCAGCAATAGAATGACCTACGAGTATCACGCAACTGGTCATTGAGTTCGTCGACGTCGTGCTCGATGAGCTCGCGCCGCTAGCGATCAAGACTTCTCCGGATAGGCTACCAAAGCCGCCAGACACGCTCACCACACCGCCAGAAGCAGTCGTGGACGCACCCGACGAGATCGACACCGATCCGGACGCACCGCCAGATACAGAGCCGCTTGAAACACTCACCACTCCACTCTTCACGGCACCCGTCACAGCGCTGAACCCACGCTCACGGCACTGCTTCTCGTCGACTTGCCCGCACCGTTCAATACGCTCATGCTGCCGTTCACGGAAGATCCGTCCGCGATGTCGATCTTGCTGACGAGCGATGCCGACGATCCGCTTCCAGTGCGCACGGACCCGCTCGAGGCACCAGAGTCGCAGCTCGTCTCAGTCGCGTTGCCGCCGCTGCTGCTACTACTGCTGCTCGCAGCACCGAGCTTCGAGATCACCACCGAGCCGCTCGTCGACCAGCCATCGCCACTCGTCAATGACAGAACCGCTAATGGAGTCGGACGACATCGGTGCTTTCGCAGGTACAGGTAGCTTTTGTATGTATTGTACGGGGACAGTGTTGCGCAAGAAGGTTTTGGCCAGGATCAATAAGTCGGGTACCCCGACCATTACCCGTGGCCGAAGTCTAGTGCGGCGGAAGGATCGCACTCAACGAAGCCAGATTCGTGGCCCACGACTTGGTCGTCGCATCATACCGGATCAGGACCTTGTCTTTTCACGGCAAGTACGTCAGACGACGTCAACCACGAGTTCGACGGGTTACCGCAGGTGAGGATAGCACCTCCCTCGGCGATGCGTGAGGCCATCAGCTCGATCCCTCGCTGGTCACCGAATCGACCGCCGGCACGTAGGTCACCTCAGCTAGGAGTTCCTTGCCTCACACGCAAAGGCTGCTTATGGTCTGAAAGGTAAATATTCAGAGGCGCACGGCATTAGTGTTCAAGAGATGGTAGCCTGGGTAAAAAGAAAATATTACCTAAATAGCCATTTCAGGGGTGGACATTCTCAGGGATCTCATGTGACTCGACAGATCTCATGATCAAGAGTCCATCACTCTCGACAGCTGTTGTGTTTACAGACAACATTTTGCCCCTGATTTGTGTAATCGCGCCCGCTTCATCATTCCTAGCTTCGTTGGAACGTCTGGCTCATTTCCCCAAATTCTGAAGACCATGCAGTTCGGGCCGTTCTCGAGTGACAACGACGTCGAGATGGTGCGTGTCAGATCGCCAAGCGAAAACTATGGGACAACGGACGGTGGAGACTCGTCGCCTTTGGCCCGCAAGCCAACATACCTCGTGCGCAAGGTGCGGTAGTTTTCGTCATCAAAAGCGGAAGGAGCGAAGACGAGAGATGACAAGCGTGCAATGCCGTAAGATAGAAGGAGAAGGAGAGACTGATGAAGGAGCTCGAGGAGCTGCAGATCAAGCTGCAGGAGCTGCAGAAGCTGCAAGAGGCCGAGAGGCAGGAGGCGCAGAATTTGTTGCAGCAGGAGCTGGAGACGTCGCTGCTGCGAGATTCCGTGAGGTTGCAGCAGCTCTCGCTCGTGAACGTGCAGTCTGCTGTTTCTAGCTACGTGGTAAGGATGGGCGTATTTTCTTCGCTGGTGAGAATGGAGACTGAACGATTGTGTCGTGCTTGGAGTAGAGTGCGCAAGAAGCCGTTCCCCACGAAGTGACCATTTGCCTTAGCAAGGATCCTGTGCAGCGCCATGAGGCGCTTCTAGTTGCCAAGCGCAAGAAGATACACTCTGCTCTGGCTTACCTGACGGAGCGCACTCGTTTTTTGGATCCTTTTCGGCCGTTTGCCGAGACCTCGCGCTTCTTGCTGGACGGAGGCGATTTCTGTGTGCTTTGCTTCGACACACAGCACTTTGACCCTTCACGTGTCAGTGTTCGGCAGATGTACGATGCCGTTACAGGGTTCTTCTCGAGCATGGAGATGAGAGTTACTGATCTACTGGGCCACATCACGACTTGCGACGATATTGACTATGGCGTCGATGGGATACAGCAGAGCCGATATGAATCTTATCTAGCTTGCGGCGTCCCAATTGAGATGAACACTGTCCGGTTTCAAGAATTCACAGATCAAAGCGATGAGCATGGGGGTGGCGGACCATTTGGCGTGATAACTGCCGACTTTGTCGACCAGGATGAGATTTATTCGTATCGACCACACCAGCGCGTTCGCCTTGACATCACAATAGTCAATACTGTCCGAATGCACAAGAGAAAACAAGTGAACCCTGCTACCGGACGCGAGGAAGACGAGAGCGTTGTGATCTGGACCCGGTCATACTTTGGCAAGCAGCGTCGCACCGAGAATCCGTTGCCTCCGTTGGTGGAGCACAGTCTGCGCGAGCAACTATTTTCGTGGGGCAATGTGATGACGTCCTCTGTGCTGGAGCAGATCTATAGCCGCCAGTGAACTACATGAGTATGACTTCCAATGGAAAAAGACCTAGTGGCATGTGATAGCAGCTCGGCTGGGGAAGCTACTCAATTCCGAGCATTAGCAACTACCAGGCAAACCAACTGTCGCCCTTGGTCTGGTTTCGCCGGTAGCGAAGCGCACTGTGGTTGAGCCATCGTTGCTCCCAAGTCTCATGATGCCCAAACTTCTGTCCAACCCAAATCTTCACCGGCTGCCGTGGTGGGAGCTCGGCCGCGAGGTCCCCCATTTCGTCTCGTCTGCTCATCTGTCAAGGTTATCCTGGACGACCGCGAAGACCCCAAGCGGGCTTTGCTAGACATGTTCTTCTACTCGCTTGACATATTCCACAAATGCAGATGCAGCCCAGCTTCACCACACCAGATAGTTCGCTTGGGGGAAATCCCTCTCGATTTCGTTCTAGGCAACAAGCTAAGACAAGTAGAAGTAGACTGGCTGGTGCAGGACTTGCTTCATCGTTTGTTTGTACCGGATTCGTGAACCACAGGAGAGGAGTTTGCGCAAGTCGCTGCAAATCTCGAGATTCAGTGCAAGTGGCTGGCACTTGTCAACGCAGTGTATTGGTGTGATGTAGAACGATGATTTACTCATTGCTGATCCGAGTCCACATTCGGTGTATTCGTGCAGCGACGGTCCTCACAGCACTAACTTATTACAACAATCCTTGCAGGATGCAGCCAGGGTGAGACTGGCGCACTCATCAAGGGAACCGAAACTGCCGACGACCGTATGCAGAGAGTGCAGTGGCGTCGAGTTTGAAAAGGAAAGAGACTCGGCTGCATTGCTTCTGAGAGACAATCAAAGCCAAAGGATTAACTTCAAGCACCACGCTCTGTTTTGGACTGTAAGAAGACTCCTCTAAATTCCCCAAAGGAGAGGTAACAAAAGAGAAGTTCTGGCCGAGCTGCCCGGCTACGCCGGGCACGAAGGCCCGTGTGTAGTCAAAATACTGTATGTGAGTGAAAACGCCGAAGGTACAACGGCTTCGATGCTCACTCATACCAATGCCCCATGTATCGATCGACGGATGGACTGCAGCGCATAATGCACCTCTGCCGCGGTCGGACGCTTGCTTGGCTCCTGTGCCAGACACAACATCGCCAAATCCTTGATCATCGCTGGGCAGTCAGTACGGAAGCTCGGACGCAGAGCGCCATCTGCCACAAGCTGAAGTATTGCCAAATTTGACATCACTTTCCTGCCAGATGCTGCCTGACCTTCCATGTCGTCATACGGGATCGAGTGCGTATCTAGCTCGGAGAGCAACACCCCAAAGCTATAGATGTCCGCAGCTGGTCCATAGTCCGGACTCCCTTTCAAAACCTCCGGGGCAATCCACCGACCTGTACCAATGCTTGCAGTCATGGTTGCTTGAGTTGACTGGC
The DNA here is from genome assembly GCA_024867545.1 of Phytopythium helicoides. NCBI lineage: Eukaryota > Oomycota > Peronosporomycetes > Pythiales > Pythiaceae > Phytopythium > Phytopythium helicoides. Next base: position 48,349 of record JANFNE010000049.1, read on the forward strand.
TCCGTGCCGTACCAAAGTCCGTCAGTTTTGCTCGCGTCTCATGCTCCTTCTCCGTAAGCAACACGTTGCGAGACTTCAGATCACGATGCACGACTGGAGGAGACAGAGTATGAACATACACAAGTGCCTCGATGACGTCGGTGGCGAGGCGCAGCTTCTGCACATCCCAGTTGCCAGCCGAAATAGCCGCAGTCGCTATCAAGTACTCGCGCAGATCGCCAAGCTCCATGTACTCAAAAAGCACTTGCAAGTCGTCATAGTACTTCCACGCTACTCCAACGAACCGAACGATCTGCGGGTGTTCCAGTGTCGCAACAAGCTTAATTTCGCTCACAAACTTCTCCAGCCGAACATGATTTTCTGGGTCGTTTTTCTTGGATCCATCTACGAGCCGCTTGGATGCAAGCAAAGTTGTATGCTGGTACCGAACGAGCCAGACGACTCCGAATGAACCGCTTCCGATCTTCTTGATGTCTTCGATATCATTCGGGTTGACACTCAGGCTGCAAAGCTCGGCGTCACTCCACAGTGGTCCTTGTGCTACTGCTTTCGGTGTAGCCACCGAGGTGTAGTTGCTACTACCGGCAGTACTGGTCCCAGTCTTGGAAGTACGACCGTGGCGGCGGCTCCAAATGAACGCCCCGATCAGAAGTAGTACCAAAACAACGACTCCAACAGCAACTCCGACGATCAGACCCGTGCTGGAGCTTGAAGAGGGGGACACCGCGTCGTCAATGATGCAGACGGTCAAACCACCAATCTGTCGAGAGTCTCCCTCGCACAAAGGTTGATCAAGATCGTCGTCAGTGATATCCAAATCGATGCTACTGAGCGCATCTGCTTGCGATGCTGTTAATACTGGTCTCTCCAAGGGGTTTCCTTTGAGATAGCTATCGGATTCGCAGTGATGATCAAAAGGCACGTCAGAATTCGGGTTCGTGGGAGTAAATGCACTCAATACCAGCAAGTTACGTACAGGTAGTAGACGGATGAGTTGAATATACTTTCTGGAATACCTGTGAAACTGTTGTTTTCGAGATTCCTGAGCACGCACATTCAGCAAGAGTCAGTAAACCTTGGAGCGCTGGAGATATCCTTTGCAGTTCGACAAGTTTCGCACAGGGTGGCAACTGCTGGTACTAGCGAAGCATTAAAATCTGAGAGGCTGTTGTTATTCAGGTACCTGGAATGTGTCGAATCAATTGTCGGTTAGATTGTTGGACATTCTTGAAATGCGTGTCTACGTACAGCCAGGTAAGCTTGGGTAGGGAGACCTTGAATTCGGTGAGGTTGTTGTTGTTCAAGTACCTGTAGAGTGAAGGATAAAGGCATCAGTTAGATCATTTGTCAAATCCTCGAAAATGTGTAGACTTCGTACAGCAATGTAAGGTTTGGCAACGAGGCACTGAATGTTGTGAGCTTATTGTTGTACAAGGTCCTGCAACGCAAAGCATAAAGGTGTCAGTTTGGTCATTTGACAAATACTCGAAAATGCGTATACTTCTTACAGCTCATCGAGTGCTGGCAGTGAAGCGCTGAACTCTGTGAGGCTGTTGTTGAACAGGCGCCTGGAGAATAAAGTATAAAACATCAGTTCGATCGCTGGGCATACTCCTGGAAACCCGGAGACATCGTACAGGTCAGTGAGTGCTGGTAGTGAGGCATTGAATTCAGTAAGGTTATTGTTGTCGAGACGCCTATAATGTGCGTGTAGAATCCAAATATCAGTTCGATCGTTGAGCATATCCTTGAAAATGCGAAAATTTCGTACAGCACAGTTAGTGCTGGTAGTGAGGTGCTAAACTCCGTAAGTTTGTTGTAGCCCAGGTACCTGTAAATTAAAGAATAATGGTATCGATTAGATCGTTGGACCCATCCACGAGAGTGATTCAGCTTCATACAGCTCAGTAAGTTTTGGTAGTGTTGCTCTGAACTCTGTGAGATCATTATAGTTTAAACTCCTGCGATGTAGAGATGACATGTCGGTAAGATCGTTGGTAACATCACTGAAAATGCATAAACTTCGTACAGCGTAGTGAGTGATGGGAGTGAGACGCTGAATGTTTTGAGTTTATTGCTGTACAGGTATCTGCAACGTATGCATATTGGTTATCTCCCTCAGTACATCACAAAAAGTGCGAAAACTTCGTACAGCTCAGTAAGTGCTGGCAGGGAGGCGCTGAACTCCGTAAGCTTGTTGTAGCCCAGGTTCCTGCATTGTGAAAATAATATGATGATTGGATCATTAGTTAGGCAAGCTCATGAAAATCGCTCAAAATTGTTTCTGAAGCTGGTGGTCATGAGGTTGACTTACAATTGGGTCATCCTAGAGTGCGTGACGTCAATAGTTTCAGCGGGGTTGTACATGAATTCCCTGGAGCCAAGATAACACGAGACACTGTTAGAGCTAAACGAGGAAAGGTTGACTGATCCGGCATGTGAACTGGCATCGTACACTGTGGTCAGGTTCGGGAAGGCGCTGTCAATATCGACGCCAATGGAGCTCAAATTGGAGTTGTAGATCCACAAAGTCGATATGTTACTTGGCAGCATCGACCCAAAGCCAGTCTCGTACGGATGGAGGTCCAGATTGCTGACCTGAACCGTTTTGATCTGGCTTTGGTTGGTCAACAAATCTGGCGCAAGTGTAACCTGGACGACAGCAGATGTGCAGACGGCGTAATTTGAACCTCCGATGAGAGACCTGCCAACTCAGCAAGAGATTAGACACTGCTCAATGCCTGAGTAAAGCAGTTAGCCGTACGCATTAGCGATCTTTGGATCGAGATACATGGCCGCAATAGAAGTCAGGTCATCGTTCGATGGGAACCCGTCGCCAACGCCGTCCCGGTCTCCGGAGTACGATCCACTCTCGCACTCCGCCACTCCGGGGTCTTCCAAAGTGGCCTCTCCGTACCGAATATAATAGTAGAACGCGCCGGAACTGTACGAGCTCTGAAGACACTCGTACTGACAGTCACTTGAACTGTCCTCGTGGCAATCGTCGCACTCATATCCCTCGGACGTGTCGTGGACGATGCATGGGACGTAATTATCACAGAAGTCGTTGCATTCCCACGTGAGCTGCTTCAGGGTCGGCAGAGCACTCGGCGCGCACCGCCACGGCGAAAAGGGAGGCGAGGAGAAGCCACCGCATCTGTGCTGCTTCCGTGCTTCTCCAGGAAATTAGGAATGGTCGACGAGACCGTGCCTACCGCTCCATACCACACAATAATCATTGATGCTCGATGGAGGATGCAGCTGGATACATCGTTCAGAACGTTTGACTGTTCGAACGTTGTTGTTGCCAGAGAGTAGGTTCACACTGGTATATGATCAGCCACTTGTATCAGTTATTTTTTCAGTCTCTGCACCGATGGCTAGCGTCTCTCTGCTCTCTGGCGAGATTAATGTCTCTGTTAATCTGTACCAGCCGCAACTACAATCGGCAGGTGGCACCACTCCGTGCACCTGCTACTCTTGGTGCTGGTGCTTCTCGTGCTGCTGTTTGCCGCCATCTCGACCGGCAACTACGTCATGCTGCGCTTGGCTGGACAGTGGCCCGCATCAACCATTCAAAGCGCCGTTCGACTACCACGTCGACTACCGATACCCTACGTACGCTGCTGTCTACTGTACGGCGAACTAAAGGCATGCAACGTGAGCAGTCCGACCTCATCCTCACCATGAGCAACGGTTTTCTAGGCAAGATCGTTGCGCACGCAGCCTGAGAGGTAATTACGCCCACGGTGCTCAAACTCGGTGGCAAGTCGCTCAGCATCGGTGACAGCTTAGCCAGCCAGTCGCACGCGACCCCGTGAATGGTTTAGGGGGCTGTCGTCAATTCGGTGTAGAGGTGCGCGCACCCGGACTACATCTTCGCGGTTGAGCACGTGGGTGACGAGCTGGTCGATCTCATCAAGATGAAGACCAAGAGCATCTTCGGAGACAACTCCAGGGAGGCGACAGCAATGTTCATATCTTCAACACGCGGGTCTTTTCGTTTAAACCCGCGAGTTAATGCAGATACCGCTTCAAGAGACATTTGACTCGAGCACCGCGCCATACAATCGCTGCTTCGTTGGCGCTTCTTATGCTCATGTCACCGCTTGATGAAGAACCGCCTAGCACGCACTGGGCGACCAGACCGGCTTGACGACGATGCACCGTCGCTCATAAACAAATTGCGGGACGAGCTGCTCCCAGAGCCCCCTCTGCTCACCAACCGGTTCCGACGCTCCAGAACCCCGGAAAAACTCACAGCGTCGTCAACTTCATCGATGCGTCATCCACCATCGTGCCGATGCACTCTAACCACACCCGATATGCCACTTTCAGATGATGCAGCGCTAGACAGAGACGTGTCGTCACTGCTGCAATCATCCATTTCATGTTTCTCATTCGATCTCGAGTTGGAGGCAGGAGCAGTTCGTTCATCGAGTTGGAGCCAGTTTGGGTGGTCTCGCGTAGAGAGGGCTCCAGAGGAGTCCACCAAAAGAAAAACGACTGGAAAGAGGTGAACTGCATTTACCTGTCAAATTCTGAAGCCTTAAAATGATGGAATGCATCGCACTTTGTTGTTTTGGGGGCGAACTCGCCAAAATCGCGTTCGAAGTACACTTGTAGTGGTACTTGATAAGTTCGTTGTGTTGGCTATCATGTAACTGTGTGTGCGCTAGTACGCAAAAATCTCGGACCTTGAAAGCACACTCGAGTAGGATCAGCATCTGGTGACCTCGACTTGCCCCTAAAAATATGGATCGAGATGCCAATCGATGATGATTCGGACGAAATAGAGGAGTTGAGTTCTCTCAAATCAGCGCCAAGGAGTCAAAAGCGAGAAATTACAGGCAATCACCGTAAGTTGAGAGCTTGCACTGGATACGTGAATCCGGGGCCAACTTTGACGGCATTAAATCTCGCTACACGGTCAAATACAAGGAGTAACAACGACCTCCAGTGTTAACGTCTACTTAAGCCGCAGCGAATCAAGTACAGCACGACAGTGACTCGAATAGCAACAGCAGTAACTCGAACCTAACACGAAGATTCCTCTGAGCTCTCTTTGTCAGGTAATAAGGTACAAATTTATAGCTATGCGCAGAGATTATGTTGAAGTGTGCTGAAGCTATGCGTGCTTGTCGTTAGCCTAACAATGTGTTTGTAGTGCTAGCTGCGCTCCCTAATATCACTTAACTCGAAAGAACCGTCACACCCAGAAAAATCTTCCTGCTATTCGACAATGTCTGCTATACCCGGTGAATTTGGAGACCGTTTCTTGGGGACTGGTCCTTTACTTTTCAAGCCTACCTTGTTTGCACCACCGCCCGCGATACCATACTGAATTCCTAAGGCGACAGCACCGGAGAATTGCAGCTTTTTTTTTACCATTGTCATCTCCTCTCACATCGTCACCGCCTATACCACTAAACCAGTCTATCAAGCTGCCACGGACGCAGCTCCCGCCTGGTAGTGACCTGTTGCTCGTTGTTAAATGGAAAAGAGAACTTTGTCATCAAGAAACCTACGTCGCCCGCCTTACAGAAAGACAATGGCACTGAAGGAGGCATCGTGCCAAGCAGAGCACCTGTTGACCCGCTCGCATACGGAATCTCGCTGCGGAAAAGGTATCAGAATCAAGGTCATTGATGAAATGAAACACCAGCGCCACAAATCGTCCATCATTATTTGTTAAACCAGGGGGTGTCACTCCCAATTACCATCTGATGAGTCTTGCTACATTTTTTTTTTTTCATCTTGTAGACAGTTCAAACAGAGTATAATGTTGTACTTGAGCACCCGCAAAGTAATCAACGGTAAGTACCGCTAATGTTGATGCCGGTGGAAAACGCACGTAGTACAATGCCTTAGAGGTGTGGCATTTCATGTCGATTACGATTCACTGATCATGTCGTACTTGGATTGGTGTGCACCTTCGACGATTTCAGTACCGAGAACCTCTAATTTCAAATTCTTCACGAGTCGCTCATCTCGATTCACCGCGCGACATGATCACTACCAGTGATGTCAATCCAATAGTCCGGGTATGGTAGATTGCTTGGTGATTGAATAATGGATGTGGGTACGATGTCTTTGACTTGTCGGTGACCTGGTCGTTGTGCTCAAGTGTAGCTTTGAGGCTGCGTGTGATGCATCGAGGATGGGCGACGAGTTTCTTTGTCAGAAGGTTGACGAACTGGTTGGCGCGACCCACTACGTCATCGTGATATATCGTCAGGTGTGCACATGTGCAAATAGCTGCTGCAGTTGCAAGGATCTTTTCAGGTAATCGTGTACCGCTACCATGTGTGATCTCTTCGACCAGCTCGTCTTGAAGACATCTCGCGTATTCATTGCGATTATCTATAACCTTTCAAATTAGATATTGTTGGTTCTGGATGCGAAATAAACCACCGAGCTTTGATCGCAATCGTCATCAAATTGTTTGAGATGCGCTCGCGATGATTTCTCGGTGGAACAGTCCAAGGGCATCATATTCTCTGTTCGCCACTCTGCAATGTTGCCATGAGACCTGTAAAGGATTGATTCAACTGTCTCGTCCGCCGACACCAGTTTGAAATCTGCTTTACGAGTGTTACTGTGACCGATGGCAGAGTCTGGGGCGACACCGGATTGGCTCGAAACCCTTCTGAGCGACACGAATGCTGGCATCTATATCTTTGACCTGGATTTCAAGGACAACAACGACAGTCAGGAACCTCTTCAGCCATTAACCAACTATGCTGGCCCCAGTGCCATTACAACGCAGCAAGAAGAGTTGATGATGACCTCACTCCAGCTGGACAACGAGTCCAAGCCCCCACCAGCTGCAGTCCATCAACATAAACCAGCGTTCCAGACACCAAAGTCAAGTAAACCTCGGAGAGTACGAAGTGACACAGCACGGAGGGTACGTTCTACCCACAAACGAATCTGTTCCATGGAAGTTTGAGCGAACAGTTCAACTGATTTGGTGGTGGCGACGTCTGTAGATGGAGATTGCGAGGCTGAAGCTCGAGTTGTCCAAGCTCGAAGCGCACATCGACAAGTTAATGAACAAAGCAGTGACCCAGTCCGACGAACAATCCTCTCTTCACAAATGCCAACTCGTCAACGACAAGCTACGCGAATTGACTCGCCACCAGCAGCTATGGATCGCTCGCGGGCTATCTGTTTCGTCCTTCATGGCGGTACGTGGGTTGAGTGATTTTGGTTTGATTTGGTGCAACCAGCTTCTGAATGCTACGTTACTGATTGAAAACTCTTATTTAGACTCAATGCTCTGCGACTCTATTCAGCTACAATATCCACTTGCGTCGAGAGTTCTCTGATCGAGTGAAGACTCTATCCGATATGAGAGCTTACATCTTGCGCGATGGACGAGAGACTCTGCGCGAGCAAATGCATTTCTTGAGTGGCAAGCTGCTCCCATTCAAAGAAGAGTCATCGTCCACCGCTGCCGAAGGGGATATGCACGCATCTTCATTCGCGGCAACTCCAATCGAAGGTGCAACGAGCGTCAAGGAGGTCTTCAGTGCACTTCGGTCAGTGTTGACGTCAAACATGGATATAATGTGCCAAAAGACGAAGGCAAGATCGATGACAGAAGTTGTAGATGTGCATCCCATCTTGGATCAAAGTGGAATCACCCATTGCTTGAGAGTGAGATGGTCACCGATGGGAGGCGTCACGGAGTTCAACGGCGTTCTGTTCTCCGAGTATCAAGGTGGCCACGATTCGAGTGGACAGCTCGACAAGCACGCACACGCAACGATCGCCATTCATCCTGTCGAAGAAGACTGGCTGTATCCTTACACCAGTGGTCGGATGCGCTTGGATGTGACCAGTATTATCAGCATTCACCACACAGAGCACTTTCAAGGATGCGAGCAAAGGTCTTCTCAGCATAGCAGTGACATTACTGAAGGTGTTGTGATAGTAAGAAACACTTTCATCAAGCTTCGTTGTGGCGGAGTGTCAATACCAGCATCGGAGCTACAGAAGGTGATGAACTACGAAATGTTGAAAGACTCTGCTGCTCTCGAGGCAGTCATGGAGCTTTTCGCTCGTCAATAAGATCGTCATCTCGAGGATCCGTAGGTTTTCCCCATGAGCAAATACAGCACACAAGCCAGTTGGATTGCAGTCATGCAAGGTTTGGCGAATGTCTTGCTGCTATTTCAGCGTAAATGCATTGAATTTTTTGTGTAGATTCTCCGGATGTCAGTCCCTGATGTTGAATCTCTGTTGAATAAACTTGTATCACTCATGACATCATTTAGTTGGGGCAACATTGACTCTGTCTTCATCAAAGATGGACTTTTTTGCCACAAATGATGTCGCCACTTGATCAGTCTCGAGGCAGGAGTTCAAGCCAGCACGTGAAAGCAACAAGTAACACGAAGTCAATGCGATTTGCGAGATTGATCGCAAGCTGTTATGGAAAAGAAGCTCCATGGTTTTGATCAGAACCATTGCCAATTCTGACCCGTATACGACCCTAAAAGAACTTCCCTTAGAGTTCAATCAATGCTTCGTTCGGGGGGACGAAACGATCCACTCAAAGTTCCATTCTCTACCATAAAAAATGTCAGCTGAATAGAACGAGGTCAAGGATCTGGTATTTCAAACTGCAAACGCTGCTGAAAAAGCAAACACGTCTGTTCTGCAGACAGACCGCTTCTCTCCGACCGAGAGTGACGTCGAGTATCCATTCTGCTCCGAAGAGTACCAGGACAAGGTCTACTACAACTACACCGCCGTGCACGAAGGTCGATGAGAACGCAATGTAGACGTATCGATGTTGTGTGTGTTTGAGTAAGTCACCCGGTTGTCGTTCAACAGCTTCATCTACCTAGTAGTCGGTAAAACCTGTTGTTCTCCAACCCGGTGCTGTAAAGAAGAAACAGCCTACGACGCGATCTTGGCGACGATGTTGAACCACCCACCGCTTGGCACGCCAGACACCGTCACGTAGTGCTCCGACGCAGACACCGAGCCGAACTTGGTCGAGTCCACCTTGCCGCGCTTCCACACCGTCTTGCCGTTCACAGACACCTGGATCGATGACAGTGACTTGCCGAACGTCGGGACTGAGATCGTGCCGGTCGTCGCCGTGGGAGTCAGGAAGTTTGCCTGGAAGAACGTGTTCTTGCTCCCGCTGTTGGTCGTCCACTCGACCGAGAACGACCCAGTCTCGAGGGTGAAGCCGGTCTGGACAGTCGATACACCCGAACCCGCGGCGTGTGGCTGGAATGTCCACGTCTTGCCAGCGTCCGTGAGTGGTGCAAGTCCACCAAGGCGCAGCGATAGCGACGCCACGGGACCCGTCGACCAAGCGTGCGCATGCGAGATGTAGGCTCCCTCACCGTCGCCATAGAACGGGTAGTAGAGCTCACCCGTGCCGTAGTAACCCTCGATGAGCGTCGAGTTGCTGAACTCGTTGAGCATGTATCCCCACTGCAGACGGATGAGGTCGAGCGCACGCTTTGCGTTGCCAGGGTTCGCGAGGAAGTGGGCGTCCACTTCGAAGCTGGTCACGAACGGAGAGATGGAGTTTGCTCCCTCGGGTGACACGGCGCCATAGTCGTTCCAGCGCGCCGAGAGACCGGTGGAGATCGCCGATGCCTGTGCAGCGGTGTTGGTGATGTTGAGGTGCACCGCGAGCGAGTTTCCGTCCTGCGGGTGTAGTTGGTGTCCCGCATCCGTGGTATTGTCAAAGAACATGCCGCTGGCGTCGTCCCAGAGGTTGTCGTTGACGGACGCCTTGATGGAGGCGGCGAGGTCGGCGAACGACGTGCTGTTGTACGAGGCGCCATCCAGACTGAGCTCGTCCGCCAGGTCCGAGTACAGACTCAGTGCATGGTACAGCAGGGTGTTGCCGACGACGGTCTTGCCACTCTGGCCGACGCGACCCCAGTCATTGATTGCCGTGATGTTGAGGAGCGAGTCGGACGCGTCAAGCTGCGCAAGGATGAAGTCGAATCCCAGCAGCGACTGCGTCCACAGCGACTTCACCAGAGCCGTATCGCCCGACAGTTCGGCGTAGTCAGCCAAAGCGATGAGAGTCCACAGGTGATAGGTGTTGGAGTTCACATTGGCCTCCTGAATTCGCGGTGCAATGGGAGAACCGGCGTAGGAGAACTGACCGTTCGACTCCTGGATCGAGTACAGCGACACAATGGCGTTGCGAAGTGACCCCAGGTTGTCCGAGTTCCATGCCACAGCCTTCGACAGCACTGACACACCATAGTCTCCAGCCCACGGCGTCCGGTCACGCTTCGCGCCGTCCACATACACCTCGGCGTTGGCGTCAATACCCGTGATGGTGGCGTTGTTGAACCAGCCATACGATGTGATGGTCGGTGGGTTGGCACGCGACTCGTTCGCGGCGATCGAGCACAGCTGGATCGTGTATGCACCGGCGTACCACACGCGGTTGAGCAGATCGTCGTCGCTGTAGAAGTACCCCGAGTACTCGCGCAACTTGTCGGCGTCGGTGCTGGGTGCCGCCGTGAAGTATGACGACACACCAGTGACCTCGACGGTGGCGTTGGCGTTGCTCGTCGATAGCGTCAGGTATCGGTAGCTTCCACGGGCGAACTCGCGACCGAACGTGTACGTTGCGCTGGGTTCGGCTGTGGCGTAGATGGTGCCGTCCTCGATCGCCATGTCCGTCGAGTTGTCGGACGTGACGCCGATGAACGCCGGGTTCTCCGTGAAGGCAACTCCAACTTGCGCGCCGCTCGTGGTGGACGCGCCGAACTGGAGCGTGATGAACCCGCTGGTCATCTGTCCAAAGTCGAACGTGACGGTGGATCCTTCTCCAGAGAGCGTGGCAGCGAGCGGGTTGCTAGCGTCGAGCGTGACGGCTCCGGTCGTGGCGGAGATGGCGGACGGCAGGATGTCGCGGGATGTTGGAGCTTGGATGTATTTTTCGTACGGCGCAGTGGACGTGAAGCTGGTGGCTTGCAGTGCTGAGACGAGCGACGTCGCCAGCGCGGCTGCTGCGAGAACCGAGAAGATCTTCATCTTTGTGCGCGAGACGAGGGAGATCAGCCGCGAATTCGGAAGTGAGCAGCTCAGCGCGCCGCTCTTTCGCGTCGCGATTGCGACAGCGACAGCGCCGCGAGCACAAACAGAAAAGCTTCACTGCGCAAATCCTGCACACTCAGCAGTTCGCCACACTCTGCATGAGCTGAGCATTGGCCAGCCTTTCGATCGCGCTGAGAAGGCTCTCGCTCCGACAAACCTTGAGCACAATCAATGTCTCGTGGATGCAAAGCCCATGCAGCTTCAACTTGAGCGTTTTCTGTGCGGGTCAACACATCACATTGCTGACTGCTTGATACGTGTGGCTGGTCGGGCCGTCAGTGCTGTGGAGCGGCAATATTCACGCCAAGATCACTCACCACATCCCATCAAGCACAAGGAAGCGGGAGCGATCCGCTTGGAGGGCAGCATGTCCCTCGCACTCTCCTGCCATCAAAGTCGATCAATCAAGTGCGGTCGCGTGCGTGACGTGTTGCCTGCCTCCCCAAGTTGAAGTTGCGTCCATTCAGCACGCTAGTCAGCACAGCAGTGAGTCATGAAGATGAAAACCAAAGCCGCTGGAGCGAGTCGAAAACCTTTTCAAGTCGCTGCAGCGTGCCATCCGCCACCACCACACCATCGTCTTCCAGCCGCATATCAATCAACTCCACCACCACCACCACCACCATCACAGCCAGGGGATCGACCCAGCATGGAGAACGGAGACGCAGGTGTCGTCCATCCACCGACATCCTCGTTTAGTGTGGTCCACCCACCTCGTCCGCCACCTCTGCGCTGTTGCGCGCAAGTCCGACTCGATGGCGCTGGACGAGGAGCTCAAGGCGGCCGAGCGGCGCCGCCGCCACCGCGAGAGCATGGCACGCGGGCGTTCGCGTCTCAGCCAGTCGATGGCGTCGATGCGGCGCGAGCATGCGGCGCTGGCCTCGCGGCAGCAGGCGCTGCTGGCTGCGCGTAGCAAGTCACAAAAGACGCTCGAGGCGGCCGAGCAGCTACGCGCCGACTTTGCGGCCGCCGTGGAGCGGCAGAACGCGCTGCTGGCCGAGCGCGAGGCGATCAGGAGGCGCATGGAGCAGCTCGAGATCTTTGAGGCCGTGCTGTGGGTCGACACGCCCGCGCCGGAGGCCGAGGACGCCGACGCGAGCAGCTACAGGGACCAGCAGCAGCTCGAGCGCCAGCTGCGCGGACGAGCGGGCCGACTTGTCTACTTCACGCCAGAGGAGCCGCCGTTCTACTTCGAGCCCGTGTCCGAGCAGACGTGCAGGGACTGGATCCGAGACGCGTACCAGACCTGCAAGCGACACCACGCGCGCTTCGCTAGGCGCAAGTCGGTCGTCAGCGACGTCGCCAGCGAAGGATACTGCTTCGGATGGCGCGTGCAGCGGTCGCTCGTCGACAGCCACCTGCACTTCCACTTCTCCAAGAGATTCCCCACCTGCAACCCCGAGGCGCTCGCCGAGAGACTCATGGACCACGGGTGGGACGTGCTCAACGACCCCGTCAAGTACGCCAAGCTATACCGCACCGTCCTCATCGTCAAGGTGCTGCAGCGCATCGACGAGTTCAACAGCATCATCCTGCGCAACTCCCCGAGCCCCGACCGGTCCGTGCAGATTCGCAGCGTCACTGCCATGTCGAGGGTCGACGACGTCGACGAGTTCGGACGCCGCACACTCACGATCGTCAACCTCGTGACGGATCCGCGCGAGGACAGCGCGCCGCCCACCCTGCAGGAGGCCACCAAGAACAAGGTCAAGTTCATCCGCGACGCCTGCACGTACATTATGCTGACAGTTGGCTACGGGCATGAAGGCGCGGACGGCGATGCGTTAAACCCGGACGGCATGCCCATCGAGCCGTACGTGGAGATGACGTACGGCGGGCACGGCGACTGCCTCAACGAGCAGCAAGCTCAGTACCTGTTTGTGGAGACTGGCCACGTGTTGTTTCGGTTCGAGCAAGTGCTTTGTCCGAGGAACCTTGTCACTAGCAGCTAGGAAGTTTAGTTGTCGTCGCTGTATTTGTTTTTTTAGTTTTGCGCGATGGAAGTGTAAGCAAGAATGAGATGCCGCCACTGTAGTTTCAAACCACAAGGTCTCCATCCGTTTGTCCGGCTGGGCGAATCTCCTCGCTTTCGGCAACATACGCTGGTGGCGAGTACGGTTTGGTCTTGGGCTTCGCATTGACGATATGAGGAGCAGCCGCTCGCGTCTTGCGTCGACACAGGCAGTGGACGCAAAGGCAGCATGCGAGGCATGGAGCAAGTGTTCCCACCAAAACGCCTACCAAGATACCAGTATGATCACTGTTGTCGTCCTTTAGTTGTCGGCGAGTCAATGCTTGTGAGGCGACTGAGCCTGTAGGAGCCGGACGGGGCGTCCAGGAAACACAGGTGCATGAAAAGCTTTCCAGCTGGCAGTCCATCCTTTCTTTACAACAGCATGGCCGCCGCAAATTCTGCAACGGGTGCTCACTCCAGTAGCCGCAGAACTGTCCTGGCCCATTGTTGAAGGCTTGAGAGCACACTTTGCTGTCGGGGTTGTCGCCATAATTGAGAGCTGCGCATTCGTGGCAGTTTGACCCTGTGTCGCCTAGAACAATCGCTGCTGCTGGCAGCTCTTCAAGTTGCTCTTCGAGCTGATAAGCAATAGAGCTGCTGGTGAGTAGAACAAGTATCGCTATGGCGCGACGAAGTACATGATCCCTCATGGTGTTTGTCGCAGGCTCCTGCGTTTTCGTCAGGACAAATTCACTCGCGTCAAGGGCTGAATGTTTTGGCAATTGGCCACGTTCTTTTGGCGAGAGCCGATATTTCGGGCGAAGAAACCGACTTTGTTCATGTTTATCAGCGTGCTATTCTGCAAGAGCTTCTTCAACTTACACTGCTTACACTCACCCGGCTTCAAGAATCCCCACACAAAGCGCTGCGATCTTACTCAACCTCAAATGAATACCTCAAACTTGTGAGCTGACACCACCGTCTCCAAGCTGGAGACTCAAGCCTTTCTTTGCGACTAGTTTTCCGGCTCGGGCTCAGGACCAGCATTGAGCACACGCGCTGCGTGCTTGGCCGCGAAGACGCACCCGTGGCGCGTCGCTTCCTTGGCGAACGGAATAATCATTGTCGGGAACATGACAACATCGTGCGGCATGTTCTCGAGCACGTCGAGTTCGACGTTCTCGACGCCACTCTTCTTGGCAAGCTCAACGTAGCGGATACCAGAGTCGCAGAAGCGCTCAAGACGGCCGACTTGGATGAAGAGCGGCGGGAGACCCGTGAGGTCACGGTTGATGGGCGACGCCTTGCGCAGCGCCTCTGGGTCATCCTTGATCGGCGACAGATAGATGTCGAGCACAGAGTCAGCAAAAGCGTCTGTGAGGACGCAGTGCGGCGTGGTGGGGTCGGCATTGCGCACGCTCATGTCAACGTCGGGGGAGAACAGCAGGCATAGCAGTGGCAGCTCGGCGCTGCGACCCTCGTCACGCAGGTTCATGCACGTTGTGAGCGACATCTCGGCACCAGCCGAGTCGCCCGATAGGATGACCTGGTGGGGCTGGACGCCCTCCGTCTTGAGCACAAACTCGTAGTTCAGGCGGCAATCGTCGACGGCCGCAGGGTACTTGTGCTCGGGTGATTTGCGGTAGTTGGCGAGCAGCACGTCGACGGCCACGTTGTCAATATCGTGCGTCTTCTTGAGCTCCTCGATGATGAGCGTGTGCGTAAGGTTGCCGAGCTCGAGTAGACCCATGGGGTCCGAGATGCTGTAGCCGCTGCCGTGGTGGTGGATGACCACGAGGCGCTGGGACTTTTCGCTGCGGCGCTCATCGCGCAGCCAGTAGTGCTCGAGTCCGTGGGCCGTAACCGTCTCGAGGCGCGTGCCGTGCTCCCGGCAGTTGGACTTCTTGAGCAGGCTTGCCGACCATGGCGAAGGGCGGGCGCATGAGCGCGGCGTTCTCGGTCGCGATGGTCTCACCGTAGCCGAGGAACATGAAGCGCATGACCATGACCGGTCACCTCAAACGTGAGGCTCCAGTCTTGGTGCAGCGGCTTGAATCCTCGCGCAGCGAAGGCTCCGATTGCCTTGAGCACTGTGAGCTGCATCTTGAGTCCCACTAGCGGCGCCTCGGTCCAGGAGCGCACCAGCGGACGCGAGGCGCCCATGAACGCGACCAACACGAGCGCATAGAGCAGCGCGACGACGCCCAGCGCCAGGAACAGCGAGAAGTAGTAGCCCATGGCGAAGCCCGCGAGCAGCCACAGCGCGTTCTCGCTCATGCTGGTCGACTGGCGGAAGAGCTCAGCAGCCTCGAAGCCGAAGGAGCAATGCGGACAAGCTCGTTGGTGACAAGCGCCATGTGGGACTCGCTGGGCCATACAAAAAAGACGGTAGAGGCTTCGGACCACGAATACTATCTTGTTTCAGTGTTTTTGGCTTATTGGGAACGCCAGAGCATACAAATATAATGTGAATGGAAGCACTGACTGGTTAGGTAAGTCAGGACGTGCTCCACGCATCAAACATTTTTGAAAGGCTGATGAGCCTTGAGCTTCCCGATGGAGAGCTGACCACCACCATTGCGACCACCTCGACATACCACCAGAAGAGTTTGGTGCCATCGGTGCCAGTTTGTGCGTGGATTTGAATCCCCTAGTGGTCCCTGTGCGCGTCGTGCAATTCGATTCCGCTGCCCACGCTTCTTGGAGCATGGGATGCTCACCATGTCATTCATCACAGTTACAAATGGTGAGTTTTTGGGTATGTTCAAGTTTCATGTACCTCAGCATACTGAGGTGAGTATTATGGTGGCAATCAGACACTGAACAGCGCTCGTGGAAGAGGCTCGGGAGGCACTCCTTGGGCCGAAAACAACTGAACGCGGAGAGGTTCTCATTGGCGCTCTACCAAACATCAAGAATGAAACAATCGTTATCGTAAGGTGCGATCTCGATAGTATTTCCGTTCATGGTGCTTGTCTTATTGTGAGTCACTTGGGCCACGTTTGACGCTTCTTCCTTCCGCCGTCCCAACGAGAGAGATACCTTTGCGTAGATAAGCTATCAAGAGCAACAGGGTTGTGCAAAGAAACTATGAGGAGCAACAATTCATCGCTTTCGTTAGAACATGCTCTCTTCAGTAGAATTTACTTTGATACATACCACGTCACTTCAACTTCAACGTCCATCCAGATTGCCCACAGACGATTTGCAACAACAAACAGCTACTTTCAGCTACATTCAACGTGGCCCAAACCAACCAGACAGCGTCTAGTTGATGCGGTCGTACTCGCCGGCCGCTAGCTCAATCTGCGAGGCCTCGGCCGACTCCATCTTGACCACCTTCGCCATGCAGAACGAGCACACGTGCACCTTGTGCCAGAAGAGTTTGTTGTCCGTCCCTACGATAGCAACCTTGTGGGAGATCGTGCACGGACCACACACGTGCTCGCCGCACAAATCGCACGCGTGGCCCGTTCGCAGGTGACGCTTCCGGGTGCACACGATGCACACCTTATTCCCCGCGTAGCCACTCAGCGTTCCTCGGAAACTGCCCATGCTCGAGTCAGAGCGCTCGATTGCTGGACGAGCAAACTCGTTGCCGTACCCGTTCCCTTGACGGTTGTCGTTGAGCTCGACCTGCCGACGATGCAGGGCCCAGCGCAATTTCTTCATTTGGGCCGCGTGAAAGTTGTTCATAACCGACTTGGACATGGCAGCGCCAATGATGGGGACGAAGAGCGATCTCGCTCTGCCCTGCGGCACAGGAAACACTCCTCTCGCCCAAATGCTGACCAAGTTGTCGTCCAGTTGCCGCCAGAAAGCGATACCAGCAACCTGACCGCGTGAAAACTGGGGCAGGCACGGCGTTGCGCTTGGGAAGTCGATGGAGTGCAGCAGCTGGAACGTGACCTCTTCGCCGTTCGTGAGCGTAGTGACACCCGTCGACTCAAGGTAAACGTAGTCGTAACTCTTGACGATCAAGTTGAACACGGGCGGGTTCTCGTTCACCCGCCAGCGAATGGTGAGCGTGCGAAATGGCTCGTTGGGCGTCGCATTCTCGAGAATTGAGAACACATTGCAGTCTTCGATCTTGTCGTCCACGTACGCTGACTTGATGCGCATGGTGATCGTCGTGGGGTTCAAAATGCCGTAGACCGCGTCTTCCTTCGTGCCGTTGGTCACACCAATGGACCGATAGTCCGCCACATCGAGCGAGGTGATGTCCTCGCTCTGAGTACTGCTGGTACTCATCGTCGTGTCGGACTCGCGGCGGAAGCGCTTCCTCGTACCAAAGCCGCGCAGGCCGTACTTCTCGGGACGGCGCACGAACGTATCGCACTGATGGTCGCGCCGAAGGAACTTCCATTCTCGCTCGCTCAGCTTTCCACCTTGGGCAAAAGTGAACTCCTCGTACTCTTCAATGCTAAGCTCGACGAGGTCGGTCGCAAGCTGCTTGAGTTGCTTCTTCTCGACATCCGAGAGCGAGAACGGCGCGAACGGACTCGTCCACTTGTCCTTGCTCAGCTCGTGGCGCAGGTCGCGGAACTCCATCGTTTGTAAGGGCTGAGCAATCCCACGATTTGTGTTGGGTCCTCCTCCGCGTCCCCGGTCGAATCTGCGAATGGTGAAGACTCGCCGTTGGGATCACCGCAGCATTGCCAGAGCCAGACGGGATTGGCGCTCCTGACGAAAGCGCTGTCCTCTACTCCTGTACATTCCCATGGCAGTGCAAGCTCCGTCCATCGGAACTATCTCGAGCGATTTGCAGCGCAGCCCGATTAGCGAATTGGATGTGCAATGTCACGACGCCGCTTTTCGGGTCATGTGCGCTAATGCGTTTGTGCCTCCAGTCGAGTTTTTGGGGCCGACATCAGCTCGGTGGCGTCGATCTGACGCTGAGCTCTTTCGATCGTGATTGTGTCAGTGGTGGAAAGGACCAGCTCGCTGAACGTAGTGCCGTAGTGATCGTGATGCATCCTGCCTCAACGACCATGATGCCGCTACAGTAGCATCCGATTGTGGTGAAGCTTACAGACGGGGAACCAGCTTTGCGCTAAACAGTATCTGGATATCGGGTGACTGGATAGGCTTCGCGACTCCAAGAGTTTGGAGCTGCCAAGTGAATCACACTTGATCCATGTTCGGCCCAAAGGATGGACTTCATGATCGGCTCATTAGGCATATTCGCACCGTTTTGACCATTTGGTGATCGGCATCGAGGCTGGGACCTAGCATTCTCGAGCGTTATGGTATCAGTCAGATGATCCTGAAGTGATCGTTGCATTTCCCATCCGGGTCACGATCTGAGCCCTTCCAGTTCACGCTACGCGTCAACTTGTTTCGAATCTGCATACGTTTCACGCATCCGAGAGGCACAAGCTGTGCTGCACAGCACAACATTCCACCGCCAAGAAGTTGCGCGTCCTCGCTTCCATGCCGCTCAAAGCCCACGCGGCTGACCCTCCCATCCTTCCTGGTTCCTTGAGACCTCTTTGCATCCAAATCCAGTTAATGCTCGGGCTCAGGCTCGGTCTCCAGCACGGGAGCGACCTGCTTCGCGGCGAAAACGCACGCGTGGCGGATTGCCTCCTTGGCGAACGGCAGCACATCCGTGGGGAACATGGCGGGGTCGTGCGGCATGCCCTCAAGCACGTCGAGCTCCCAATTGGTCACCCCTTGCTTGTCCGCGATGGCTTTGAGACGCATGCCTTGCTCATAGAAGCGCTCGATGGCTCCGTACTGCACAAACATGGGCGGCAAGCCCGTGAGGTCCCAGTTCACAGGCGACGCCTGCTTACGTGCCTCGCCCTCGAGCCCACCCAGGTACGCATTGTGCACCGAGTCGACGAATTGCGCAGCCAAAACGCAGTCGGGGGTCTTCTCGTCGCCTCCTTTCTCGTCAAAGTCGGCCAGCGGCGAGTAGAGCAGACACGCGAGCGGCAGGTCCGCGCTGCGGCCCTCGTCGCGCAGCTTCTTGCAAATCGCGAGCGAGAACCAACCACCGGCCGAGTCGCCGCTCAGGATAACATGGTCAGGGGTCACATTCTCTTTGGCAAGTACATGTTCGTACATGGCGAAGACGTCGTGGAGCGGCGTGGGGTACGGGTGCTCGGGGGCCTTGCGGTAGTTGGCGAGCAGCACGTCGACCGCGACCTTGTCGAGCGCGTACTTCTCGCGCAGCACCTCACGCAGCAGCGTGTGGGTCTGGTTGGCGAGCTCGACATCTTGCAGCGGGTGGGACATGGCGAAGCCGCCGCCGTGGTAGTGAATGACCACCACGCGGTGCGAGGTCGGCGTGGCGCTGTCGTCGCGCAGCCACATGTGGTCGAGGTTGTTGGCGTCCAGCGGCTCGGGGCGCGTGCCGTGCGTGCGGCAGCTGCTCTTGATGACCATCTTGCCGTGCATGGCGAACGGCGCGCGCATGAGCGCGGCGTTCTCGTGCGCGATGACGTCTCCGTACTGGTCGAACATGAAGCGCATGAGCTTGGCGCCGATCTCGAACGTGAGCGTCCAGTTGGCGTGCAGCGGCCTGCCGAGGCGCAGCACGAAGGCGCCGAGCGTGGACAGCACGCAGCCCTGCAGACGCAGCGAGACGAGCGGGATGTCGGCCAGCGAGCGCACGAGCGGCCGCGCCGCCAAGCAGAAGACGCCGAAGACGAGCGCGTAGACGACGCCCAGCGCCACGAGCACGACGGTCACGCTGAAGTTCATGCCGAGGAAGAAGCCCAGCAGCGCCCAGGCCAGCTTCTCGCCCGTGCTCGACGCCATGGCGGGAGGTGCTCACGTCGCAATGGACAAGTGGGGTGGTCGACGATGCGTGTCAAAGCTTCAAGGTTTGAACGGGAGGCCACGAGGAGATCCCGAAGACACATGGCGGGGCACACCCAGAGACTACGCGCACAGAAATTGGACAGACGGGGCGACTGCCTAGATGGGCACGGTAGCTCGCCGCGCTTGCAGGTCCAGCGTGCGAGTCCCACCTGCATGATCAGGGTTCACTGGAAGCCATCGACTGGGGAGAGATGGCAAGCTGTGCGAGCACCAAGCAGAGAGGGTGAGAGAGAGTAGAGGAGCGATTCGTTGCATGTGCGGCACACAGAACAGGAGCTGCACGGCTGTTGCGGTCGCCACTTTCGGCGCTGGTCACGTGTGTCGACACTTCGTTGACATGGTGCGTGTCGCTGGGCTCTTGGAGTGCAACAGTGGGTCCACCTGAGAGCATACAGACATCAAGACCATCGGTGGGGAGGCACGGGGGGATCGGAGCGGATAGTTGAGTCCCACCGTGCGTGGTGGCTCTAAGGCACCAAGCGTGGACGCGACCAGTCCAGACCAGACCAGACCCGCTCGGACCAAACACTGCCGTCAGTTCACGGGTCAGGTCAACCTAGTTGTCGACTCGACACCATCAACATCTCAGGCCAGTCGCGTGAATCCGCGTGCAGTCCAGGACAAATGAGTATCATGAGGTTCATGCCATGAACGACCAGCACCAGCGCGGGGAAATGGCAATGTCATTGTCGATGCCATTGTCAATAGCAACACCATTGCCAATGTCATCGTCAACGCCCTCGATACAACACGTTGAGCCATCGATTTACGCTTATAAACTCCTACCAAACTACCACACCCTTGAGCCGCTAGGGAAAGCGGTCGTAGACGCCGGCCTGGATCTCGCCGCGGATGGTCTCGGCCGGATCGGACTTGATGACCCGCGCCATGCAGAACGGGCACACGCGCACTTTGTGCCAACGCATCTTGTCGTCGAGCCCCACGGCTGCGACCTTGTGCGTCACGCGGCATGAACCGCACACATACTCGCCGCACAGGTCGCAGTGGTCTCCGCGGTGGATGCGGCGGTGCTTGCCGCAAACATTGCAGTGTTTGGCCACACCTGCGCGAATATCACCGCCACCCATGCTCATCGTCGACGTTTGTCGCTGAAAAGAAGTATTCATGCTGCTCGTGCTGGACGTGGAGCCGATCGACAACGTGCGCGTCTCGCGGCGACGGCGACTCTCAACAGCCCAGCGCAGCTTCTTCATGTGAGCAGCGTACACGACACTCGTGACGGTTTTGGCCTGGGACATGGCAATAACGGGGCCAAATAGCGCGCGAGCGCGCTCAAACGGCACGGCGAAGACGCCGCGGGCGTGCACCTCGACGACGTTGTCGCTCTTCTGGCGCCAGAAGGCAAAGGCCGCAACCTGACCGCGAGAGTAGGTCGGGAGCGCTGGCATGGCCTCCGCGAAGGCGATTGAGTGCAAAAGGTGGAAGCCCACGCGCTCGCCCGTGCTCAAGCGCACGAAGCCGAGCGCCTCGAGGTAGATGTGGTCGTAGCTCTTGAGCAGCATGCGCAGCACGGGTGGGTTCTCAGTCACGCGCCAGCGGATCGTGAGCGATGAGAACGGGTCATCCGGCGACACGTTATCGATGATGGCGACCACGTTGCAGTCCTCAATGCCGTCGTCCACGTATACGGACTTGAGACGCATAGTCTCGGTTGTGGGAGCCATGGCGCCGTAGACCGCGTCCTCCATGGTGCCGTCGCGAGCACCAATGGTGCGAATGTCAACGACGTCCATGGACGATAGCTCGTCTTGTGAGGCGCCACTGGCGCTGTTCGTGTCTGAAGTGCGCCGGATGCGCTTGGTGGGGCCGAAGCCTCGCAGCGAGTAGTTGTCGCGTCGGCGGACGTAGGTGTCGCACTGCTGATCGCGGCGCATGAACTTCCAGTCGTGCTCGGGCAGCACGCCCTTCCAGTCGAACAGGTATTCCTCGTAGTCCTCGAGGTTGACCTGCACCATGTCGCGTGCGAGTTGTCGTAGCTGCTTCTTCTCATGCTCCGAGAGCTGCAGCAGCGGGTACGGGCTCTTCCAAGGCTGCTTGTGCACCCCGCTCTTGAAATCGCGAAACTCCATCTTGGCGGAGCGGCGTCGAAGCTGCGGGGCTGGAGGCGAAAGTGCAAGTGGCCGCTTGACTCCAGTCGAAGAAGACGAGCTGAGCAGAGCGCCAGTCCGACGCCGGGACTGGGTGCCGACATGCGAGCACGGGGCAGCACGAACGACAACTGTACTGTAGTACATTGTAAGGCTTACGACGTGAGCTACGTTGGATTGCAGACAAGTCAGGCTCCGCAAAGACACTCGCAACTTCACTTTGGCGTCGCCTGGTTGCGAACGTCGTGATCCCGGTCTCTCGCGCCGCCGAAAGACAGAAACGAGTCTCTCGCGGTGTTTTCGCCCTCCAGGAGGGGCTTCCTACCCCGAGAATCTCAGCGAAATGCTGAGACTTTCAACGACTGGAGAGAGAGAGAGAGCGACGCCAGTCTAACTTCCAGTGTGTCTAAGTCTGTGGTACACTTGCGACTCAACGCATGCCCAGTGCGTTACTACAGCGCATGGCAACGACCTTTACCGTCGCCTAACGCACTGGACGACACCTGTACTCTTTGCAGATCGGAAATGAAGCATGACCGTCGACATCTTGGTGTCATGGTCCGTACACTGTACGTGCACAGCACCGCTTTGAACGCATCTTGATTGTGCTCCGCTCTTCGCGTGTGAACGATTCCTCGTTTCTGGATTATGATGGAATACCTTAGCCTAGGATAGGCCGACGGTGATCAAGTCTTCGCATCCCTATGCTAAGTACTCAGGAGAATGGCCAGCGGATGGTCCATTTTCCGTCCGGAGCTGACAGGCGCGTGGACCAAAAGGATCGATGGATGAACAACATCGATGGACAGGCGCAGCGAAGGCCAGAGAGCTCAGGTAAATTCCAGTTGACTCACTGCTTCCATTCCGTAAAACCACGGCTTGGTGATACCCACGCCACACTTCTACAGCGTGCCAAGCCTCAACCCATGGGTCGATGATTAGCGCGAGTCGTGAAACGATTCGTGGCGATAGGTTTGAGAGCGCCAGCAGGTGGTCGAGACTTTGAGCGCGGCATGATCGCCAATGACAGCTGACGCGCGAATCTGTGGCTGGTCCCCGTGGAGATCTTGCGGCGACGCTCTCTCTGCTCTGGAGTTGGGTACTTCAACTCTTGTAGACTCTCGGTATCAAGCATTTGTACCTCGCTTCACTAGATTCATTCCGAGCATCCTCTGCCTCCGATGGATCGGCAGCAAGACTTTCCAGCAATTGTCGACGATGCGGATCTCGCATATCGACAGCGCTTTGAGTGCACCAATATCACATTGCGGTATTGGAGCTCTCGTCATCATCACCTCAAGTATTGAAACCCGTCACTCGATCTTTTGCTGTTCGACAGCAACGCCTCTCAAGCATCGGTGAGCTGGCACTTGCGCGCTCTAGTCGACTCGACCCTGCCTTGGACGACAAATTTCTATTTCAGCTGCTGAATCCTCCCTGGTGGGATATCTCGCCCGTCGTCTTTGGAGGCGTTGAGTTCATCATTCTTCTCGCAAGTATTTGTACTAGTGTGAAGAAAGCCGAGCTACCTCCGAAGAAACAAAAGGAAGCCGAGAACAAGAAGGCTGAGCATGATCCTTCCTATTTATCTGTCACTGAGGAAAATACGAGTACCAGCACGTGAGGAGTGAAGAACTAGCGACCGTAGCAAGCCTCACCTGGTAGTCAGCGGTAGCGCGACACGAGCACAAAGCGAAGCACCAGACGATCCGACAATTCCTGCGCCATCAGCAGAACAGGATGAGAGAGTCGACTTTGGTCATGTCCAGCGTAACTGCGATTGGACAATGCGTTTACGCAGAATGGAGTGTGCATGCGCATTCTGCGCGCTGGCCTTCCTCACATTCTAATCTCGTGTCTTGACTAAAGATCGATCAAATCCTTTCGCGGATTGGAATTGTATGGTTGCTGTACAAATCAGAAATGATTCATGCCCAGCAGGTCGGTGGCCACAACTCTCTTCGCTTTTGCCACTCGAGTTCTTGCTGTTCGGCAGCGACGTAGCCATCCTTTGGTAAGAATGAGCCCTCGGCTGCGAGCTCTAGCCGACTCGGCCTCCACTTCCATCACGCAGGTTGCCGTCGAGCTTGCGAAGAGGTCGACCAAGAAGTACCGACACCCGTCAAAGCTGCCGTGGTGGGGCATCACACTCATTGTCGTCGGCGCTCTCACACTCGTCATTGCCTACCCGTTCGTGCACAACTGCCTCAAGAAGCGGAGGCAGGCAGCCCAAGAGTCCGCCGCGGAAGACGAGAGCCAACCTGTTTACCACTCCGTGCCCGAAGACAAGGCGAGCGCTGTCTAATGATCCCCGCTAACCCATGAAGAGAATGCCAAAGTAATGATCGAGCAGCCTTGAACGCGATAAGCCGCTCTCCGTGATCGTTGTGCTATAAGACCCTCAAAGGCGGCGAGGTCGAGAAGAAGCAGGATCATGAGGTCGAGCCGCACAGAACTAGCTGGCTCCGTTGACACATCTTGACAGCTGTGTCATCATCCAGACTAAACACCGAGCGGGAAAGCTCATGATATCATGTATGAGAACCTGCGGGACTTCCACGTCACAAGTCGCCAGCGCTCCTCCTTCGTTCGTGGGGCCCTCAATCAATCAAGAAGCAAAAATGGCTGCTTCGGTGCAGCTCGCCCAATACTCGGAGCAACCAAATCGACTAACTTGAATGGGACTCCTTCGACTCGGAACGAAGCTATGGTCGACTGGAATTTTGTCTGTTGCACTGCAGGAATCACGCCAAAAAAATGGGCGAACAGTACAGTACCAGTGTACCGTACTAGTTGAAGAGCTCCTCTTCATCCATTGGCCAGTTTCACCAAACATATCAGTTCTGTGATGTCAAAACTACGCTTCTGATTGGCCCAAAACACACATACCACACTCTCATTGGCCAAAACCCTGAAAGAGACGGTCCAACTGTTGTGCTGTCCGCAATGGGTACACTCCCGCCCGCCATCACCTCCGCGTTGTCACTTGGCTTTTCGCCCCGGAGCAGCTCTCGTCGCTCCTAATGCATGCTCCTGGCCGTAAATCGGCGCTTTTGGCGCTTGTAGCGCTGCTAATTCGACCGGCCGACGCCGCTGACTGCTCGGCGCTGACGCAGAACACGCTCACGAGCGACGGCTGCCCGACTCAGTGCTCGCAGTTCGACTACCCGTGTGTGCTGTACTCGCCGTCGCAGGACGAGTGCAGCGGCGTCAATGGCGCCAGTGGAGAGTGCTACGTGGACGACGAGTTCACGCTGCCAGGAGCCAGCGACGCATGCAACATGACGTTCCAGTGCTTGTCGTCGCTCGTCGTGTCGAGTAACAAGCAGTGGCTGCTCGCGCTCGAGACAAGCAAGCAGGTCGACACGTACACGACCGCGCCAGTCACCGAGATCGTCGAGCTCACGTACCCGTCCAACACCGTCTCCGTGTGAGTAGTTGGTTCATAGGGGTTGAGTCTTTGATGCATCCTATTGACGCACATCTTGGTGATAAACTTCACAGGCAGCTCTCAGGAGGCACATCGCTGACTCTGAAGGGTGACGTCAAGAATGTGCTACTGGACCAGACTTTCTTCGACACGCCAACTGCTGTCACCAGCATGTTCTTGATTGATCTCAACCTGCGCTCTATTATCCCTAAGCGTACGCTGTCGACTTCGCTCAAGACACTGTACCTTTACAACACGAACCTGGACGCCGTGCCGGACCAGCTCGCCAATCTGAGTCTTTTGACGCTTGTCCTGTCACAAAACTACCTGACGGAGTTTCCTGCCGACGGAACGGACGTCGCCACAACCCTCGCCAAGACGGTGACCACGCTGTACGTACTCAACAGCAATCTACCTATGACATACCGCCTTCTTGCTGACGAAGTGGCTTGATATTGCAGGAATCTTGCTGAAAACATGTTGACGGAATTCAACACCACGCTCCCGCTGCTCCAAGTCCTGTACGATAAGCATCCTTGAGTCTTCGTAGTCTGGCTGCAACACTAACAACTTGTTCTATCCTTTAACAGGAACCTGACGAGCAACGAGCTGACGAGCATCCCTGAGGTCATCTTTACGATGGCATCGAGCTACGCACTGAAGGAAGTGTACCTGAGTGGCAACAATTTCACCAACGTCGTGCTCACATCAGAGCAGTATACGATCGTCGAGCAGCTTTCAGCTTTCGAGGCTGATGTCGCTATCACTGGATGCCCGGAGGGTTATGCCGCGTCCACAATCCGCGGTGGTGACATTCAAGTGTGTCTGGTGTCAACCACTGATGACAGCTCGTCGAGTCACTCGTCACTCTACATTATCATCGGCGTCGTCGCCGCTGTGGCAGTCGTGCTTGCGGTTATCGCGCTGATCCTGTACCGTCGTCATCGCAAGAACCGCGGCAACATGACTGGCCCTTACACTCTGCAAAAAGATGGTGACTACACCGAGAACGGCACGACTATCGGGTCTGGTGAGTACACGGGCAACGCTTCGCAAATCTGGAATGACCCGGACCTGCTCACATACCGCATCGACCACCGCGACGTCGAGGCCATCAAGCTTCTCTCACGAGGTGGATTCGGAGAAGTCTGGCTAGGATTATACATGAACGAGAACGTCGCCATCAAGCGTCTACTCAGTGACAAGCGTAGCACAGAGGATGCACTCGCATTTGCTGCCGAGATCAAAACCATGGCTCGCCTAGACCACCCCAAGATCGTCCGATTCATCGGTGTGTCGTGGACCAACGCGCTGTCCATTCAAGCCGTCACCGAGTTCATGGACTGTGGTGATCTCAAGTCGCTGCTGGACTCTCCTCGCTCGTCATCACTCACGTGGGCCAACCTCAAGTGTCAGATCGCGATCGATATTGCCGATGCACTCGTGTACATGCACACTCTGAACCCGAAGCTGATCCATCGTGACCTGAAGTCTCGTAACGTGCTGATCGATGCTCAGACGGGAGCGAAGTTGAGCGACTTTGGTATCTCTCGGAACCGCAGCGTGACGGAGACGATGACTGCTGGTGTGGGTACGGCTCGTTGGATCGCTCCGGAGGTGATTCTTGGCGGTCACTACACGGAGTTCGCGGACATTTACTCGTTCGGCGTGGTGTTGACGGAGCTGGACACGTGCAAGGCTCCGTTCCACGACGCGACGAACACGAACGGTGGGAAGATGCAGGATGTGACGATTCTTCAGATGGTGTCTGCGGGTAAGCTGACGCCTAGTTTGAGTGCGGAGTGTCCTGCGTCCATTGTGGCGTTGGCGCAGGCGTGTTTGTCTTTCGATCCGGCTCAGCGTCCGAGTGCGATCCACATTTCGTACGAGCTGCGCAAGATCATGAAGAACGAGCTGTAGGCGTCGTGGTATTCGTCTACAGAAGCAACGTTGACAGTCTTGCTGTTCTGGTGAGTTATCAGAGCAGCAAGTGAGACCGTCAATGGATCGATTGGATCGGGGCTGCTCACGCCGCTTCAACATAAGATATCAGATTTGAAAATATCGTATGATTGGTTTAAATACTGCAAGTCGTGACGTGATTGGTGAATTATTTTGAAGTTGTCGCGCTGACTCCTGGCAAATCGCGACCGCGGAAAACGCCAGGACGCTCGAAGACTCCTTCGCGACCTGTCTGCAACGGTAGAGGCGTCTCCACCGCTCGCGGTATTTTCCTATATTAACAGTATGATCCAAGGCGTATGACGGGCTCGATATTCGAGCCTTCGAAAGATGTCGGCATGTCGAAATTTTGGCTTCCGTCGATCGATACAAACTTCAAGTCAATCCGTCCAGTCGGCGGTCCCACTGTCTCGATAGGTGCCATGGGTACACGTTTTTTACCTCCAACTCGTTCGTTTTACCGCTAATACCGCGCTTTTAGCGCCGACACCTCCGTTTTAGCGCGGGCTTCCAGCTCCTGGCCGTCCATTTCCGCCACTTCCCCATTAGGCGACAGGCGCCTCCAGCCCTCGCGCTGTCTGCGCTCGCTACGCGACCCCAAGCGCCCAAGAGGCCCCAAGACCGCGCCCATGCGCTCCGCGAGGTCCCCAGCTGCATTTCTAGCCCTCGTGGCGCTCCTGGCGCGCGCTGTGGGCGCCGCGACGTCCGCGGAATGCTCGGCGCTGACGGAGAACACGCTCACGAGCGACGGCTGCCCCACGCAGTGCTCGCAGTACAACTACCCGTGCGTGCTCTACTCTCCGTCGCAGGACGAGCAGTGCGTCGACATGAACGGCGCCAGCGGCAGCTGCTACTATGACGATGACTTTACGGTCCCGGGAGCCTCGAGCGCCTGCAACGTCACCTTCCAGTGCCTGTCGTCGCTCGTGGTCGCCAGCAACAAGCAGTGGCTGCTCGCGCTCGAGGTCAACAAGGAGATTGACACGGTCACCATGGCCTACGTGACCGAGATCGTCGAGCTCACGTACCCGTCCACCGCCGTCTCTGTGTGAGTGGCTACTTCCGGTTGGATGAGGAAGGCAGCGTTTTAAAGTTCCTAACGAGCTGCTTGATGACAGGGAGCTCACGGGAGGCACATCGCTGACTCTGAAGGGTGAGATGAAGAACGTGCTGCTCGACCAGACATTCTTCGATACACCAACCGCTGTCACCAGCATGTTCCTGCTTGACGTCAACCTACGCTCCATCATCCCCAAGCGCACGCTGTCGACCTCGCTCAAGACGCTGTACCTTTACAACACGAACCTGGACGCCGTGCCGGACCAACTTGCGAACCTCAGTCTGTCGACGCTTGATCTGTCGCAGAACTACATTACCGAGTTCCCTGCTGACGGCACGGACGTCGCGACAGCACTTGCCAAGACGGTGACGACTCTGTACGTTGTTGATTGGTGGTGTTCGTTGCTGTTAGAAGCTTGCTGACCACGCTTTGGTGCTTGTGCAGGGGTCTTGCTGAGAACCTGTTGACGGACTTCAACACGACTCTCCCACTACTTCAAGTGCTGTAAGTCGAGTCCGCGACGTTGGTGACGGTGGCGATGATGAGGTGTCTAATAGTGACAAAAATATGGCCCAGGAACCTCACGGACAACGAGCTGACAACCATCCCGGAGGTCATCTTCACCCTTGCGGACAGCTATGCTCTCAAGAAGGTCTACTTGAGCGGAAACAACTTCACCAACTTGGTGCTCACGTCGGCGCAGTACACGACCATCGAGCAGCTTACTACTTTTGAGGCTGATGTCGCTATCACGGGCTGTCCTGATGGATACGCTGTGACCTCGATCCGAAGTGGTTCAATTCAGGTGTGCCTTGCCTCGACTAGTGATGACAGCAGTTCTTCCAGCCACTCGACACTCTACATCATCATCGGTGTCGTCGCCGCTGTGGCAGTCGTACTCGCTGTTATCGCGCTCATCCTGTACCGCCGTCGCCGTCGTAGCCATGCTACGAGTGACTACGTCATCAAGAACGACGACGGATACACTGGCGACGGCTCCACAATGATGGGGTCCGAGATGTCGGGTGAATTGACCTCCTCCATTTGGAATGATCCAGATCTTCTTGCTGTTCGCATCGACCACCGCGACGTCGAGGCCATCAAGCTTCTATCACGAGGTGGATTCGGAGAAGTCTGGCTAGGATTATACATGAACGAAAGCGTCGCCATCAAGCGTCTACTCAGCGACAAGCGTAGCACCGAGGACGCACTCGCATTTGCTACCGAGATCAAAACCATGGCTCGCCTCGACCATCCCAAGATCGTGCGATTCATCGGTGTGTCGTGGACCAACGCGCTGTCCATCCAAGCCGTCACCGAGTTCATGGACTGTGGTGACCTCAAGTCGCTGCTGGACTCTCCTCGCTCGTCATCGCTCACGTGGGCCAACCTCAAGTGTCAGATCGCGATCGATATTGCCGACGCACTCGTGTACATGCACACTCTGAACCCGAAGCTGATTCATCGTGACCTGAAGTCTCGCAACGTGCTGATCGATGCTCAGACGGGAGCGAAGTTGAGCGACTTTGGTATCTCTCGGAACCGCAGCGTGACGGAGACGATGACTGCTGGTGTGGGTACGGCTCGTTGGATCGCTCCGGAGGTGATTCTTGGCGGTCACTACACGGAGTTCGCGGACATTTACTCGTTCGGCGTGGTGCTGACGGAGCTGGACACGTGCAAGGCTCCGTTCCACGACGCGACGAACACGAACGGGGGGAAGATGCAGGATGTGACGATTCTTCAGATGGTGTCTGCGGGTAAGCTGACGCCTAGTTTGAGTGCGGAGTGTCCTGCGTCCATTGTGGCGTTGGCGCAGGCGTGTTTGTCTTTCGACCCGGCTCAGCGTCCGAGTGCGATCCACATCTCGTACGAGCTGCGCAAGATCATGAAGGACGAGCTTTGAATTGAGTTGCTGTGTGAATCGGGCTCGCGCTTCCTTGAGGGCCAGTTGAGAAATGGCGTAGCGATGGCAAGGTGTTGCGCATAGGTGCTCATATGGAATGATATATTTTGTTTAGTTTTTCCCGAAGGCGATGGTCCAGTGCTTCGATCCTGCTCTAGCTTGTCCAGGCGAAGTGAGTGTAATGGGTCCGTTTCAAACAGCTTGTGCTCGACTAAATCTTGCTGGCTGGGTTAGGATAACTTGGTCCTGTGTCGTCTCCAATAGATTGCCAATGTTGCTCTTGTTGCACGTATCGCTCGCATAGCTCGTCAAGCTTCCTATTTATCCATCCCCGAACGACAGTCCAGAGGACGATAAAGCCGTAGATGACAGGCAAGGCGGCCACGCAGATGAGCAACCAGCCCCACCATGGAATGCCAGCGAAGCCTGGCGTCGTCGCGTTCTCGGCGGCGGCAGAGATGATCTGCGTTGCCGGTGACCCTGCTTCAGACTGGGCGAGAAATCGGAGACCCATGTCGCGCTGATGAAGCCTTGGATGAAGCCTTGAGCAGGTAGCCACGACGCAAATCGTGGAATGGAGTGCTGGCGGCTGCCAATTTACGCCACGATCTTGTCCACATGGGGAGTGATCAACAATACCACCTCCCAATCAACTGTGATGTCAGTGACATCACGTCATGCCGCTGAGATGTTCTTGAAGTGGTACTCCCCTAGTTTTCCTGAGGATATAAAGAGCTCTGAGCCACAACTATGTGAAGTCAATTTGATTTGTCTGCGCGATTTTCATGGCGCGATCATCTGTTCTACTACTACCCACTACGGCGTCCTTGCTTCCTCGTCGCTGGATCCGCTTTAGGTGCTGCAACCCGGGCTTCTTTTCGTGCGTTCGCCAAGGAACGTGGTATTGGCCTTCACCGATGACTGACGATCTCGCAGTGTGCGGCCAGCCATATCCTTTGTAGGTGAAGACAAGGCGATTGCTGCCGACCTCGTACCAACGAGCAGTGAGAACCGTAGACCAGACTTTGGGCTGGGAATGTATGAGAAACTAATGTACGTGCGAGGCATTGCCTAAACTTCCGAGGCCAGGTGATACGGGTGGCCTCCTTCCTTCTCGGCCCCCTTCTCACGATCGTGACGTTGTCGAACGCGCTCCAAACTCTCCTCAAGGTCGAGCTTCTTCTCCGCGCGCTCGCCTTCTCGCCTCCTCTTCAAGGCAATGTAGATGACGACGCCCGCGAAGGCAAGCATGAGGATACCGACGACGATAAGCACCCAGCCCCACCAGGGAACTCCGTAGGTGCCGTGGTTCCCATTGCTGAAGATGATTGTTGTCGAGCTCTTGGCGGAAGCGGTAAGGGAGCGGCGATTCATGCCTAGTGCTCGACCGGTCAGAATGGTTCTCTGGAAGCGCGCAAAATGGTGAGTGGCTGAACAGGATGCACAAGCGCCGATGTGACTGAGATTCCTTGAGCAGAGAGCGCTCCAACTGTGCGGAGAAGTTTCCAAGAAGTGAAATGCTGCGATTTGCTTGATGCGCGGAGGGACCAATGGCTACTTTATCCCCGCTTGGTGTGGGCTGCGATCAATCTTGCCTCAATGCACTAAATCATCAATGCTACGGAATAGTCTCGACTACACCAACGATCTCAGGTGGTAAGGCTGCTCGCTCTGTTTCGCGTTGGCGTTTGAGTTCTTGCCAGTGCTGCTCCCGATCAAATCAATCTTGGATTGCTTCTCGTCCTGATGGCGTTGTGAATCACTGCACTACTGCATGCAAGGACGAAGACGCTGAGGACGCTGAGCATCCAGCGCCACCATCGAATGCCGTAGTTGTTGGGGTTGCTATGATGGGTGGAGATCGTGGTCGAACGCTTGGTAGCCACTGCGATCGGCTCCGTACCAGACGCCCTCTAATCTGGCACAGTAGGATAGCGAAGAAGTTGTCGATCGCTTGAGACGTCGCTAGGAGAGCTCCATTCGGTATGTGTAGTGGCTCATTCAAAATCTCCCCGAACGAGTTGTGTTCTAGGCGTTAGTGATATGTCATTGATACTGAAATGCCCTGCCTGTGGTAATCGTGGTGTCTTCCTGGTGAGTCGGCAGTGTGTGAAGTTTGAGGCGGAGTCAGCGGTTGGAATCGAGCTCTTCGACGGCACATGTAGATGGCCGTTGATACTGAGAGCATGACGACGACGATGACGGCGGAGAAGGCGATGATCACATAGAAGACTGGAGAGCTGTGATTGGAACTGTGGGTATCGTCGAGGCGGCGAAGCTGCGCCATCTGCAGGTGGTGTGTTCCGCAATGATCTTGGACTACAAAGTAGCTCACGGCGGGCTTGAGCGAGACGAGTGAAGGCGATCGGTCTCGCGCCTTTCGTGGCCAAATTGACAGTGAATTGGCGACGTCGGTTGGCGCAGCGGTTGGCGTGACGGTCGCAAGGCTGAAACCCATGCGTCCGTTTGGCAGGCAGCGTCTGCTGCAACAGACGGGTTCAAATGTGTGGTTGGTTATGGTTTGTTTTCTCCTCTCCGTGTGAAACGCAGTCAACATGCTTAGAGATTCATCGATGCTTCTACGTATTAGATAGTGACGAGAGCCGTGGTAGAGGAAAGCTGTCAGTGTAAAAGTATGCAAACAGATTGCACTCGAGAAAATCCATGCGTGGATTCAAGAAAAAAAATGTCAGCTCACAAGCTCTTTGACTCGGTCTTCTTGCTGGAATTGCCAACGTGACGCTTCTATCGAACATTGTGTGTCGAGATGATAGTGTGAGTTTTCACCTCGCAAAAAAAAACTTCATCGTGTCCTGATTTTTAGTCCTTATCGCATGGGCGTGGCGAGTCAGCCAACAAAACAAAATGAGGGGGAAGAGCTCGCTCGCATTCTGGCAGTTAGAAGCAGCTAGCTACTTCGCTCTGATTTTGCTTTGTTGGCTGGTTCGCCGCACACGGGCGATGTAGACGCAGAGTGATCGCTACCTTGGCTAAGCCCTTAATAATCGCTATCGTGGCGACGCGACTCGCGGTAGCGACGGTTGTTTGGGTTGAGCTGATTCGCGCGGTTGTTGATTGCTGCTTTTCTCGAGTAGTCATTAGTTCCGCGAGACTTGTACCAGTTATCGTTGTTCGGGTTGAGTTGGTTGGCACGATTGTTTCTCTCGTAGCGATCTTCATGTCCCTCGTCGGCGCTCTCGATACGATTGCTTGAGCTGCAGCAGCTATTGAGAAGCAGCATCAGAAATACGAGGCATAGAATGAATATCGGTGCGTCCATCTTGGGCTCAGGAGGCGGCGGTGAGCTGAAATAGCCCCCCATCTTGCAAATCCGCGAATACAAAGGCTATCACGTCGTGATTCACGAGCCTTCTTCATGCCCAGAGCCCGCTGGGATGAGCAGCGGGAATGCGCCTAACCGAGACACGTGTGGCTTGTGGGCCGTGGGTTGAAATTCGCAAGGGTGAACACTGCCCAATACAGACGACGAGTACTGCGCTTGGGATCGTCTGTCGGTGTTGATCTGGTCTGCAGACGAACCTCACAGCATCAGCGGTGCGCTTGACGTCATGAACGAGGAGAAGGAGGGATGTGAAGGTCGAGCACAGAGCTTCCTTCATCATCCCATCAACTCGCTTCAAACGAGCAAGCTAACAGTCAGCAGTGAACGAAATGAGGTAAACTGAGGATAGAGAGAGAGAAAAGCAGATTGGTCAAGAGGAGCTCTGATACATATATCATGAACGTGTTCATTGCCTCACGAGCACGTTTGGTTTTCAAATCTAGATCGCGCTTCGGTCGAAGTCTGGCCTCTTGGTGATGTCGAGAACGACTGGCGTCGGTGGCCGCAACATCGCGCGCCGGCGGTGGTAATAGATGCCGGCGAACGCCGTGAGCATGAGCAGCACGATGGTGGTTGTCAGAGCAATGACAATCATGAAAGCTACCCCGCCCTCTTCTTCATCTTGGAGGCGACGCAGGAGAGCCATCGAGCGCAGTCGGTCTCACTTGCGGGATGGCTGGTTCGAGAGTGGAGCTGCTGCTCGCCGTGGTGCTCACGCTGATATATTTGCCACTTGGCCCTCCCGTGGGGTCTCTAGGTACATGGAGCCAAAGCGCTGGCAGGGGTATCCAGTCTGCACTGGAGCCATCTAGCAGCAGAAGTAGTACCAGAAGGTTCGGTGGCGGCAGTGCTCGCAGTTTTTGTGTCGGAACTTCCAGCGAAAGTAGGCGACGATAGCACTGAGGAGTATGGCGGCAATCAAGATGCCGACAACAGCTCCTGTCGAAAGACCCGAGTCCGTACTGGCGGTATCGCTGAGGTAAGCTGCGGATGCGCGGAGCACGGGAGCGATGCCTGAGCTGGAGCCAGAGTCCGAGCTGGAATTGATCACATCGTTGGAGAGATGACTGCGAATGGTCATGTCTTGTTGGACGCGGGGGTATTTGCTAGCGAAATGGAAAGTGAGGAGCACAGAACTCACATGTAGGTCATGTGAGCCATGTGAGCCAAAACTACTAAACTCTCGCCAGAATCCAGGTCGTACTGGCGTTGTCGGAGTTGTACACATCGACAAAATTTAGCCACTAGGTGCATTAGAACCTGATGCTCTCTGTTCGAACAGCGCATTCCAGTCCTTTGTACTCGTCAGCGCGCCTGTAGACAATTGTTACCAGTCACGGATAGATTTTCGTGCGGGTGAAGCTCAGTGCAGCAGGAAGGTCTGACGAGTGTCGAACAAACGTCGTGCCCACACTAAACTCAACACGGAAAGCCACTGCCTGATGCATTCTAAGAATCTCTATTCATTGAAGTCTAGTGTGTGTTTTGATACAACCGAGCCATCGATGGTGCTATCGATAGCAATCGCTGGAGTTGCCTAGCACTTTTGGTAGGGCTCGTTGTCGATGCACTGTGTGCGGTTGCGGCACCACTGTCGGATCCAGCGGATGAAGTAGTAGGTCAGGATGAAGGCGATGATCGCGGCGATGATACCGACGACCACTTGCCATGAAAGGTGGATGTCGCCAAAGAAGTAGAAGTGTGTGCTCGACGAGGAAGAGCGACCAGAGGAGCGACCCGAGGAGCCTCGGAGTTCTTGAAAGACGATTTCGCTGAGAGACCCAGACCCAGAGCCAATGCTGGAGCTGGAAGCCGTCGACTGAAAGCGGAGCAGGGTCATGCACTGAAGGCGGAAGTTTTGAAAGTGAGACGAGCAAAGCCGTCAAGCGAGTCAAGCGAGTCAAGCATAGCGGGTGACCTTCGAGGCAAAATATCCATCCTTGATGATATTGGCCCGGCAATGTGCGACTGGTGGAAACATATCCAGCGAGAATGGATACATCGTTGGCAACTCGCCAAGACGAGTGAAGGTTGGGAAAGTATCCGTCTTGCATGCGTGCGGAGTGGTGTGGCTTGGATTGCCGCAACCGTGCAGGTGGCGAGGCACCACACTCAAAAGCCCGACTTGTCCGAAGCTAGATCCTCGACCCCGCTTCAAAACCAATCCCCTTGAACCTGCAGGGTACATGTTTGGACTTGACGCGAAAAGAACCAGGAGGCAGTCCCAATCATATCTTCGCCTGTTTGCTCATGTAGCACCCGCACTGGTGGTCGGCCGATGCGAATCCTTTACACCATTATCGTAGAAATGGAATGGACGCAGGAATGGAAACAGCTAAATGCATTATGCTTGAAGAATCGCTGAACGTTCGCCTCAAGCAACCATGCACCGATATTTGCTTCAAAGGGCTGAGGGCAAAGGACGTGTGCCCCAGCGCTCTATGAACATTTCACAGGCGGTTGGAGCGCTCTCTGCTTGCCGACTTGCGGCATTCATCGAGGTTTTGTGGCATAGTAAAAGCAAGTCCCGCCGCGGCTCCATACTGAAACCTAGTGTGCGTGTCTCCGACTCCCGTAAAGGTCAGCCACGCCCATCATTATTTATTATAACAGTTACATTTACATATGAATGTCTTTATACATTGTATGAAAACAGAAAAATGAAGAATTTATAAAGGCCAAGACCGTTGAACCGGCTACTCGTTCTGGAACTCTCGAGTCGCGCGTAGCTGCTCGCGCATCTTGGTGTTAGATCGTCACCAGTCGGTCTCAGTTGCCAACTCTCTCCCCAGAGCCCAATTCAAGCCTCGCCATGCGTTTCCTGCTGATCCTCGCGGCTCTCGTGGCCGTCGCCAGCGCCTCGGGCCTTGAGACCGACCCTTACACGCTCCCAAACGGCACGGTGGTGGACCCCACGACCGCCGAAGGCGCCGCGGCCGCGGAGGAGCGCTCCACCGACTCCATCTACACGACGCTGTCGCACGACAGCCCCATGGCCGGCATGGGCCACTAGTTGCGCCAGTAAACTGCGACGCGGAGCTGATGCGTCGTCTCCAACATGTGTGAGGCGACCGCCAAATGCATGAATCAATGAAATGAATGTGATGCAGACTGTTGGTGCGCTTGATGTTCGTTTGAGCTGGTTGGCTTTGCGGTCTTTGAGCTTCGGTAGACTTTGCGTGGCTGTTCTATCGATGGCCGATGCCAAGCGCGACTTGGTGTCGAAGGCTGACTCTTGACAGTCGACCTGATATGAACTGAACCTGCAGCTCATCGCCAGGCATCCCTAGACGGCGACAACTGTCCATTCTTCCATGCTGCAGTATTCACGAGCGCGCCAAGGAGTTTTCTTGTAGGTAGGTTGTACTTTATTGGTTACACGCAGGTCGCCCGCTCGGCGAGATCAAATGAGCACGTAGTCTTCGTCGTCGTCGTCGCTCGGCGCATCCTCGTTCATCGAGTCGCCGGACAGACAGTCAGCCAGCATGTCTCCCACCGAGTTGGCCCCATAGTCCGGTCGGTGCGACGCGACCGAGAACGGACACATCCCCTCGGCCTCTTCCTCCAGCCGCTTCACGCGCTCGCAAAAGTCCAGGTAGTCGGCCCGGTCCTGGCACAAAAACCCGAGCGCCAACGACGGATCAATGCTCTGTACGTTCATCACCAACGGCCGCGACGAATGCACCGTGCGAAGGTGGGTCTGTCATCGCACCCAGTAAAGTCAGTTGTCAGGATTCATTAGGGCCATCGCACTCCAACCACCGTACCGCAGTCGGAAATGACGCGTTCACCTCCGTGGTCTGCTGCACCTCATGCGGATCCAGCAGGTGCAACTGGTCTTGCTGGGAGCCCACAAAATAGACCGAATGACCCTTCTTGCCGCCAATGATGCCGACGCTCTGCGGAAATGCGAACGTCTGCTCCAGCGCTGGCACGTAGCTCGCATTGAGCTGGTCCAGTCCGAGACGCAGCGGGATCAAAATCAGCAGCGCCGTGGCCCACTCTCGCTCCTCGTCGTGCTCCGGCGGGTTCAGTAACGGATCAAAGAACGCCGGCGCGTCCTCGTTGCCTTTATCCGGCACGCTCGTCTTTTCCTCGCGCTTCGATTCGCTGTCTGTGTTGGCATCGCCGTCGACGTGCGAGACGCACAGCTTCATGACGTCGTCCGAGTACACAACGCCCTCCTGCGGCACGTACATGGCGATTCGCCCGCCGAACTCGCGCCGGTGGAGATTAACGAGGTCGCGCAGCACGAGCGCCGCGGTGGTTGGGCCGTACCACTCGCCCGGCAGCTTGTCATACTGCATGCCGAGCTTGACCATGTGGTGGATCGAATAGTAGCACTCGGGCGCGGGCGAGTCTACGAACCACCGCAGCAGCGTGACGTATGCGTCCGGGAGCTTGTCGGTGCTAAATCGCGGCACGCGCCAGTCCCTGCCGAGCAGCGTGCGCTTGAGCGCCTGGCTCAGCAGCATCTGCGCCGTGCGCAGCATGCATCCCCAGCCGGCGTCCGACGTGTACTCGTAGGGCTCCATCTTGGCAAAGTCGCGCCTGTAGGTGAACCAGAGTATGGACTCGAACATCTCGCGGTAGGCGTCGAGCCCGTGGCTGTCGCTGGGCGTCGAGAAGCGGCGGCCGAGCAGCCAGACGGGGCGAGCCAGCGACTGCGGGTCGCCCACGTCCAGCGCCGAGATCCCGTGCGCGAACTGGCTCATGCGCACGAACAGCTCGCCGCCAACCGAGTAGTACCAGTCGTGCGGCACCTGCAGCGCCGAGGAGAGCGCCTGCGAGGCCGACTCGATCGCCGCGGGGAGCGCGAGCGCCTCTATCTCTCTCCACGCCCAGCGCCGGAGCCGGAGCCGCGGCGCGATCTCTGCGGGTGGAGGGCGGAGCGCTGGCGTGTGCGGCGGTCAGCGACACCCACCGCGCGGCAGCAACTGGCGGCCAGGAGCGACTCGCAGGCGCCGACGAGGCCGTCGATCCAGGCAGGCGGCTTTCTCGATGGCCTTTCCGAGAGAAGGAAGGAGGTGGCGGGTTTGGCGGGCTTGCGGGTTTTGGCTACATTTGGGGAAGTATGGGGGTGAGTATGGGAGTGGGTCGGGCGGGCGGGTTGGACGGGTTGAGAAAGCCCGCGAGGCCCACTATAGGGGAGGAGTGACGGTCGTTGAAGAGGTGGTAGACTGGTCACCTCCTGTCGTGGCATTGGCAACGCGAGATCCACTCGACTTGGGACTTGGATGCGTGCTCCGTTCTTCATGTGACTAGTACTTTGAATGCTGTGCGAGTGGTAACGGGGACGCAGCGAATTAGAAGTCGGACGCAGCGGACGCGACACGGGTGAAAGTTTCGTCCATTTCCACCAGCACGACACGACACGTGGGGTGAGCTGCTGCACACCAGGGCCTATCGCAGCCCACGTCACTCGTAGCTACAGGTCCATGTCCTCTACTATCCCTGTCGGGAACCCTGCTCCGTCGGCGGGCTGCACGCTCGCGCCGGGGGCTCCCGCTTGCA
This sequence comes from Phytopythium helicoides, assembly GCA_024867545.1. Taxonomy (NCBI): domain Eukaryota; phylum Oomycota; class Peronosporomycetes; order Pythiales; family Pythiaceae; genus Phytopythium; species Phytopythium helicoides. The sequence continues at coordinate 87,551 of JANFNE010000049.1, forward strand.
GCTGCTGGATCTTGGACGGGTCCAGCGGATTTACCCCCATTGCGACCCCTTGCGGTGGCTGACCTTGCGCCATACCGGATGTGGAGCCGTCTCCCACGTTTAAAATGACCCAAACGGGATCCCCAAAGAAACCCTGAGGCGATCGCAGCCGCCAGCTGCCAGCATACGATCCCACCGCGTCTGGGAGCTGCAGCGCCGCGTGAATATCTATCCGCTCGCCTGGCGCTGCGCTAACAGGAACATGCTCGGGGGCGTTGAAGCTTGAGCCCTGTGCAAAAACCAGCGCTGTCCCTGCAGGCCATGGCGTGCTGCCTGTGTTTACATACGTCCATTGCTGCCGAGTCGGAGCACGCAGCTCACACTGTCAGAATCTTCAGGATCCACAAATGCAGCCAGGCTGCACGCAGACTCACCATATTGATAGACGCGCCAGGCGCAAACAGCATGCTCTGTGACTGGGACAAGTCGCTGATAAAGTGCGCTTGTAGGTCCACCGGCGCGTTGGCAAAATCGTTCACGGGTGCGGGGGTTCCGTCGCCGTCGTCCATGTCTAGGTCGTCACTGGGAGCAGCAGCTACAGGTGCGGGCCGGCTGCTAAAGTAGGATCCTCCGTCCTGCGCCTCCATGGTGCCCAGGTACATATTGACGGCCGTCTCGACGTTCCAGTTCGACGACTCGAGGAAGAACGCGGCCGTCTCACTGTCGACCTGAAGCAGGTACGCGAACTGGTCCACGAGCTCGTCGTGGTCGCTGGTCGTGATGCTCTGGAACATCTGCAGCAGCTCGTCCGCCATGGTCGCCTCAATCTCTGCGCCAGCGCATTGACAAGCAAGCCGCCTCGTCAGCCTTCCCCCCTCCGTAACTCGGCCAAAATGGCGCCAAAACCGCCCAAATTACACCCTCCGACGCGCCAGAACGCGCTCAACACACCTGCGCAGCGCTCTCCTCGTCCCCAGCGCTTCCAGCGCGCGTGCAGACCCGCGAATGCAGCGAACGTCCGCGCCGCGCCAAGCCCGCGAACTTTCTCTTCCAACGTCGAAGAATGCATAGTTCATCCAAGTCGCAGCCCCGCGCTCTATTCGGGCGTCTCATCCACCTTCGCGCAACCTTCTCTCCACCTTCGTGCGACAAGCATGTTGAACTTGAAGAGACGCGATCCCTTCGCAAACCAATGGAGCGCAAGCGTATCTCTCGCGCAACCTGCGGCAGATCGCGATCTTGGCGCACGTCCTGCGCCGCCAGCGCCACTTGCGCTTTCGCCCGGCGCCAACCAGCAGCTCCGCGCGCTCCTCCGCTCTCTCCCAGTGCCAAAAAATCCCCATGGCGCCGACGCTCCAACTCGCGGCGCGGGCCGTCGCGCCGTCGCTGCTGCTGGCCAAGTCGCCAGCCATTCGCTCGGCTGCTGGCGCTGCGTTGCGAGCGTTCTCGGCGAGCAGTGGGAAGACGCCGATCGTCAACTCGCACAACGAGTGGGACCCGCTCGAGGAGGTGATCGTGGGCCGCGTGGAAGGCGCGACGATCCCCGAGTGGCACGTGGCTGGCAAGGCCGTGTGGCCCAGCAAGTGGTGGGAGATGTACAAGACCAAGAGCGGCCAGCAGTTCCCGCAGGAGCTCATGGAAGGCGCCGCCAAGGAGCTAGACTACCTGGCGGAGGTGCTGCGCGGCGAGGGTGTCATTGTGCGCCGGCCAGAGGCCAAGACCGGAGACTTTGACCAGCCTGTGCAGACGCCGGACTTCCGCAGCAAGTCGCAGCTGTACGCGGCCATGCCCCGAGACGTGCTCATCGTCTTTGGCAATGAGATACTTGAGGCGCCCATGGCCTGGCGCTCGCGATACTTTGAGTTTCGACCCTACCGGAAGCTCATCAAGGAGTACTTCCAGGTACGCAGTGGCTCTGCGTTGTCCTGCGAGCTTCATGAACGTTCTCTCATGGTGCTTTTGATGTGTCTTTTGCAGAAAGGAGCCAAGTGGACGGCGGCACCCAAGCCTCAGATGAGCGACGAGCTGTACAACGAGGACTGGAAGGCTGAGAGCGGCACATTCAACGTACGTTTGACGAACTTGCTGGTCCGAGGACTGTAAAGTAGCACTGATAGTCCGTGTACGCAACCAGTCGGTCGTGACCGAGTTCGAGCCGACCTTCGACGCTGCCGAGTTCACGCGCATGGGCCGCGACATCTTCACGCAGCGCAGCCAAGTGACGAACGAGTTCGGCATCGAGTGGCTGCGCCGGCACCTGGGCGAGGACTACCGCATTCACGTGCTTGACTTCCAGGACCGCAATGCCATGCACATTGATGGCACGTTTGTGCCGCTCATGCCCGGCAAGCTGCTAGCAAACCCATTCCGCCCGTGCATCACGGGCCGCCCCGTCAAGACGTACTCGTACAAGGGCAAGGACTACGAGTACCGCCTTCCGGAGATGTTCAAGGGCTGGGAGGTGTTTGTTGCCCCCGAGCCGGAGCTCTCGGCGTCGCACCCGCTGTTCTTCACGAGCCCCTGGACGGCGACGTGCAATGTGCTAGTGCTGCGTCCAGGGCACAGTCATCGTTGAGGCGCACGAGAAGCGCGCGCAGCAGTGCTTCAAAGACTGGGGCTTCGAGGTCATCCCGGTGCCGTTCCGCAACTTCATGCCATTCGGCGGCTCGTTCCACTGCGCCACGTGTGATGTGCGTCGCACCGGCACGCTGCAGTCGTACTTTTGAGCGCGCGCGAGCCCGATAGAAGGACTGCCGTCTTCATAGTGGCGTTGCTCGTATCCGACGAGCTTTTGACCTCTTGAACAAGTAAATACACTCCGGCCAGACCGTGACGCATGCTCTTGACGGTGATGCTGTTGGCTGTGGTGCGAATGGTTGGATCCGCAGTGACCTTTCAAGATCCAGGACCATGGTGCTCTGGTCATGGCGTCATGGCAAGCAGCAGGCGTCAGGTTTTGTAGGAGGAATTTCGTCCATCGATCTGTTCTCAAGCAAATCCAGTCACATCTACAGCAACCTCCTGTGCTGCGAGATTGGAGCACGTCACGGTATACCACGCCACCTCACCAACCAATGCTCAACCTGAGCATGCAGTCGCTGCATGGATACCTTCCCGACTCGTCGATGTTTATCCATCTCTCTTGCTGGTTTTTGACAGCAGACGAGCTGAGTATCTCGCAAGGTGGAAGAAGGCGGCTTTAAGCATGAAGATCTTCGCGGCCAGCATACGCTCCTGCTCCATCGTTCCAGCTCTATCATATTTCCCGCTGTATCACTAGACTTGAGTGTGCTGTAGTGAGCGCTGCGGTCAAGCGCAGTCTGTCAATGACGAACCGAACCAAAAGCATGAAGCAGCTCCAGAGTCTACTGCCGATAGCAACATCAGCAGATCGACAGTATTGCAGCAGACAACAAGCATCCATCCAATTCATCGAGAGGCATCATGAATGCACCGAGGGTTTGCATTTGACTGACGGGCTGTCAGTGACAGTGGTCTGTCGATTCACGCGACATGAGAACACACGTGTTTTGTATGTGGCTAGATCTAGAACTATTCCACCCGCGCGTTGAAGTCTCGCAAGATGCGTGTGAGTGAATGAAAGATTAGCTGGTGGTTGAAAGGAGTCAACGAGTGACTGAAAGAAGTGGTGGAACTTTCCTTCTCTGCCAGGTCGGCTCGCCTCACCCCCGCGGCCTCGTGGTCTCGCTCGCCACTTCCGAATCCGCCGGCTCCAGCACAGACGACGGCCGCAGCGACACGGCACTAGCGAAGTTGCAGCACGCGCAGGTAAGCGACATGGAGTATGAAGTGGTAGGCGCTGTAACTGACAACTGGATAGAGAGCTGGAGGCGGTCTGGGGCGTCAGCACATGACACGTCGCTCGTCGAGTACGAGTCGATGAAGGCGGCCGTCGTGAGAGACGACTCGGCTCGCTCGCTCACTCACTCTGTTGCTGACCGGCCAGACTCGCTCCCCCATTGCGAGAAGACCCAGCACACGACGCGTCGCTCGTCGAGTACGAGTCGATGAAGGTGGCCATCGTGAGAGACGACTCGGTTCGCTCGCTCACTCACTCTGTTGCTGACCGGCCAGACTCGCTCCCCCATTGCGAGAAGACCCAGCACACGACGCGTCGCTCGTCGAGTACGAGTCGATGAAGGTGGCCGTCGTGAGAGACGACTCGGCTCGCTCGCTCACTCACTCTGTTGCTGACCGGCCAGACTCGCTCCCCCATTGCGAGAAGACCCAGCACACGACGCGTCGCTCGTCGAGTACGAGTCGATGAAGGTGGCCGTCGTGAGAGACGACTCGGCTCGCTCGCTCACTCACTCTGTTGCTGACCGGCCAGACTCGCTCCCCCATTGCGAGAAGACCCAGCACACGACGCGTCGCTCGTCGAGTACGAGTCGATGAAGGTGGCCGTCGTGAGAGACGACTCGGCTCGCTCGCTCACTCACTCTGTTGCTGACCGGCCAGACTCGCTCCCCCATTGCGAGAAGACCCAGCACACGACGCGTCGCTCGTCGAGTACGAGTCGATGAAGGTGGCCGTCGTGAGAGACGACTCGGCTCGCTCGCTCACTCACTCTGTTGCTGACCGGCCAGACTCGCTCCCCCATTGCGAGAAGACCCAGCACACGACGCGTCGCTCGTCGAGTACGAGTCGATGAAGGTGGCCGTCGTGAGAGACGACTCGGCTCGCTCGCTCACTCACTCTGTTGCTGACCGGCCAGACTCACTCCCCCATTGCGAGAAGACCCAGCACACGACGCGTCGCTCGTCGAGTACGAGTCGATGAAGGTGGCCGTCGTGAGAGACGACTCGGTTCGCTCGCTCACTCACTCTGTTGCTGACCGGCCAGACTCGCTCCCCCATTGCGAGAAGACCCAGCACACGACGCGTCGCTCGTCGAGTACGAGTCGATGAAGGTGGCCGTCGTGAGAGACGACTCGGCTCGCTCGCTCACTCACTCTGTTGCTGACCGGCCAGACTCGCGTAGCTCGCCGCTTTTGCCTCCATTGTTCGTACCTGCACTGCCACAGCGACGCCTTGTGTAGTTGTAGTGGCCGGGTTTACCCGGCTAAGGTGGTGGTTCCCGAATTTTCGGTTCTGCGGTGGAAGATTTGTTCTGCTTTTGTTCCTACTTGTCGAGGACGTTCCGGTGCGGAAGGCGATCTCCAGACGCGATCACATTGCTCTTGGCGTTCGCGACATGAATCAGCACTATCCTGTTGTGGTGCAAAACTGCTTTGGAAGAAGCGTACTGCCACTGACCAAGTTCAAGAGCGGTGATGCTATTATCACTTGAAATAGTGAGACAACATCAGCTGCCAGGTTCTGAGACGCGAGACTCGACGGCTACCACTCGCAATCGATATTTAGTGTGTCTGCTAGCATTGAGCACCAACTACTGTAGCAAGTCGTGGAGACACCGCCGCATGATGCCTCCTCATCCGCCTTTGCCTGCACGTCTGGACACCTCTTTTGAAGCGGGGCCGGGGATCTAGCTTCGGACAAGTCGGACATTTATTTCCGTTTGGTGCCTCGCCACCTGCACGATCGCGGCAATCCAAGCGACACCACTGCGCATGCATGCAAGATGGATATTTTCCCAACCTTCACTCGTCATGGCGAGTTGCCAACGATGTATCCATTTTCGCTGAATATGTTTCCACCAGTCGCACATTGCCGGGCCAATACCGATAAGGGTGGATTTTGCTTCGAAGGTCGCCCGCCGTGCTTGACTCGCTTGACTCGCTTGACGGCTCTGCTCGTCTCACTTTCAAAACTTCCGCCTTCAGTGCATGACCCTGCTCCGCTTTCAGTCGACGGCTTCCAGCTCCAGTTCCAGCTTTGGCTCTGGGTCTGGGTCTCTCAGCGACATCGTCTTTCAAGAACTCCGAGCCTCTTCGGGTCGCTCCTCAGGTCGCTCTTCAAGTACCTCCTCGTCGAGCACACACTTCTACTTCTTTGGCGACGTCCACCTCTCATGGCAAGTGGTCGTCGGTATCATTGCGGCAATCATCGCCTTCATCCTGACCTACTACTTCATCCGCTGGATCCGCCAGTGGCGCCGCAACCGCACACAGTGCATCGACAACGAGCCCTACCAAAAGTGCTAGGCAACTCCAGCGATTGCTATCGATAGCAGCATCGATGGCTCGGTTGTATCAAAACAAACACTAGACTTCAATAAATAGAAATCCTTAGAATGCATCAGGCATTGGCTTTCCGTGTTGCGTTTAGTGTGGGCACAACGATTGTTCGACACTCGCCAGACATTCCTGCCGCATTTAGCTTCACCCGCACGAAAGTCTATGCGTGACCGGCAACAGTTGTCTACACGCGCGCTGACGAGTGCAGAGGACTGGAATGCGCTGTTCGAACAGAGAGCGTCGGGTTCTAATGCACCAGTGGTTAAATTTTGTCGATGTGTGCAACTCCGACAACTCCAGTACGACCTGGATTCTGGCGAGAGTTTACTAGTTTTGACTCACATGACCTGGATGTGGGTTCTGTGCTCCTCACTTTCCATTTCGCTAGCAAGTGCTCCCGCGTCCAACAAGCCGTGAGCATTCCCAGTCATCTCTCCAACGCCATGGTCAATTCCACCTCGGACTCTGGCTCCACCTCAGGCATCGCTGCCGAGCTCCGTGCCTCCGCAGCTTACCTCAGTGATACCGCCAGTACGGACTCAGGTCTTTCGACAGGAGCTGTTATTGGCATCGTGATTGCCACCATACTCCTCAGTTCTATCGTCGCCTACATTCGCTGGAAGTTCCGACACAAAAACTGCGAACATTGCCGCCACCGAACCTTCTGGTACTACTTCTGCTGCTAGATGGCTCCAGTGCAGACTGGATACCCCTGCCATTGCTTTGGCTCCATGTACCTAGAGACCCCACGGGAGGGTCAAGGGACAAATATATCAGCGTGAGCACCACGGCGAGCAGCAGCTCCATTCTCGAACCAGCCATCCCTCACGTGAGACCGACTGCTCTCGATGGCTCTCCTGCGTCGCCTCCAAGATGAAGAAGAAGGCGGAGTGGCTTTCATGATTGTCATCGCTCTGACAACCACAATCGTGCTGCTTATGCTCACGGCGTTCGCCGGCATCTACTACCACCGCCGGCGCGCGATGCTGCGGCCACCGACGCCAGTCATTCTCGACATCACCAAGAGACCAGACTTCGACCGAAGCGCGATCTAGATTTGAAAGCCAAACGCGCTTGTGAGGCAATGAACACGTTCATGATATATGTATCAGAGCTCCTCTTGACTAATCTGTTTTTCTCTCTCTCTCTCTCCTCAGTTTACCTCATTTTGTTCACTGCTGACTGTTGCCTTGCTCACTTGAAGCGAGTTGATGGGATGATGAAGGAAGCTCTGTGCTCGAGCATCATATCCCTCCTTCTCCTCGACTGATCGCGGATATCCCCGCTCATAACGTCAAGTTCACCGCTGATGCCGTGAGGTTCGTCTGCAGACCAGATCAACACCGACAGACGATCCCAAACGCAGAACTTGTCGTCTGTATTGCGCTGTTTCCACCCTTGCGTATTGCAACTCACGGTCCACAAGCCACACGTGTCTCGGTTAGGCGCATTCTCGCTGCTCATCTCAGCGGGCTCTGAGTATGAAGAGGGCTCGTGTTAGTCTTTGCATTCGCGGATTTGCAAGATGGGGAACTTTTTCAGCTCGCCGCCACCTCCAGAGCCCAAGATGGACGCATCGATTTTCACCGGAAATGACTCGTACTCCTGATGTTGTCTCTAAGCAGCTGCAGCTCGAGCAATCGCATTGAGAGTGCGGTCCTATTCTCCAAGCAGAATATCTATAGGTGTTTCCATTCCTTCGTCGATTCCATGTCAACGGCAACGGTATAAAGGACTCGCATCGGCCGACCCCCAGTGCAGGTGCTACATGAGCAAACAGGCCAAGAGATGATTGAGACTGCCTCCTGGTTCTTTTCGTGTCAAGTCCAAATATGCACCCTGCGGGTTCAAGGGGATGCGCATTTTCTTGAGGGAAGAACCATCGCACGATGACATGAAGATCCATCTTTTCAGAGCTTGACCTCTTGATGGGGATGTTACTGGCGTGAAGCGTTAGATCCGCTGCAACCATTCAAGATCCAAGACAATGGTTTGCTGGTCGTGATTTCAGTACCCCCAGCAGCTTTGCACGGCTTGTACAGGTCACAGTATACATGTACCGCGCAACATCGCTGCGCATGTATGTGTGGGGTGGATGCTTTCCCGAAGAGTATCCATGTCTACTGGATTTGGCTCTCGATGGTGGATGAGTCAAATTTGGTTTTCATAGAGAACTTTGCGGTCGAAAGTGAGCATCCAATTGGTACAGTGCGTGTACATGCTCCAGTTGAATCAGATCCTGTATGGTGCGGTGGATACGTATTGGATATCATTGGTTGCAATTTTCAGAGCGAGGGCTGGACCTCTGATTGATCCTCAAGTCGTACAATGCCAGGTCGATATCATCAGGGATGGATTGACCTGCATCGCTTTACCGACAACTTGTCGATGACAGGCCGGCTCTGCCCGACTCACTTTCGAATTTTCCTCCTCCAGACCATGACATTGCTCCGCTTCCAGCCGACGCCTTCCAGCTCCATTTCTGGATCTGGCTATGGGTCTCTCCGCGACATCGTCTTCCGGGAACTTCGAGGCTCCTCGGGTCACGCATCGGGCCGCTCCTCATCAAGCTTCCTCTTCTTCAGCAACATCCACATCTCATGGAAAGTGATTCTCGGAGTTCTAGGGGGCATAGCCGCCGTCGTCCTGGGCTTCTTCCTCTTCATATGGGTGCAGGTGTCCTGCAGTCAAGATCAACGCATCGAGGACGAGCCGAATCAAAAGTTTGAAGAGGCAGCCCGTGACTCTACTAACAACAGTAACATCGACAGCTCGGTTGTGCCACAACAAACAGTAGATGCCAATCATTAACCCCTTGGTTCCCAACGTCGTATCTTACGACATAACCGCATGGGCTGCGTGCGATAGTATCTGCATGACACGCTTGTTTCTCATTAGCATGGAGTGCCTGGAACCCAGCAAGGAATCGACCGTCATGAAGACAGCCAAGGCGTTCCTCGGTTGCGTTGAAGGCTTGCCGAGAGCTCATTGGTTGCATCGTGGATGCCAACGCGCAGGTTCGCAAGTCTGCCTCCTCGCTCCGTTCCTCTTTGCAGTACAAATGTCGAGTCCTGGCTGCTCACCAGACCGTTGGAAAGCAGAGGGTGCCATCCCTCCTTGTCCATCTTGCTTCACATACACTTTGCATGTAAAAAGGGAGGGATGTCATGAAAGAGCTAGGACTTCAACTTGTGAGGGCGAGCCATTCGACCCCAAGTTCTTTTCTCCTCAGTTGGCAAGTTTCAAGATGGAGCTCAAGCGACTGCTGTCCGCGGTCCACGACCCAGGGCCAAGAGCTTGAGGATCCACCGCGCGAGAAAACCAAGACGAAGACACAACCTCTCGTGATCAAGAGCAGACACGCGTCAGCTGGACCCAGGCGTTCGCGAAATCCAAGCACCTCGCCTCGGCTTCAGCTGCGCGTCCAAGTTCAAGATCTTCACGGAGGCTCAAGTGGCGGCTCTATCGGACGCTTGCGAAAACCAAGCTGCGTCTGTCTGCTGCTGCTCGGCCACGCTCGAGAGCTGCGTCGATGGGCGAGTGTCGTGCGCCAGCGAAAACCAAGCAACGCGCGCGACGTTCAGCTTGACGACTTCAGCACGAGAGCGCTGTCGAGGGGACACGTCTTCGTAACTTCGGTCGACATGCGCGGCCAGCCAACTTCTTCCCGGACTACAGCGGGGCGTCATTAAGACGTATGCAGTTGAGCAGACTCTAGTCTCTCGCTGCGCGGCGCAGTGTTCCGCACTCGCCGTGAAAGCTACATTTATCTAGGTATAGTGTAGCTACTGTGGTATTGGGTTGATACACGAAGGTGATTCGACTCCTCAGATCTGTTGCACTGAGATCCATACACCCGGATGACTGTGCTAACCAAGTGCTGCTGCTCTTGACGATAAAACAGCGGAAACAGACTGCCTTTTGTTTAGCGGCTTCATGTCGTACTCAACCATGATAGCAACTGTGACGCAGAAGCATCAACAACAATTTACAGATGCCTCTAGCTGGCGACACCTTCGTGCTAATCGTGGCTTGCCAGCTTTACCGACGATTTGAGGACCACATGAGATAGTCTCTGGGTGACACAGCACTTTGAACACTATAAATCTCCGTCACCTCCTGACTCGCCGCCTTTAGCTGAGACCTCGACGACAACGCGATCAGCAAACGCCACAGACGCGCTGATGAGGAACCAACAAACGTTGTGAAGGCTGCAGGCGCTTGCTGCAGACTAGGTTCGGATGTGTTCCCTCTGAGAGTCGCGTATATGAGGATTCGTGATCGCACTCATGCCGAATCGATGTATGGTAGATCATTTTCCCCCAAATAGCATGTCAGTTGTGAATTTCCCGCGCCAGGAGCAAGTAAAGGGAGGGAGGCAGACCTCGCAGCATGAGTCAGATTAAATAACAAACAGCATCAAGAGTCTGAGTGATAGCAGGTCTAGAATCGATCACTTTCTTCGTCAGGTACGCCTCGCTGCGGGAGCAGACTTCGTATCGATATACCCAACGAACGATTGGCAAAACTGCATTGAAATGTGAGGTTTTGGCCAGTGTAATGGCTGAAAACGGCTTTTTGAGCAGGTTGGCAGAGATCCTCGTCGTCTTCGAGGCGCACAGAATCAACACTGAAGTCGCTCAGAGCTGAAGGAACGCAAAAGATCGAAACAGACAGCTATTTCCAACCAAACCAGATTTAGACTGCAGTTAGTCAAGCTGGTGCGGCGCTCTCGAAGTTCATTTTAGCTTTTCCTTCCTCGAGCCGTCGCTCTCGCGTCCAAGATCGTGGTAGCCGATGTTGTTTCGCTATTTCAAGAAACATGGTATCGCTGGACCAGAGCTTATCGTTAGCAGACTGGACAATAAGAGTTCACTCCTTTCGCTCTGTTGTTGAGGAAAAGGCACTCAATGCATTGACACCATCTCGCGCCAGCGTAGCTGGCAGCGAGGTGCGGGAGTGGCGTGGCGGGTTAGCTGCTCACCTCCGAGACTCGCTGACTACTATTCGCAATCGATTGTTGGTGCATCTGCTGGCATTGAGCGCCAACTACTGTACTGTAGCAAGGCGCGGAGGCATCGCCGCGTCATGCTTCCTCATTCGCCTTTGTCTGCACGTCTAAACACCTCCATTGCACGTTTTCTTGAGGGAAGCGTCATTGCTCGCTCGATGGCATGAAGATTCAACTGTCTAGTGACGAAGAGCGATGAGAGATGAAGGTAATGCTGCAGAAGGCTAGTGTCCGGTACTATACCAGCCAACTTCCCATCGCCACCGGTCGTCTTTGTGCTTTGCCACCTGAAAAGTAGGAGGATTGGCCTTTGCATGGGCGAGAGGCGCGTCGGAGCGATAGCATTCGCATTCTTGACAGATTCGGAATCCCACCCAGTACTCCAAATGTCTACGCGACGGCCTGATAAACATCTATGACGCCAAGAACGCGTTCGCGCGTGCGTCCCAACCGCAGGTGCACCCGTATGGTCATCCTGGGCACTGCCTGTTCATGGTGTAGAGCAATGGGAGATGGAGGCGATGGGGGAAGCACTCTTCTTGCGCTCGGGCCACGCACAGGCTCTTAGATTAAAAATCGGTGAAGTGCTGGATGTTGAAGCACCCGGGCGTCACGGACCACTCGATCGATCGACGCCGTGAAGATTCATTCTCGTGGTAGTCATGCTGGGCCGAAGCTGTCTGCTCGCCTCCGGTTCAGCTGGAGTCCTACCCCTCCAAGAACCTCGCCCATCCCACAGTGCACCCTGCAAACGGGCGGCGCGCGGCAACCGCCGGGCGGGTCATCCCTCCTCTCCTCAGACTCAGCCCCATTCGGGGAGGGATGACCCGCCCGCCGCAGAGACCGCCATGAGCGCCTCGAATGCTCGTCTACAAAGTGTAGCCATGCCATTTGGTCACCTCCATGCGTGTCTAGAGGTGTCTAGGACTCGATCGAGCGCTCGCCGACGCGTCCGAGGCATCCAAGAGGGGCCAAAGAGGGTAGCTAAAGGGTTTGCACCTGGCACTGGGCGTCGATGGAGCCTTTGGACCCCTCGCCGACGCACGGGAGGGGAAAACCACCCGCGCCGCATGCTCGCGAGGCGGCATCAGGAGGGGAAAACCACCCGCCGCCTATGGAGATGACTCTGGATAGCGTGCAATGCCGTACGACAGCCCTCATACTCTCGCAAAGAGATCTGGACAGCGCCGTACGAAGGTGGCGTGTCTCCTTCCATGCCGTGGTCTGAAACCCCCTTGCGACCACATCTCCTCCCGCTCGAGCGCTTCCTCGCGCCACTCGCTTGGCCCCGCGTCGACGGCGTCCCTCGCGAGCATCTGAGTGAGCTTTGATGGCTCATTCATTTCCCAATTCGCGGCCGACCGAGCACGACCTCGACCAACAAGACCTCCACGACCTCCCTTGCTCGACCCCCTCCACACCTCCAAGACCTTCGCAACTACGTCAAGCCTCGCAACAAGACCCACGGCCCGAGATGGACACCAAGGACACCGAGTACGTGGCCATGCCGGCCACGCCGCGGGCCGCGTCGACGACTGACGTCAGTGACAACGGCGACGGCCGATACTGGCAGGCGTACGTCGACGTCGACGAGCTCGCGACACGCGTACCGCATAGCCGCATCACGGTCGCCAACCTTGAACAGAGCGCTGGGCTCTCGACCTCGGGGGTCGAAGCTGCGCGTCAAGTCTGCGGCTTCAACCGACTGTCCCCGCCTGCGACCATCCCGGAGTGGCTGCTCTTCCTACAGCAGTTCCTCGACATGTTCATGATCCTGCTGAGCATCGCCGGCCTACTCAGTCTCATCGCGTACTTCATCGACACGTCCACGACACTCAACCTGTACCTGGCGCTCGTGCTATTCGCTATCGTCATCGTCACTTGCACCATCACCTTCATGCAGGCGCGGTCCACGAGTAAGGTTATGGACTCTTTCAAGAACATGCTGCCGCTCCAGTGCACCGTGCTGCGCGACGGCTCGAGCCAGATCATCCCTGCCGAGGAGCTCGTCGTCGGCGACCTCGTCTGGGTGCGCAACGGAGATAAAGTGCCGGCGGATATTCGGATTCTGCTGTGCAACAACCTCAAGGTCGAGAACTCGTCGCTGACGGGCGAGTCGGAGCTCATCACCATGGTCTCGGACGCGCAGGACGACGAAGTCGCACCGCTCGAGTGCAAGAACGTGGCTTTCAATGGCTCATTGTGCTTTGACGGCTCGGCCCTCGGCCTTGTGCTCTCCATTGGCGACAGGACGGTGATTGGACGCATTGCCAAGCTTGCGACGTCCACCACCCAGCGCGAGACCAACATGCAGCGCGAGGTCAAGGCATTCGTGCGGTTCATCAGCGTGCTCGCGATCTGCATGGCTGGTGCGCTGTTCGCCATCGGCGTCATCCGGATGAAGGGCCACGATGTCATTACAACGTTTGTCAACGGATTCCTCGTTATCATCGTGGCCAACGTTCCCAAGGCCTTCCAGCATCGGTCACGTCTTTGCTCACTATCACAGCGAGTCGCATGGCGGCGCGCAACATTTTCGTCAAGCGCCTGGACTGTGTCGAGACGCTCGGCTCCATCTCTCTCATCGCTACGGACAAGACGGGAACACTCACCAAGAACGTCATGACCGTGACGGATACGTGGGCTGGCCGTGACTACGCCGCCCAGCCATCGGGCGAGCACTTGGTGATCGAGCTTGATGACAAGACTGACTACCTGGCTGGCAGCACTCCCAAGGCGCTTTTGTTCCGTGGAGCGGCGCTTTGCAATCGCGCAGCACCCGATTTCACGCAAAATGCTCCCCCAGCGTCTGTGTCGATTGATCTTGAAGGTGCGAAGCAGAGTTTCGCGGAGTCCCGCCTCAGCGTCACTCGCCGTAGTGCCGCGTCCATGCGCGAGCGCCGCAGCTTCGTGGGGAAGCGCCAGTACACTGGCAACCCGTCTGACATCGCGCTGCTGCGTTTTGCCGACTTGCATTTCTCAGCGGATGCGGCACGCGAAGAGTACCCGCTTGTGTTTGAGATCCCGTTCAACTCGACCAACAAGTGGCAGCTCGTGATCGTCCCGTCCCCGGGCAAGAAGGTGACACGGGACAGCTTCGACGTGTTCATGAAGGGTGCACCAGAGGTGATTATCAAGCGCTGCTCGACTTTCCTGACGACGACGGGTGAAGAGATCCCGATGAGTGAGCAACTGATGCGCGAGTTCACGGACGCGTATGAGCTCTTTGGCAGCCATGGTCGCCGCGTGTTGGCTTTGGCAACCCGGCGATTCGACGCACCCGCCGGCGTTTCCTTCTCCGTGGATGAGAACAACTTTCCAAGTGACGAGCTGTGCTTCATCGGTTTGGTCGCCATCATGGATCCTCCGCGCGACGATGTACCAGAGGCGATTGCCAAGTGCAAGGATGCCGGTATCAAGGTGTTCATGGTGACTGGCGATCACCCTTTGACGGGTCGAGCAATCGCCTCCGAGATCGGCCTGCTGGATGAGGCCAGCTACGTTCTCGAGCTGTTGACCCCCTCGCCTAGTGTCGGTGCCAGCCTCCCACCAAGTCTGGACAAGTATGACTCAGCAGTCGTGCATGGAGGAGTGATCGACCACCTGACGGACGAGCAACTCAAGGCAATTCTGAGTTTGAAGGCTGTCGTGTTTGCGCGAACGACTCCGCAGCACAAGCTCCAGATCGTACGAGCATCGCAGGAGATTGGCGAGTGCGTCGGTGTCACGGGCGATGGAGTGAACGACGCTCCTGCGCTGAAGCAAGCGGACGTGGGCGTCGCCATGGGTCTGAACGGCAGCGATGTGGCGCGGCAGGCGGCCGATATCATCCTAATGGACGACAACTTCTCGTCGATTGTGCGCGGCATTGAGCAGGGACGTGTGATCTTCGACAACCTGAAGAAGACCATCGCGTACACGCTGACTCATCTGTGGCCCGAGATTATGCCTGTGGCTATCAACCTCGCGCTCGGTATGCCGTCCGGCATGACATCGCTGCAGATTCTGAGTATTGACTTGGGCACGGAGCTCGGCCCGGCCATCTCGCTCGCTTACGAATCGGCGGAGAGCGATATTATGAAGCGTCCTCCCCGCGATCTGAACAAGGACCGGCTGATGTCTATGTCGCTGCTGATCTACTCGTACGTGATTGCGGGAATGATCAACGCTGGAGGCTGCATCGTCGCGTACGGCGCCGTGTTCTGGCGCAACGGAGTGTCGTTCAGCGATCTGTTCCTGAGTTCGGACGACTACTGGTCGGATGACTCGGAGGTGTTCTGCACTGGCGACGGTGATTGCTTCGGCGCGCATGAGCAAGTTCACATGGTCGAGCAGGCGTGCGCGTCATGGTACATTGCTCTCATCGTGTGCCAGTTCTTCCACATCTGGATGTGCAAGACTCGGCGCACGTCGGCGACCAAGCATGGCGTGTTCAAGAATGCAGTGACGATCTACGGCGCCACGATCGAGATTCTCATTGTTATCATCGTCGTGTACGTCCCCGGCGTGCAGAGCGTGTTCGGTACGTCTTCGGTCGACTACGTCCCGTGGCTCATCGGCTGTGGCACGGGCGTGCTCACGTGCTTGTACAGCGAGAGTGTCAAGACATTTGCTCGTCGTCAGGAGCCTGGAGACGAGAGCCTGCTTTCTCGGTTGCTGGTGTGGTGAATGCGTTTTATATTAGATAGCGTGGTCAATGTGGCTGATGCCCGACATGTATTGAAAGTTGAATTGCATAACGTGGAAGAAGTTTATCCCAAGTTCATTCATGGCCATGGCATAGTGAGGATCATAAAGGCGCTGTCTTTCTCCCTATCGAGACAAATAACATGGCCAGTAGTTATGAATGTATATGCTTCGCCCTTAGAATTGCATTGGCACGATTCTTTGCAGCAAGCACCAACTGCAGCTTGCTGACTGCCTCCTCGCCTAGCTTATCTTGCTCGTCTGTTGAGTCTAAAAATTGGAAATTTCGAGAACGTAGAAGCTGACCTACGTGTGCTCTCGAGCATTGCGAGTCGCGTTTGCACGCAGGCACTCGAAATGATAGTTAGCTTCCACTAAAATGTTAGGTGGATCACTGAGCTGATTCTCGTCGCTGAAGTAGTCACCATAATTTTTCACCTCGTACCTCTCGAACACGTGTGCGCTGTGCTACGACCACTTGACTGTGATGCACTTGTCAATTCCACAATACCCTTTGAACACCATGCTGGTCTTAGGACACGTCGAAGTCTGCATCAACGATCCCGTTATCGCCAGCAATACAGCGCTCGGTCATGCTTGTGAAAACAAAAGCACCAAGCATATTGATTGCCCACGAACAGCATGGAGCGATCTTCATCACCTACAGTACTTCACTCGTTCGACCAGTCCGTCGTTGTCTGCCGCTGGTACAGCCCACACAATTGGATGGCAGCGGCCCGTCAATCCAGACCCACAGACGCATCACCTCAAAAGCGGAGTAGCGGGCGTAGCACCGACAGCATCAGGCTGCAGACAGGATTTCTGCTTGTGCGTCAACGCCCTTTCAAGATCGAACAAGTGTGCGCCACACGAAACAGCTGGCGACGCGTCGGTTCTGCTACGCGCCCGCTCGCCACCCGCCGCGTAAAGTAATTTATTCAAAATCGCGTTAGTTAACGCAAGATCTCCTCCCTCCACAGGTCGTTTCCAATAATAATTCCAATCCAAACAACATTAACCTATACTACATATAAAAATACAGAGTACAACAAGCCGTTAACTAACCGATTGGGGGGAACCTGCGGAGGGGGGAGGGGAAAAAGGGGAGCCCGCGCCCCAGAGAACGTCAAAGCGCTGCGCGGGCCGCCTGTCGCCGCCCTGCGCCCGCTTCGGCCGCGATTTCCCCCGGTGCAGGTACGAGGACGCGCGTGGGAGGCACACGGGCGTGTGCGGCGCGTCGCGCTGGTCCCGCTGCCCGGTTTTCGCTTGATTCCGCGGTCTGTGGCGCGCTCTGGGGCCCTGGGCGCTTTCCGGCCCCGTGGAGCGCGCGGCAGGCCGAGTGGCGCCAATCCGGCGCCGGATTCGAGCTGCGCGGGCGATCCCAGGCCGGTTTCGACCCAAGGACGGCCGGAATCGGCCCAGGAACGGCCGAGATACGCCGGACAGAGCGGCGGCGCGGCGCGTCACAGGCGCCTCTGAGGCGAAAGGCGGTCGCTAACCTCTCACTGGCACTGTTGGGCCCTCGCAGATGTACCATCGCGTCAAACGGAAGGCTATAGTCAAGTGAGTGGGCCCTCGGAGCCGCGCGGCTGCGTGAGGTGGTGCTGGTGGAGCATTTTGACACTCACGCCGCGATGTTTTTGCGCGTCTTGCAGCTGGTAACGATGGCATCCGACAGCGACGGCAGCGCGGCGCTCGTGCAGGCGATTCGAGAGCGGCTGGTGGCGTACAAGGGGCTGCTCGAGCGGTACGTTGCGCGCTGGTGCTTGGGCGGCTCGAAGAGACGCAAGATGACTGACCGATGGGTTCGCTTTGCTGCGCCACAGCCAGCTAGCGGGTCAGCGCGACGCGCTGCTAGCAGAGGAAGAGGATGAGGAGGAAAGCGTGGAGGGTGACGACGTCGTCCCGGCAGTGGAGAAGGGAATCAGTGCGGACGATGGCGACGACGCCGAGATGACGGATGAGAAGGACGCAGACGATACGACGGGTGCCACTAGCAAAGTGTCTCCAGTGACCAAGAAGCGCAAGCTGCTGGACGCGGATGTTGTGGACAGCGAGTTGAAGAAACAGAGGCAGTCGCTGGAGCGGCCGGTTCCAGAAAATGACGACGTTGAGGATCCAGTGCCAGCATCTCCTGGAGCGGCGAGCAGTGAGTCGTCAAAGGACCATGCAAGCCCGGCAAGCTTTCGTGTTCCACGAACTTCCATGCCGTCCAGCAAATATCTTGATGGAACGATGCAGGAGACACGTGAATACTCGGCGGTTGCGTTGAACGCCCGGCCTGTTCTGCGGCCTTCTTCATTAGCGAATGGAAGTGGTGGTAGCCATGTGAAGCGCTCGCCGACGCTGCATCCGAACGTGGAGTTTGAAGAGCAGTTGCGGGAGTCGCTACGGATCGACCGGGAAGTTGGACGGCGCAGTACGGCCATGACGCGAAAGCGACAGCTCCCACGGTTGCCAGTTCCAGCTCGCCGAGAAACACACTGGGACTTGCTTTTGCAGGAGATGAAGTGGATGGCTGCCGACTTTTCGCACGAGCGGAACTGGAAACGGGTGATGCAGTTCCACCTTGCCAAGGACGTCGTGGTTGCACAAAATGCGGAGCGCGTGCGGCAAGAACGGGAAGGACGGCAGGTTGCCCGCGAGGTTGCTTTACAGGTTTCTGCTTTCTGGAGGACGATCGAGCGTATCGCGGCACGCTCGCGAGTTCGATTCGAGGAGTCAGGCATGGCAAGCAAGCAGAGGGATTCAGCTGAGGAAGCCGAAAGGAGTACCAAGGCCGCGGAGAAACCGGCGGACACAACAATAGAGACAATAGATGAGCCGGGCAAGAACACACTGAGGGCTAATGGCGATACTAAGGGTGGTGACGCGGAAGGATTGATTCTTCGCCTCAAGAAGATCGACGTCGCAAGTAGACTCGACGACGAAGATAGCAAGGAAGAGATTCTGCATCAAGCAAGAGGTCGACTAAAGATTGTCATGTCAGCCGGCAAGCGGGCTCGAGATGCCATGTCGTCAAGTAGCGCAGGTGACGACCATTTAAGCGACAGTTCGACAGAACATGCATGGAGTGAGTTTCAGCGCCGTATGGGATCCTCTTCAGGGCACCCCGCAACGCTTTTGGCCACGTTTCAAGTACTTGCTCTCCGATGGATGCTGGAAATGTATTCTGCGGGGGTCAATATGCTTCTCAACGACCAGCTTGGCCTGGGCAAGGCTGCAACTATCGTTGCGTTCTTGAGCGTGATTGAGCTTCTAGCAGCGGGAACTCATTTGCCGTCGAAGGCTTCTTCGTCGAGCGGGCCGCATTTAGTGATTGTTTCTGACCAAGAATTGCACAAGTGGCGATACTATTTGCGTTTGTGGCACCCCGACAAGTACATACAGCTATATGACACTTCGAAACGCTCGTCAAGTGAACGTAGGCGGCTGCGGCAAGAATGGCGGAGGAAGCTGAACCCGTGACTCTTCAAACTCCGGGCAGTTCCTTGAGGATGAAGACCGAAGAAATAACGAGTGGGAAGACGACGAGTCGAATGGGGCGGCAGTGTTTTGTGTGCTGTGTCCCGTTCGTGCGTTTGTGAAGGATGCAAGCGAGTTCACTTCGTTCGAGGATTGGCAAATGCTGATTGTCGAAAACGAACATGACGATCGATTTGCGAGTGTTGATACCTGCAGAGCTATAAACAGGATTCGACAGCGGCAGCGGCGACTGCTGTGCAATGCTCAACCGTTTCGAGTCGTGGCGCTCCTCTGCTGAAGTACGGGCGCTGTACGGCCAATTTCTACTGGATGATGGAGCTGGCGACGCGGTTCGGTGGTCGGACGTTGTCACACTGGACAAACCCTCAGGTCACACAAACTCTCCATCGACTCTTCGGACAAACCGCAAGCTCCCGAGTGTCTTCTTGGGAGACAGTTGAAGGATGATGCAAGTGTGAGCCCCGTCTGGTTAGCGTTGACTTGTTTGAGTCTACGGAGGGTGCGGAGCGAGGTTGAATCGCAGCTTGGCAAGGTAGAGGAGATCAGTCTCAGTTGCCCTTCTCTATCGGCCTCGCAGTCTGTACAGTATCGGAGTGCAATTGTTGGGTTTGCAACGGCGCTCTCCTCACACCGAGAAGAACGCTTGCAGGCTTGGCTGCGGTTGCTATTGCGCCTTCGGACAATTTGCAACTGTGTGGATGTCATCAACGACTTCGAAAAGCTCGCTCAGGCTGACATTGAGCTCCTTGTTAGCAGTTCGACGAAGCTTGAGGCTCTGGAGCCCCTACTCACTCGATTGGTGCGGAAAGAAGGGAAGAAGGTGGTCATCTACTCACAGTGCGATGCGATGTTTCCGATTCTTGAAGTCTACCTTAGCCTGCTTGACATTAGATTCGTGCGTATCACTGGTTCAACTGGAGATCAGCGGCGCGCACTTTGTCATTTCGCAGATCGTCGCGCTGTCAGCGTTGCGCTTGCATCAACCCGACTCTCGTCTGGTGACGAGCGCCGAGCAGCTTGTGTGTATGGCGCTGAAGCCGTTATTGTGCTCGATAGCGACTGGAGTGCTGTATGTGACGCCAAGCTTCGTGCAAGCTGGGCCAGAATGACACCCTGCAAACGACACTCTACCGGTTTACCGCGTTCATTGCGAGAACACGGTTGAAGAATCACTTCTACGTGCTGGCGCATCATTGAGTGAGAAGCTGTTTGGAGAGATGACGCCACAAGAGTTACTTGTTGTGCCATCTGACCTCTTGACCGGATCCGCCATCAACAGCGCTGCACTTGAGAAGCCAAGTTGGTGGTCAAGTCGGGCGAGTGCAAGTACCTCTGCGTCGAGCATTATGGCAAATTTATCGAAGGAGGCGCTTGCTGCTGAGAAAGCAGAGAAGTACGATGGCGAAACCAACGAGCTCTCGCGGGCACTTGTGGTGTATGACGTGGAGCTGGATGCGGAAGAGCACTTGCTGCTCGCAAGTACGGACGAACTTACACCAGTAGAATGGTACGCTGTCAACTACGTTCACGGTTTGACCAACAAGGGTCGGAGAGGCGACGAAGGCGATGGAACGGACAACGAATCCGTTGACTCGGATAATGCCAACGGCGGGTGGAGTGACGCAGTAATGTATGAGCCAAGCTTCCGCTCGTTCGACGATTTTGCGACGACTGAGACAAATCACTGGTGGCAAGATGGCGATGCAGAAAAGACTATGTACTTCTCATTAGAGGACGACGACCGCACCCCGCTTGTCCAGAATGGCGCTGTCAACGAGTCCCTCGTGGAAAAGTTGATGGCCCAGCTTCGGCGCAAGGGGATGGAAGCCCACTACAACACCTACGCTCCTCCACAGCCAGCAGTTGGCGCTGGAGATCCAAACGCGTTGACGGTGTTGGATCCTGGCTCTGTCGATGCGAATCAAATGCTTTTCCGTGTGTCATATCGTGAGCCGGCACCTCCAGCACCGACATCAGTGTTGCCTGCATCACAACCAGGTCGCCAGAAGACAGAAGCAGAGCTTGCTTAGCTCACAAGCAAGGGAAGAAAAAGCAGCGCCTGAATGCTTCAGGAGTTGGAATCAAGGGAACAGGAACAAGCCATTCTGGTGGCGTAAAGCGCAAGCTTGATCACCAGTCGTTGGGCTCTGGCCTTGGTTCTAAGTCTGCTGCCGGTGGGTTGGCGTCATCTGGATCCGCTGGTGTCAAAGAACAACGGGTCGATTTGGATGGAATCCCGCTCCCCGAACTCGAGGACGACGACTTCTGGGGCGACACAAACCTTGATGCGCTCGACTCAGCTTCGTGGGATGACGCAGGGGTGCTTACTGGCATTCTTGGCCCAGCCGGTATGGATTTCGGCAGCGAGGGTGGAGTTCTTGGCTCGACAGCCGGAGGAAACTCAAATACATCTGCTGGAACTGCGGGTCAAGGATCATCTGGGGCTTCTGGAGATGCCCGTGGCTCGTCAGCTCCAGCTGGGAAGAGCGGCTTGACTTCAAAGAAGTCCAAAGGTGCAGGCACCTCGAGTGGCCGCGCGCGGAAGGGGAGTATGTCTACGGCTGATCCTTCGGCTGCTGGTAAAAGTGGGGATTCCTGGAGCGCGTCGGATGATCTTGTGCTGAAGAAGCTGTTCGAGCTGTATGGCTCGAACTGGTCTCTCATTGCGCAAGTGTACAACTCCTCGACATCGGTCTCGCGCTACTTTTGCCGAAAGCGCACGCCCCGGCAATGCTACGACCGGTATGGCAAAATTATCTCGGGAAGTCTTGCGCCATCATCAAATGCTGCGAGTTCCGGGAGCGCACCAACCGGCAGCACTTCTGCTACTTCCAAAGACGGCAAAGCTGGTTCTGCTGGACCCTCCAACAAGCAACAGAAAGCAGCGGCCGCCGCGGCTGTAGTTTGGACCCCTGCAGTACTCGATGAGCGCATCGGTGTACCCCCTTCGGAGTTGCTGGTTTCATTTGCGCTTCGCAACTCGATGCCAGGTATACCACCTCCTTCGATCGTGAATTCGCCGAGTCTGGTAGAGATGAGCCTCAAGAAGAAGCTTCAGAAGCAGCAGCAAACCCAGTCGAGTGGCAAGAACTCAAGCTCCCATGATGATGTCAAGTCGATCAAGAACTCCTTCGATGCCATTATTCAGTGCATGAAGCGCAAGGCAACTCCGGCCTCAACGTCCACTACGCCTGCGTCGGGGATGGCTGCGCTATCGTCATCCACGGTAAACGACGAGAATGCGAAGCACGCATCTCACTCGTCTCTGTCGCCATCGCTCGCTGCATCAACGTCGAAGGCCTTGAAGGCGATGACAGCCGCGGCTTCCGGAACTGCGAGCAAGCCACACAAGTCGCATCTTGACATGATTTCGCTGCTCCCAACTGCAATACTTGGTCCAGACGAAGTGATTAAGCGCAGCAAAGAAGCAGCGGTTGTTGCTGTGCAGGCTGCGGCTGCAGTGGCTTCAGTTGGCGGAAATGCTGGCTCCAGCAACGAGGTGATGTTGAGCAGCTCGCCGTCAGGATTCGGCGGAGGTGGTTTACTTTCGCGTCGCGCGCACACGGCTAGTTTGACTGGGGCGTCTCCTTCAAGCAACAGCGCTGGGATCGCTGCGAGCGGAAACGCGGCTGCGGTTACACCTACTCGGCTGTCGACCTCAATGGGAATGGCATCAGGACACACTCTGCCGCCAACGGTTCCCGTGCCCGCAAAGCTTCCGACGAGTGGTGCAATGGCCGGGACCCCGCCAAGTTCGTGGGGACAAAATACAGTCGTTCGCAACGGCAACGTGGTGATGGCAAGTTCTCCGATGGGCATGGGCGTCGTTGTGTCCCCCACGATGTCACATGCTGTGCCTGCCTCTGCCTCAGGCCCAGGTCGGCCGATGGCTCCAATGGCGTCTGCCCCGACACCACAGCCTGTGCCAGTGACGACGTCTACGCTTCTGCACGTGCTCGACCGTATGCCAGAGATCAAGCACAAGATCCAGTCGATCCTGAACCGCACAGACTGTTCAGAGGCACAGAAGGTGGCTATGATTGCTCGCCTATTGAGCAATAGCAACGCTATCGCGAGCGCGACTGCTAGCGCCGGCTCGGGCGCCATAGCCGCGCCACCGGCATCGGCGCAGTCTCCGCAGTCTGTCCAAGTACTGCAACCGACAGCGTCGCTGCTGAGCTCGCCGATGGCCCCCGTGACTGCCGCAGCGCTTCACAGCCCGCATCTGGGTATGGACTCTTCCTCGGCGACCCCGGATAGCGACGCAGTACTTTCGTCGCTCACGGCCGACCCAAGTCTGATGAACGCGGCCATGCTGATCGAGCCAACGGAGGCACCGCTGCCACTCCCGGCATCGCTCGCATCGCCCGACGCCAACCCGCCACCCGAAGGCGACTTTGGTCCGTCGGCGTCATAGCAAACTGTAAGTAGAGAGAGAACAAAAAACAGGAGAGAAGAGAAGAGAGGAGGCAACACGTTTGTTTTTTATTAAGCATCTCGCAGTGGAGACTTTGGCGGCCGCTTGACAAGCAACCGCCACCACTTGACCCGGTTGAAGTCGAGTCGAGTTGGCAGCTATTCAGCTTCTGACTTGGTGTTTGTATGGTCTGACTCGTTTTTAGTAAAATTTGGAAGGCTGACGAATCTTTCCAGGCGAAGCGTCGCGTTCTGAGCTTGTTGCGATCTTGCGTACCGTAGGAATTTGCGCCTATTTTATGACAATAGTGCGTTTTTACGACGCTCGGACGCCAGCGACCTTGTCCACCCGCCCGCCTCAAAACCTTCAAAAATCAACAACATTCGACGGCCAGCGTGTCACGCTTGGCGCTCGCGCTCTCCGGTGCCAGCGAGCGACCAAGCGACAGCAGCAGTCGAATGCGAGTCGTCTGCTGCATTCGCCTCGGGCCGACGGTCGGCACCGACAGGTCTGCACGGCAAATGAGTTGAGATGACGAGACTGCCTGACCAAGATGTGCATGAATAGACGAAATGGTCGGGTCAGCATCACTACATCGAGACTAGCAAATCGCCGCCAATGATACGTTCACAGTTCGTTGACGCACTCGCCATGGCCCTCTTGGCGTCGCACGCCATCGCGAAAGTGACCTGCACTTCCTCCCGTGCGTGCCGAGGGAATTCAGTGCGAGGCGGTCGGCACTCAGAGTTGGACCGCCCCTGAGCGTCCGGACCGCAGCAGCATCATCGCTTCAGACCCGCCGCCAGCATTCACGGTCTCCGTTCTTGCACTCACACCGAGGGCCGAAGGACAGCTGTCGATCAGAGTGGACCGGCTCGGGCGAGAAGCAATCGCTCGATGCGGCGACGCCACCAAAGGTGCGGAGCAGAGCATGGCCTGCGCCTCCCCCTGGTGAGCCTCCTCCCATCATAGTACTCGGCGTCGAGCAACAGTGAGCTTCATGAAGCAGCGCGTGGGCTTCAAGGCCTTCAATGGTGTTGACGGCCGTGGTCGTGTCAACTTTTCACCGTGCAACATATGTCACAAATCGCTTAAAAATCGTCAAAAATAGTGCCCGAAACCGCTCTAAAACGGACGTGGCCGCCGTCTGGCGTGACGCGCGCATCACAGGCCCTCACGACATGACGTCACGCCTGATTTTTACGCCACGGTTTACCCTCCCCCTCCACATACATTTTCCAAGTTATCCAGTATAAAACCTAGGTTTTACGGCCATCCATCAGCAATATATCATACTGTCCGCCACTGTATCGAAAAAGAGCTGCTCGACTGGTACGGTACCGTGGCGAGCTTGCATCCATTCCCCTCGGCCAGTCTCCGATTTCCCCCCTGGCCGCCTGTCTCGCCCGCTCCAAGCCGCCCGACGCTCGACATGGTGGACCCCAAGCCCAAGACGGCGCGCAAGATCTCGTGGCGCGAGATCCGCGAGCACGGGCGCTACGACAACGCGTGGGTCGTGATCCACCACAAGGTGTACGACATCTCGACGTGGGACGGCCACCCGGGCGGCAAGGTCATGCTCTCGCAGGCGGGTGAGGACGCGACCGACTCGTTCGCCGTCTTCCACCCGGCCTCGGCCTACAAGCTGCTCGAGCCGCTCTACATTGGCGACGTGGACGAGTCCACGGCGGCCACCGAGTCCGAGACCGACTCGGACGGGGAGGACAAGACGGAGAAGGAGGCCCGCCTCGCCAAGCAGAAGGAGTTCATGGCCGCCTACCGACGCCTGCGCGTCAAGGTCAAGGGACTCGGGCTGTACGAGGCCAGCTACACCTACTACGCCTGGAAGATCCTCTCCACATTCGGCATCTGCATGGCCTCGGTCGCGCTCGCCAAGTACGCCAACGGAGAGTCCAACGCGCTCATCCTCGTGGCCGCCTGCATCATGGGCCTCTTCTGGCAGCAGTCAGGATGGCTCGCGCACGACGTGCTGCACCACCAGGTCTGGGACCAGCACTACTACGGCAACCTCGTCGGCGTCGTTGTCGGCAACGTCTGGCAGGGCTTCAGCTGCCAGTGGTGGAAGAACAAGCACAACTTCCACCACGCCGTGCCCAACCTCGTGGGCGACGCCAAGACCGCCTACCTCGGCGACCCGGACATCGACACCATGCCGCTGCTCGCCTGGAGCAAGCACATGGCCTCGGCGGCCTTCGAGTCGCCCATCGGACCCTTCATGATCCGTCACCAGGCCGTGCTCTACTTCCCGCTGCTGCTGCTCGCGCGCTTCAGCTGGCTGCTGCAGTCGTACATGTACGTGTTCAACGAGTTCGCGTTCGGCCGCTTCGACCCGGTGGACTTCCCGCGCGGCGAGAAGCTTGGTCTGATTGTGCACTACGCCTGGATGCTCGCGCTCCCCGTGTACGCCAACATGTCGATCCTGCAGGCCGTCATGTTCCACGTGGCGGCGCAGATGTTCTGCGGTCTGCTCCTGGCGCTGGTCTTCTCGATTGGCCACAACGGCATGTCGGTCTACGAGCGTGAGTCCAAGCCCGACTTCTGGCAGCTCCAGGTGACCACGACGCGCAACATCACGCCGGGCCTCTTCATGGACTGGTTCACGGGCGGCCTCAACTACCAGATCGACCACCACCTGTTCCCGCTCATGCCGCGCCACAACCTGGGCAAGGTCAACCCGCTCATCAAGTCGCTCTGCAAGGAGCACGGCGTGCACTTCCACGAGACTGGCTTCTGGAAGGGCATTGGCGAGGTCGTCGACCAGCTCGCCGACATCACGCACGAGTTCATCACTGAGTTCCCGGCGATGTAAGCGTGGAGGCTGGGAAGCGAGCAGTGAGCTCGCCCGAGTGGATGCATGTGGCTTGGCGTCTGCGCTCCGGCAGCGCCCTCGGCGCGTTCAAAAGCGGCAAAACAGAAAAATAAACTGCGCCTCCGATTCAAATTCGCACTCATTCAGTCGATCGTACCTCATGCTGCTGGATGGATGAATGCTTGTGCTAATAGATCTCCTGCTTTCCTGGTCCATGGTTAGCTCAGCGTTGGCACCGTCCGCTACTCAACCAAACACCGTCACACCAACCACCAGAACACGAAGCAAACCTTGGTGGCTATTACACGAGTAGAATCTGTCCGTCATGCCGATCTAGTAGCGCAGCTGAGGCCTCGGCGGGGGCGGCGCCGGCGGGTGGGCCGGGTCGTCCGCGCCGTCTCCCTCGAGGAAGCGAGCTGCAGCGTGAATGCCTTGGCGTCCTTGTCCCAGTTGCTGAAGAACTGTCCGTCGCGCTTGTCGACGGGGGCGTTGGGCACCTTGAAGGCGATGGTCTCGTACGGCTCGGCCGCGAAGAGCAGGTACTGGAAGCGCTTGTCAGGCGCCTCGACCTTTTGCTCGAAGGCCGACATGAAGCGGTGGCGCGGCTGCACGTTGGGCGCGATCTCCGGATAGAAAACCTGGAAGACGAGCACGCGCTGCACACCAACGTCGCCATCGCCCAGGCGCTTCTGCTTGGTGACCTTGTAGCCCGGCAGGCCGATGCGCAGCGCTCTCGCAGCGGCGCGAGCCTCAGCCAGCGCCTGCTGCTTGGCCGCCGCCTGCGCGAAGGCCGCAGCCGAGGCCGAACTAGCCGCGTCAGCCGCCTCCTTGGCCGCTCGGCGCGCCAAGTTGGTCTGGTGGCGCTTTCCCTGCGTGTGCGCGAGGTAGTTGCCCTCGTTGTTGTGCAGCGTGAGGCAGAGCTTGCACTCGTACGAGCCCAAGTGGTTCTTCATGAAGTACGGGTCGCGCGCCAGGTCCACCGTCTCCAGCGCCAGCAGCCGCAGACGCTCGCGACGGTCCACATTTGCCTGCGAGTCGCTCGCCACGCCGCCCGCCCCGGGCTTGGACCCCGCGCGGTTCTGGAAGTCCATGGCGGCGCCTACCTACTTGATGAAGAGCTACGAAGGTGGCGACTGGGCGGCGGGAGGCCGAGATGCACCCGGTTCAGTGACGTATAAACCGAAGAAGAGTGACGTTGAAGTGGACTGCAACCCCATCGACATTGATCGAGAGGAATGGAATGGATGGATTCCCTCTGCTTCAACTACCGCAACTCGCAACGGTAGTTGAAGCAGAGGGAAAGTGACGGTGACTGGCGGTGGCTTTTCGCAGGTCGAGCGAGGCCATCGATGCCGACTGCTATCGGCAAGATCGAGGTCGCGGGCGGATCTTTTGTGAGCGGCAGCAGCTCGTCCATCTCGCTGTCGACCGATGCTTCGTCGAGTGGCGCGGGGGCAGCGTGGGAATCTTGAGCTGTGCGAGCAAGTCGACGAGAAGCGGCGCGGTTAGCATGTGTTCAAGAGCTGCGACGGGCACCGTGGAGAGCGGAGTCGTGAAATCTCGTCGGGACCGTCCATGACTACTTCTGACGGTGTGGTGCGCGAGTCTGGCGGCTCTGGTAGCCTGTCCAGAGGAAACTTGAGTTTCTCTGACGGCGCGAGCTCTGCGTCTGTTGGCATTGGGAGGTCCTTTGCCGGTGTCTGGACGCGCATGAAGGAGCGATCAGCAGCGGCGTGGGCGTGTCAAGTGGCGCGAGTTTGACGATGAGGTGTTAAGCGTGACTTTGGTGCGATGACACTATCGAGTCGGCTAGTGAGCAGTGTCTCTGCCGGTCACTTTTTCGTTTGCTCGATTTGAACGGTTGTCATGTGGCTACTTTAGGTGGATCAGCCCCGACAGAGAAGTCTTGACTTTCTGTGGTGTGAGCTCTGTGAGCTCGGAGTCGTCGAGCTCCGTGATCAATTGTGAGTTACGCACAGGTGGTTCTAGCACTCAGTATCTCGGTGTGGACGGTGGGGAGTAGCATTAGCCGAATGAACCTAGAAGAGTTGTTGGAATCATCGTCAGTGCCGGCGTATAGTGCAAGCATTATGAGCGGTGACAGTCAGCAGCAGAGTGAGCGAGCGAGCCAAGTCGTCTCACACAACGGCCGCCGTCATCGACTCGTATTCGACGAGCAATGCGTCGTCTAAGAGCTGAGCCGCCTTCACCTTCAGCGCGTCGTCGACACCTCCGAGCGTGTCGTTCAGCATCGTCAGCGGCTCCAAGGGGCTCACCCGCGGCTCAATCGTGTTCAAGCACATTCATGCCCACTTCGAGCATGGGTCAGCCGATGACGAGCGGAAGAATGGCGAGGGTTGACGCGTCGGCGCAGCCCATGGTGAGTGCGATGCGTCGCTTGGGTGTGCAGGGTAAACCAAGCATGAGCGTCTTGAAGTGAGCGATTGCGAGTTGAGGCAGCAGCACCATCTATCCAGGAGCAAGAAGTCGCCATCACTTCACTCACATCTACATACCCTTTGAGTCTAGCGCCTGCAAGAGGTTGTCTACGCTTCATCAACGTTGACGCTCGAGGTACATCTCTGCCTCACGAAGATTTGTTGGTGCTAAGTTCTGTCACAGTCTTCGAATGCCGTCAAGCATCGAGTGCGCGATGCTGGCAAGCAAGAGCTCCATCGAATACAATCAATATGGTGCTGTGAAGGCGGTGGCTGTGTTTGGAAGCACAAAATGCCAGGAAAGATGGTTATAGATAAACTGGATACGCTGCGAATGGAGAACATGAGAAGCTGGTGAAAGCACGATCAGCAAAACCTACTTTGTAAACGCTGTACGCTTCTAGATGCAACATTTCATGAAACACTGGAGGAATGTGCGATGCGATGCATTGCTCAGGATAAAGCTATCTGCCATTTTTGAACTGCTGTTGACTGATGACTAGGCAAATTATGCTTCACAGACCAACACGTTGAGAGTTCTGGATGCTACGAGCAAATTGACAGAGAAAGTAAGCTGTCTGCGAAGAAAGCCAAATCGGCTTGGCCGTCGAGTATGTAAACGAGAGCGTGCTGACACTGTCCTCAAGACCAGCTGAGTGAAGTACTAATCTCGAAATTGATCATGACGAACCAGCGAATAGAGAC
This sequence comes from Phytopythium helicoides, assembly GCA_024867545.1. Classification (NCBI taxonomy): domain Eukaryota; phylum Oomycota; class Peronosporomycetes; order Pythiales; family Pythiaceae; genus Phytopythium; species Phytopythium helicoides. Next base: position 117,260 of record JANFNE010000049.1, read on the forward strand.
AGCCGCTCCCCCGGCACTGATGACGTTTTGTGAGGAAGAGTAATCTCGGGTGGCAAATTCGTTCGGTGCCCCGATTCTCCATAAAATCTTGCGTCTTCTGAGCGTTTTTGAACTGTAAATGCTCGTCTGAAGGATGACGTCGACAAACGTGAGTCCAACGCTGCTGGTGAGCATGCCATCGATGGCCGAGACCATTGAAGGATCTAGCTCAAATAACATAATGCGACGCCACAATCGTGGACTAAACGTGAGCGCTTTGTAAGTGGTCAAAGTATGCAAATGGGTGGGAGAAAACTTGGAAAAAGAAAGCAATACGTAAAGGCAAGTGATACGCGAGAACCAGACGAAAAACAAGGCGAATCACCGAATAGGTCAAATCAAACTGACATTGTGGAGACTAGTCTGCACAGTCGGGAGCAACAGCAAATTCCGCAGTATTTGAAATGTACCAGTTGCTCGCGACTGACTATCCTTGTCAACGAGGGAGAATATGTAGGTCCAAAAACACCTATACGTTGGAGAACTGAAGGCGTGTTGACAACCGCGCGTATGGATAGTCAGCATATCTTGAGCCGGTCGCTACTCCCGTCGTAATTTCGTGCGATTCTGCTAGGACTCTATGATGTCAGACACTAATTTCCCAAACTAGCAACCTGGACAACGTGCATGAACTCCATAAGATCAACTTCTGTTGAGGATATCACGGTTTTTTTCTCCAGCCTTGCAATGATTGATCAAGTGTAATTGTAGTTTTCAAGGACCATCCTTTGGAATACTTTGCAGCACTACTTCAATCGTACAGTTGTGCAGCAACGACAAGCGACGATAAAGAGACTCCTTTACAGGCATACCTGGTTGTACTGCAAGATCACGAGATCACCAAATCCGTGTTGCCTTCATATCTTGTGATCTGCGTCACCGTGACTCACCGCGGGTGACTACCAATACTGTAGAGCGGATTCGAAGCAAAACACCAGGTTTTCAGCTTGGCCAGACCTATGGCTTTCACCCCCTTCTCATTCTACAATATCACCTCTCTTGCAGAAGCCCTACGTCGCAATCATGGAAAGTCACGCCATACACGTGCCAGACAACAATGACACGAAGGCGGCGCGTCCTCATGCCGAACACTCGAAGGTCTCCAAGCCTGTGATCCTCAAGTCGCTTCTGACCTCTGTCGTGGCTTTTGCCGCCATCACCTTCGGAACAGCAGCGACGTTCGCGCTCTACGGAGCTCACGGAGGCGTTTTTCAGCACCATAACGCCAGACTCGTCGACCGACTTGCGGCTTCTTCGACCGGCATTCGTGTCACCATCACGGAGAAGAAACCCAATGGCGTCTCAACTCCCGAGTCTGGCAATAGCACTTGGCGACCGGGAACTGTCTACCACGGCGTGCTCTACCCAAACGTCGATGTGGAGTCTCAATCAGCAGACAAGACCTTCGACGGACGACTCTCGTACGTGCACCACGGCAATGAGTTCAACTTCACAATGCTTCATAACCGTGGATTCATGACGGTCGCCGACGAACAAACTGGCAAACTTGAACTGTCGCGGTGCATGACTACCTCGGACATTCCGTCACTGCCATTATCCCTGCCGTTGTCCGTCAAGTCGTTGGCACAAGTTCTCATGAGTGCGCGAGTGGTGGACGATGTCGGGTCGCAAGTGGATGTGGAGTGTGATGTGTCGAGTGGTGACCGTCTGGTGGAATTGTTGGTGTCAGGGGAGCCTTTTGTGTTTTGTTCGGAGGCGAAGAAGTCTGTTGAGAGTGAGAAGGTGTTGATGCTGCATGGCTTGGACATTCAGATCGAGGTGTCGTTTTTGTCGGAGCAGCGTGACGAGATTGGGTTGCTTCCTCCTGTTGTTTCGTCGAGTGATGTGTCTCGCTTCGTGACTCAAGTGGATGCGGACAAGTGTGAGCCTATCAAGAGTGACGCTGAAATGACATCGGAATCGCTGACGAAGGGTGTTCATGGATGGCTTTCAAGTGCGATGCAACGCGCGGATGATGCGATGCGCGTGGTTGTGAGTGGTGAGGCTCGTCGAGCGTTGATGGCTGAGTCGGACTCGTGCACTTGTGCTAGCAAGAAGGTTTGTCTGTTCGTCCATGGCTTTGGTCGATCTGCTGGATCGGTGACGACATCGGACAGCGACTACTGGGGAGATATCGACACCGATGCTACCTGTTGTTCGTCGACGAATTTCATCCATTTGGACACGACGAACTACGCTTGGTACGATGACACCCTGACTTCTCAGTTCTGCTCAACCGCTCTTTCGGTCTCTGGTGGATCCAATGCACAAAGTATCGCGAACGTTGCCGTGGTTGCTCACTCGATGGGCAATCTCATTGTTGCATCTGCGCTTCAGAAGGGAACTTGTGCGCTTGCTTCGACTTCGAAGTGGATCGCGTTGTCACCACCAATGTACGGCTCCAATACGGCCACTAAACTGCTGGATGCTTGGAGCACGCTGTCTTCTTCGATACAAACATCGATTTGTACCGACAACGAGTCGGCACTGGATTCGGCATTATACCAAATGTTCGCTAACCTGGGTCTCTGTGGCGCACGTGCTTCCGTCACATCGCTCGCGTACTCTGGCTCAAACCAAGCCACGACAACTTTGACGGCCAATCTGGCAGCGGCGTCAACTATTTTCGCGTCCAAGGTGTCCAACGTCATGTGTGGTATCGACTCGTATGGCATTACCTCCGTCGATTCGGCGCAGTTGGTGCTTGTAGACGAATTTTCCCATCATGCTAGCAGCGACAACGATGGCTTGGTCGATTACACTAGCTGCCGAGGTGGTCTGAGTGCAGATTTGTTTGACGGCGACTGGGACGATGGAGGAGGCTACTACCGCGCCAGCATCAATCATCGTGACAGCACATTCCGGCACGGAGATGCTGTGGTTGGTGACTCTCGAAAGCCCGTCAAGTGGTTCAACTGTCAGTTCAACTAAGGGGTGAAAGCATGCGTTGCTTGAATGGCAGTTTGCATGGATCAATGAAGAGCAACAATGTTGAGTTGGTGATGTTGTTGAATAACTTAAAAAATGAGATGGATTGAAAGTGGTTCGCAGTAGTTGGACCAGCAATTTCTTCAAAATGCAACAGAACGGAAGGTCAAAAGCCGCCTGCTTCACCGTTCTGCTCCCGCGAGTAGCATCGGCTTCGTGGGAGGCCGAACAATCTTTCCACGTATTGCCCACGTTGTTGCGGGTGTACGGATCAATCGGCTCTCTGCGCACATAACTCCAGCTGGCTTGAGCATTGGCTTCGAGTTGCACTCTGTCTCGACAAGTCCCCGAAAGTTGGAGATTGCGATCCGCTTCGGCGCCATGCTGTTCCTCAAGGCTCATAATCGCCATGAAAAAGCTCCGACTACACATTATAAACTAGGATAACACTGCATGAGCTTGCCTGTCGTCCAGCTTCGAGTTGTGGCGTTGAATTCAGCGTAGAGTCGGCAGCGTTGAAGTTGCATCCTGCCAACCCCATTGGACAAAACGTCCAATCTTTTCATCCAATACCAGCACCACCATGCGTCCGTTCGTAACGATCTTTTGTCAGCCCCAACCGCCCGCATTCCACACCCTCCATTATCTAGTACCAACTCCTATAACATATCCCAAATTCATCTCTAACACTCCATATTCACCTGTATAATCAAATCAAAACCACTTCCTACATATAGTCTTACCACACTCTTAACCCCGCTCGGCACCGCGCGCCGCTTGGCGCCCAGGAGCTCCCGACTCGATGATGCGCTCGCTGGCGCTGGCGCTGGCGCTGGCGCTGGCCGCGGGCCTCGCGCGCGCTGCGCCGCTGCGGATCGCGCTCTCTCGGCACTCGGCGGAGCCGCAGGCGGCCGCTCGGCGCCTGTCGCTGGCGGCGGACGGCGCCAACGCGTCGGTGGACGCGCACTCGACGCCGCGGTTCGCGCGCGGCAAGCGCGTGGCGCTCAACAACTACGGCAACGTGCAGTACATTGGCAAGATCGCGGTGGGGAACCCGCCGCAGCCCATGGACGTGGTGTTCGACACGGGCTCGAGCGACACGTGGGTGCCGGGCGTCGACTGCCAGTCCTGCGGCTCGCACAACCAGTTCCAGTTCGCCAGGTCCTCCACGTTCCTCGACACGCAGGAAAAGTTCTTCGACTCGGTGCGTGCGAGCTTTCCGTTGGCGGATTGGACACGCGGTCTCACTTGGAACGGCGCCCCGAGCAGTACGGCAGCGGATCCGTGGCAGGCACCTGTCGTCGTCGACACGGTCACCATGGGCAGCTACAAGATGGACAGCGTGCGCTTCGGCGTCATCACTGAGGAGACAGAGAAGCTGCAGGTCTTCATCGCCGACGGCATCTTCGGGCTCGCCTTTCGAGGGGCTCGCGCACATTAGCCGCCCCACGCTCTTCTCGGCGCTCGCGCAGCAGAACCCCGACATCGCCAACATGTTCGCCTTCTACCTCACGCCAGAGGCCTACCGCGCAGGCAGCGAGCTGCACCTCGGCGGCTACGACCTCTCAGTCGTCGGCAAGAATGCTTCGTTCCACTACACACCGGTCGTCAAACTGCCCGAGTTCGACTCGTACATGTACTGGACCATCAAGATGAACAAGTTCTCGGCTGCCAACAGCACGATCAACCTGTGTGGCGACCCGTTCTGCTATGCCATCGTCGATACGGGCACGTCGCTGATCAGTATCCCCGAGGGCCAGTACGCCGATGTGATCCGGCAGATCAGCGACGGGATCAATTGCAACGATGTCGACTGCGAGGATGTCGACATTGACGACTTTCCTGTGCTCACGTTCGGCATGGAGCCTGACAACGTGTTCCTGCTCCAGCCGTCCGACTATGTGCTATGCTATGGCTGGGGCCAGTGCTCGATCCAGTTCCAGTCGACGTCGGACGAGTGGTGGATCCTCGGCGACGTGTTCATCAAGACGTACTACACACTTTTTGATGCCGAGAATATGCGTGTCGGGTTTGCGTGCGAAGGCGACGTGTGCCAAGGTGGCAAGGGTGACATTTACGGGGGTGACGACGACGGTGGCGCCTTCCGCGCGTGGGAGAACGCGTTCCTCATCGGTTCGTGCTTTGCAGCTGCCTGCATGTTCCTGTTCGTATTCTTTATGAACCAGCAAGACGACGACCTGCAAACCGCTGGCCTGGACGAGTCGTTCCTGGGCGGGATTGTCGACCGCGAGCATCCGAGTGGCAAGAAAGGCAAAGGATTCCGCTTGAACGATCCCAAGATGCCGCTGTTGATGAGCGGACCGCCGAGCGAGGGCAGCAACTCCAGCGACTACCCATACTCGACCGCACACCGCGTGACGGCCGCTCCGAGAGTGTCGAGCTACGAGGAGGCGCGACGCTCCAACTCGTCGCTGCCGTCGCCTCATCGAGCCTATCCTGGTGCAGTTGGCATGGTCGACGACGGCTCGGCGGTTGTCTAGCGTCGCTAGCTGGCTAGCTGGCTTGGCCGTAGAACGTGTAGCCATCGAGCGCACTTCAACTTGCTGGGCGTAACGCAGCCAGCGACGTGGGCTCACATTTTGTCTATCACAGCACACAATATACTCCTGTTTCAATCCGCGATCTCTGCGCAAAAGAATTTTGGGCCAATAGAAACACCGTATTAAGGTAACAGCCAATCCAGCTGCGCCGAGATTTGGCGCTCTATGCTCACATTCTGTCCTATTGCCGTTTGCTCAGACGACCGTAATCGAGGCGGTTAGGGTTGCTGACATTTGTCTAATGTGACCGACTAGTCGCCTATTACAACCGACCGAGCATTTAGATCCAGTCCACCCTTTTAATTTGATATATATTTTTCTAATCAATAGTATGAATTGATAAAGGTCGATGATCGTGTGAAATGCATCTATTGAACATGACATATGATTTATATATTATATGTCAAAGGCTCCGACTGGAATTTTGCGGAGAGTGGGTGGTCGGAGTGACGGTCGTCGCGGCTGTTCGGCGCGCCCCCTCTCCCTGGCGTTAGACAGGCTATCCAACGTACTGACTTCGTGTTACCTGATGCGACAGCTCCATCTTTTCCTCCACTGAAATCGCTTTTACACCTATTTTCCGCCACTCAAGTGCGTGTCTGCCTCCGTCTCACCGTCTCTATATCAGTACATATCGCGGGCGTGTCGCGTTCCATATTTCGCACCTAGTCGAGGCTCACAGCGCTCCCCCTTCCAAGCAAGCGCGCGCCTCTCGGGGCACTTACTTCCTGCCTTATAGAAGCGGCCGCGACGGAGCGAGGCTTCTCCGTTGGTGTCTGTGTGTAAAGGGGGAAGAGGGCGAGAGGAACGCCGCCGTCGGTCGACCGACGCCGCGCACCTCCCTCACTCCAATCGGCCTTCCAGACGCCAACTGGCCCGCGACCGGACGACGAGCGTAGCTGCTCGCGGGGATAAGAAGGCGAGAAAAGCGACAGGCAGACGGACGCGCGCCAAACATGCTGCGGCCGAGCGTAGCGCTGGCGCTGCTGCTGGTGGCGGCGCGGGCCCCAGGCGTTCGCGCCGACTCGGGCTCGCTGCCCACGTGGCTCGCGTACGTGACTGGTGGCCTGCTGGTGGTCATCATCGTCTACTACTGCTGTCGGCGCGCGCGCTTCGACGAGAACCTGCAGCAGCCGCTGCTCGGCGGGTGCGTTTGGATGCGAATGGACTTGTAAGTGCGCGCTGGAGCTGACTTGGAGGCGATTTACAGCCAGTACACGGAGGACGGACAGCCCATGACCCGCCAGGACGTGCAGGACTCGTCGGACGAGGTCAACAGCCAGTGGAAGTGCGAGGTCTGCGACTTCCACAACAAGGAGTCCTCCAAGACGTGCGTGCTCTGCGGCACGGAGCGCGGCTTCTCGCTCGGACTTGCGTCGCCCGCGAACAAGGAGGGCGCGTCCGTGAGCCGCCAGAACAGCCAGGTGGCCGTCGGCCGCGACCTGGTCAAGGAGAAGTCGTTCAACCGCACCCGGTCCTTCGCTATTCGACGACTCAACATGCTCAACGCGCGCCAGCGTGGTGCTCGCAACCGTCAGGACTGGGTGCGCAAGGTCGGACTCGACGGCAAGCGCTACTGGGCTCGCCGCGAGCAGCCGTACCCGCTCGGCAACGCCAAGCCTGAGACTGCGGCTAACGCCTCGGGTGAGTCATCTGACGCCAACAACAACCAAGTTCGCATTGATATTCCCGCTTCGGACGCCGATATGATCTCGCCCAAGCGCGCTGCCACGACCACAACCACGACCACGACCACGACCGACCCGGACAAGGAGCTCGTGCACCAGCAGTCGCTGGCGTTTGTCTCACAGCTGGCACAGACCCCGCGGCACCCAGAGGGCCGCATGACGTTCAAGGAGTACCGTGAAGTAGACGCGCGTGTCGCGTCGCGTGGTTACGAGATTTCGGAGCAGGACCTGGAGATTCTGGAGCAGGTGGCAGCACTGCCGTTCAAGGACAAGTATGCCTGGTTCCTCGAGCAGACGTCGGCGCTGATCAAGCCGTGGGAAGATGGACACTTGAAGATGCGCGTGCATCGTGAGAACATTCTGGTCGAGTCAATGGAGCAGTTGCTGGGTGTCCAGATGGAGCACATTCACATGCCGCTGCGTATCGAGTTCATCGGTGAAGTTGCTATTGATGCTGGTGGTCTCGAGCGTGAGTGGTTCGCACTCGTGACCGAGCGCCTGTTTGACGAGACTATCGGTCTGTTCCAGTGTGCGCACGTGGACTCGCTTGCTTATGTGATCAACCCGAACTCAGTGGAGGCGTCGGCTGATCACCTGCTCTACTTCCGTGGCGCTGGTCGTCTCTTGGGTCGTGCACTCCTCGAAGGTCAGCTCATGAAGGCGCACTTGGCTCTGCCTGTGCTCAAGCATCTGCTCGGCGTTCCGATTTCATTCAGCGACCTTGAGTTCTACGATCAGGAAGTGTACAACTCGCTCAAGTGGATCAAGGAGAACGACGGTGTCGACGCGCTTGGACTGGACTTTAGTGTTACGAACCGCAAGCTGAGTGGCGAGGTCGAAGTCATTGATCTCAAGGAGAACGGACGCAACATTGAGCTGACGGACGAGAACAAGCACGAGTACATCTACCTGCGGCTGCGATACATCATGCTCGACTCTTTCGCTGAGCAGCTCCAGCACCTGATGGCCGGTGTGTTTGAGGTGATCCCGCAGGAGCTCATTCTTGTCTTCGACTACCAGGAGCTTGAGCTTGTGTTGTGCGGTGTGCCTGCGATTGACGTGGACGACTGGAAGGCGCACACTCAAGTGTCAGACGAGCTGCCAGAAGAGGTTCTTCAGTGGTTCTGGGAGATTGTGGACGCTTTCAGCGACGAGGAGCGCGCGCGTCTGCTGCAGTTCACGACGGGCTCTTCGCGTGTGCCTGTACAGGGCTTCAAGGCCCTGACGAGTTACGACGGCCGCATTTGCCACTTTACACTCAAGGCGGTCGCGTACCCGGAGAATGCCTACCCGCGTGCCCACACATGTTTCAACCGCATTGATCTGCCGGTGTACAAGACGAAGAAGGAGCTCGAGGACGTGCTCTCGCTCGTCATAAACATGGAGGTGACGGGCTTCACGGACGAGTAAATTGTTATTTTCTGTACATTCTGCGCGGACACCGAGCGACCTCCTGTCACGTCGAGCCGCGTTGAGTCGAGCAACTCTTCTCGCAGTGTCGAAACGAGCGTCCGACGGCGTTGGTGTCAAGAAAGCAAGAGCCTCGGGTTTTGCTCGATCAAAAAAGAAAGTTGTATCGGCTGTAAACTTGGAGGCGAGTGTGGAGGTGGCGTTAAAGGAGGGCGTAGGCGTCGTCGGAGGCGTCCCTCGGACGCCGCAGCGTGGCCTGCAGACGCTCCTTTGAGCACGAAGAGAAGGGAAGCGGGGGTTAGTTGGGGCGGAGTGGTTGACAATGGATTTGATTGACAAACATTTGAGAAAAAAAAAAACAGGAATAAAAACGCACTTTGACTTTGGGATTTGTAAATGAACGCTGAGGATCGCAGAGCTCGCAGACGCCTCGACGCAGCGTCCGCAGCGACAACCTCGTCCTCATGCTCGCCTCTGCAAGTCAAACTCCACTCTCCCCAAGCAAACTTGCTGCTTGAAAAAATCGCCCCGCCCACAACAATCCACAACTCTCGCCAGCGTAATCCCTTAGGGCGCTCTATTCGAGTCGGCGCATGGGGGGGAGAAGGCTTCCCCACACTTCAAAGCGAGCGACGACGAGCCCAAGATGGCGAGCTACAAGCCGACGGTGGTGATCGACAACGGCACCGGGTGCGTCCTGCTGCTGCTGCTGCTGCTGTTTACACGTCGAGCCCGGCTGCTGACCGGCCGCGGCCGCGCAGGTACACCAAGATGGGGTACGCCGGCAACGCCGAGCCGAGCTACATCATCCCGTCGACGATCGCGGTGGGCGGCGCCGACTCTGGCGCGACGGTGCGCAGCCGGCAGGGCATCGACGACCTGGACTTCTACATTGGGAACGAGGCGCTGCAGCACGCGTCGACGCACCAGGTCAACTACCCGATCTCGCAGGGCATCGTGCAGAACTGGGACAACATGGAGAAGCTCTGGCAGCGCTGCCTGTTCCAGCACATGCGCTGCGAGCCCGAGGAGCACTACGTGCTGCTCACGGAGCCGCCGCTGAACCCGCCAGAGAACAGAGAGGCCACGGCGGAGATCATGTTCGAGACGTTCAACGTCCCGGGGCTCTACATCGCCGTGCAGGCCGTGCTCGCGCTCTACGCGTCGTGGCCAAAGATCAAGGACCCGAGCCAGCGCTCGCTCACGGGCACCGTCATTGACTCGGGCGACGGCGTCACGCACGTCATCCCCGTCGCGGACGGATACGTGATCGGCAGCTGCATCCGCCACATCCCGCTGGCGGGCCGCGACGTGACGCACTTTATCCAGAAGATGCTGCGCGACCGCGGCGAGGCCGTGCCGCCCGAGGAGTCGCTGGAGGTCGCCAAGCGCGTCAAGGAGATGCACTCGTACGTGTGCTCGGACGTCGCCAAGGAGTTCCGCAAGTTCGACACCAAGCCCGACAAGTGCTTTGTCAAGTACAGCGACCTGCACCCGCGCACCAAGCAGCCGTGGGAGATCGACGTGGGCTACGAGCGCTTCCTGGCGCCCGAGATATTCTTCAACCCGGAGATCTTCTCGACCGACTTCACGACGCCGCTGCCGACCGTCGTGGACGAGGCGATCCTCAAGTGCCCCATCGACACGCGCCGCGGGCTGTACAAGAACATCGTGCTCTCGGGCGGCAGCACCATGTTCAAGGACTTTGGCCGCCGCCTGCAGCGCGACATCAAGCGCCTCGTGGACACGCGCCAGGCCGAGAACCTCGCGCTGCACTCCAAGTTCGCGCAGGCCAAGGCCGAGGAGCTGGACGTCAACGTCATCTCGCACCGCATGCAGCGCTACGCCGTCTGGTTCGGCGGCTCCATGGTCGCCTCGACTCCCGAGTTCTACCGCGTCTGCCACACCAAGGCCCAGTACGACGAGGAGGGACCGCGCATCGCACGACACAACCCCGTCTTCAACGCCACGCTCTAAGGGAGCGCAGACTCGTTGCGTGGGACTGAGAAGGAAAAGTGAGCCATGAAAGATAAAGAAGCACGCAAAGTGTAGAGATGGTTTGGCGTGATGATTTGTCTAGACACTTTGACTCCCGGCAAATTTGTTTCTGGGCGTGCATGATACCTACACATGGACCAGCCTCGATCTCAACCAACAAATCGTCAAATCAAATCAATTTCCCAGCCAAAAGTAAACTTGACACATCCATTTTTAGTTGAACTGACAGTTGAACCACTTGACGGGCTTTCGAGAGTCACCGAGCACAGCATTTCCGTGCCGGAATGTGCTGTCGCGGTGGTTTACGTTCGCACGGTAGTAGCCTCCTCCATCGTCCCAGTCGCCGTCAAACAAATCTGCACTCAGACCACCTCGGCAGCTAGTGTAATCGACCAAGCCATCGTTGTCGCTGCTAGCATGGTCGGAAAATTCGTCTACAAGCAGCATCTTCGCCGAATCGGTGGAAGTGATGCCGTACGAGTTGATACCACACAGGACATTGGACACCTTGGACGCGAAAACAGTTGACGCCGCGGCCAGGTTGGCCGTCAAAGTTGTTGTAGCTTGGTTTGACCCAGAGTACGCGAGCGACGTGACGGAAGCACGTGTGCCACAGAGACCCAGGTTAGCGAACATTTGGTATAATGCCGAATCCAGTGCTGACTCGTTGTCGGTACAAATCGATGTTTGGATTGATGACGAAAGCGTGCTCCAAGCATCCAACAGTTTCGTGGCCGTATTGGAGCCGTACATTGGTGGTGACAACGCGATCCACTTCGAAGTTGATGCAAGCGCACACGTTCCCTTCTGAAGCGCAGATGCAACAATGAGATTACCCATCGAGTGAGCAACCACGGCAACGTTTGCGATACTTTGCGCGTTGGATCCGCCTGAAACCGATAGAGCGGTCGAACAGAACTGAGAAGTCAGGGTATCATCGTACCAAGCGTAGTTTGTCGTATCCAAATGGATGAACTTCGTCGACGAGCAACAGGTAGCATCCGTGTCGATGTCACCCCAGTAGTCACTGTCCGATGTCGTCACCGATCCAGCAGATCGACCAAAGCCATGCACGAACAAGCAAACCTTCTTGCTAGCACAAGTGCACGAGTCCGATTCAGCCATCAACGCTCGACGAGCCTCACCACGCACAACCACACGCATCGCATCATCCGCGCGCTGCATCGCACTTGACAGCCATCCGCGAACACCATTCGTAAGCGATTCCGATGTCACTTCAGCGTCACTCTTGATAGCCTCACACTTGTCCGCATCCACTTGAGTCACGAAACGAGACACATCACTCGACGAAACTACAGGAGGAAGCAACCCAATCTCGTCACGCTGCTCCGACAAAAACGACACCTCGATCTCAATGTCCAAGCCGTGCAGCATCAACACCTTCTCGCTCTCAACAGACTTCTTCGACTCCGAACAAAACACAAAAGGCTCCCCGGACACCAACACTTCCACCAGACGATCACCACTCGACACATCACACTCCACATCCACTTGTGACCCGACATCGTCCACCACTCGCGCACTCATGAGAACTTGCGCCAACGACTTGACCGACAACGGCAGGGAGAATGGCAGCGACGGGATGTCCGAGGTAGTCATGCACCGCGACAGCTCAAGCTTGCCGGTTTGTTCGTCAGCGACCGTCACGAATCCACGGTTATGGAGCATTGTGAAGTTGAACTCGTTGCCGTGGTGGACGTACGAGAGTCGTCCATCGAAGGTCTTGTCTGCCGGTTGAGATCCCGCATCGACGTTCGGGTAGAGCACGCCGTGGTAGACAGTCCCCGGTCGCCAAGTGCTATTGCCAGACTCGGGTGTCGGATCGGCGATTGGCTTCTTCTCCGTGATGGTGACGCGAATGCCGGTCGAAGAAGCTGCGAGTCGGTCGACGAGTCTGTCGTTGTGGTGCTGGAAAACTCCTCCGTGAGTTCCGTAGAGCGCGAACGTCGCCGCCGTTCCAAATGTGATGGCGGCAAAAGCCACGACAGAGGTCAGGAGCGACTTGAGGATCACAGGCTTGGAGACCTTCGAGTGTTCGGCATGAGGACGCTTCGTCTTCGTGTCGATGTTGTCTGGCACGTGTATGGCGTGGCTTACCATGGCGGCTGCCAAATACCTCTGCAAGAGAGGTGAGATTGTAGAATGAGAAGGGGGTGAAAGCCACAAGTCTGGCCAAGCTGAAAACCTGCCATTTTACTTCGGTATAGTACTGGGAGAGATGAATCTGCGTTACTGTTGGACACTGTGACTCACGGTGACGCAGATCACAAGATATGAAGACAAAAACTGATTTGGTGTCCTCATGATCGTTCAGGTATGTCTGTAAAGGACGTCGCTTGTCGTTGATGCACAACTGAACGATTGAAGTAGTGCTGCAAGTACTGTATTCCTCTGGTCCTTGAAAGCCGTAACCAGCCTTGATCACACAATACAGAGTGTAACTTGCCGTGGTGTAAAGAATCTGCGTGAAATCCTCAACAGAAGATGTTCTCATGAAGTTCATGCACGTTGTCCAGGTTTCTAGTTTGGGAAATTAGTAACTGAGTCCTAGCAGAATTGCTCGAAAATCACGACGGGAGCAGCGACCGCCTGAAGATATGCTCGGAAGCAAATCGTTCAACGACATCCCACCCATGACAGTTGTCGTGCAATTCACAGTACTTCACCTTTACACTATACAACTCACAATTGAAGGCTGAAATAAACTCAACTCGGCTTTTGTCACTACATATAAGAGGTCTTTAGCTGACCGTTACTGTTTCTCTTCACATCCGAAAATACGATTTTTAGAAATACGGTTCAAATACAGATTTAGCAAATTTCATTTTTACTGTTTGCCGTAGCTGAAGTATGTAACTAAAAATAAAGGTTCAAATTACGAGCAGGTGTTGGCATTTCCTCAGTGCTGAAGTGCTTGAGAACTCGCCATGGTCTTCCGTTTCAATGAAGATCAGGACAAAGAGCTCATGAGGGAGCTGATTCGCCTCAAGCCATTTGCAGCAGAGCACGGGTCTACTCTTCACGTTTGGAATGAGGTTGCTACAAGCCTGTCTAAGGCAATTAACGTAACACTCAACGCCAAGCAGGTTCGAGATCGCCTAAAAGTGCTTATGAAAATTTACGCTGTGGAGGAGAGAATTGGTACCTATGGCAGCGGTGTAGTCCAATCGTTAGACGCTGTCAACGAGCAGAGCCATTATGATGACCGAGAAGGCCTCGTTCGTGAATACATTCAGCTTTCTGCAGGACATAAAGCCGCGAAGCAGGCTAAGCAGGACAAGAAAAAGAAGAAAGAAGAAGATCTAGCTCGGTACGCCGATGAAATTGTACTCGAAAGCACAAAACGGCGCTCAGCACGCCTTTCGATTGATCTTAGCGATGAAAAAACAGAGGACAGTGATGCAGAAAGTTCTATCTCTACGGTATCGTCTCAAATGTCGCGCTCAACGCACGAGTCTATTGGCAAATCCGATCCACCAGTTACCTCGAAGCGGACTAATGCTTTTTTAACAGAGGTTAGTAGACAGCAAAAGAGACAGCGAGAGCAGTTTGATCTGAAAGTACGCGAGCTTGAGCAATCACAACAGCAATTTGTTGTGCGTCTAGAATTTGAGCGCGAACTAGCTCAACAACGACTTCAATTTGAAGAGCGGCTTCAAGCCAGCAACCGCGATTTGCTATTAGAATGTGCAAAGCTATTTAGCTCGGCAATCGCAAACAAGAACAAAGACTAGAGACGCTCCGTGGCAGTCTAACAACTAATGCACCCCACGTAGATATTCGCTAATTGAAGGTGGCTTAATACCGAAGTAATCACTTGCGGTGTTACCACCTCTCATGCATGTGATGCAGTTTGTCATTAAAGCACCAACACGATACATTTGCCCGACAGGTTGCGACCCCGTCCGTAGGCTCGTTTTTAAATCCAATGCTTTGAAGTAGGTGATGATCTGGCCGTATGACCACTCCACAGATACACGAATCTTGCTCATGCGCTTGTTGATAAATCTTTGCGAAGAAGTCAGGTTCCCTACGGCTCCCTCGAACGGACTCGCAATCACATCGTCTCGTCCATATGCACAGTCCCCAAAGATGCGGTAGTCGCGGAATTGTGAGCGTGCACGGATCATGTCAGCTAATCGTGACTCGGTGTACATTTTTACATCATGATTTCGTCCTGGAAATGGCCCGAACAAATGTGATATCATGCCGTCAGGAGTAAGGAGAGTCTGGAACTTGAGGGCGTGCTTTCGCTTGTGCCCATTGTAAACAGACTGTTGGGTCAGATACTTACGCTTCCTGCTGGCAGTGCGAGGCTGAGGACGACAGATACCTCGAACTGTGCCGTCAATAAAGCACCACACGTTCGTATAAGGCGAACCCGCGTCAAAGATCGCCTGTGCGTACTCGCCAAGCCTTCTACAAATGATGTGCTCATTGAAATCGAGCAGTGGTTTGAACCTTGAGTCGATGAGCTCAAGAGTATGAGAGAAAATGTTGGAGAGGCCACTGGAAGAGCGTCCAAAGAAATCTTCCAAGTCAAGCCAACGTATTGGCACCGAAAGCTTATATAGAACGACGCAAAGCCCTTCAATCGCTGTTGCTGTCGTTCGCTCTCGGGTAACAATACTTCCCAGATCCAAGAGTTCAACGAGTTGAATCAGCTCGGCTTTGTGGAACCGGAATCGCGCCACACAATCCGCATCGGAGAGAGCGTTGAAATTGAAAGGAGTTCGAACCACAGGCTCACGAATTGGCACAGACGAAAGAATCGCGTACAGCGAAGCTGCTTGGACGACGTCACCGCGCTCTACAGCACGTGACCATAGGTGCATCAAATAGGCAGCCTTGTAGTGACGCCCAACACCGCGAGCAAGTACACGCGCATACCATCGAAGCTCGCTATCCAACACAAGATCATCATTGCCATGATGTTGACCTTCGCACACGGCGACATGCTGCTCCCTCGTGGCCGGCGCGGTGGCGTGCTGCTCCCTCATGGCCGACGCGGTGGCGTGCTGCTCCCTCATGGCCGACGCGGCGACATGCTGCTCCCTCATGGCCGGCGCGGCGACATGCTGCTCCCTCATGGCCGGCGCGGTGGCGTGCTGCTCTCTCATGGCCGGCGCGGTGGCGTGCTGCTCCCTCATGGCCGGCGCGGTGGCGTGCTGCTCCCTCATGGCCGACGCGGCGACATGCTGCTCCCTCATGGCCGGCGCGGCGACATGCTGCTCCCTCATGGCCGGCGCGGTGGCGTGCTGCTCTCTCATGGCCGGCGCGGTGGCGTGCTGCTCCCTCATGGCCGGCGCGGTGGCGTGCTGCTCCCTCGTGGTCGGCGCGGTGGCGTGCTGCTCCCTCATGGCCGACGCGGTGGCGTGCTGCTCCCTCATGGCCGACGCGGCGACATGCTGCTCCCTCATGGCCGGCGCGGTGGCGTGCTGCTCTCTCATGGCCGGCGCGGTGGCGTGCTGCTCCCTCATGGCCGGCGCGGTGGCGTGCTGCTCCCTCATGGCCGGCGCGGTGGCGTGCTGCTCCCTCATGGCCGGCGCGGTGGCGTGCTGCTCCCTCATGGCCGACGCGGTGGCGTGCTGCTCCCTCATGGTCGGCGCGGTGGCGTGCTGCTCCCTCATGGCCGGCGCGGTGGCGTGCTGCTCTCTCATGGCCGGCGCGGTGGCGTGCTGCTCCCTCATGGCCGGCGCGGTGGCGTGCTGCTCCCTCGTGGTCGGCGCGGTGGCGTGCTGCTCCCTCATGGCCGACGCGGTGGCGTGCTGCTCCCTCATGGTCGGCGCGGTGGCGTGCTGCTCCCTCATGGCCGACGCGGTGGTGTGCTGCTCCCTCATGGCCGACGCGGCGACATGCTGCTCCCTCATGGCCGGCGCGGTGGCGTGCTGCTCTCTCATGGCCGGCGCGGTGGCGTGCTGCTCCCTCATGGCCGGCGCGGTGGCGTGCTGCTCCCTCATGGCCGGCGCGGTGGCGTGCTGCTCCCTCATGGCCGGCGCGGTGGCGTGCTGCTCCCTCATGGCCGACGCGGTGGCGTGCTGCTCCCTCATGGTCGGCGCGGTGGCGTGCTGCTCCCTCATGGCCGACGCGGTGGCGTGCTGCTCTCTCATGGTCGGCGCGGTGGCGTGCTGCTCTCTCATGGCCGGCGCGGTGGCGTGCTGCTCCCTCATGGCCGGCGCGGTGGCGTGCTGCTCCCTCATGGCCGACGCGGTGGCGTGCTGCTCCCTCATGGTCGGCGCGGTGGCGTGCTGCTCCCTCATGGCCGACGCGGTGGCGTGCTGCTCTCTCATGGCCGGCGCGGTGGCGTGCTGCTCTCTCATGGCCGGCGCGGTGGCGTGCTGCTCCCTCATGGCCGGCGCGGTGGCGTGCTGCTCCCTCATGGCCGACGCGGTGGCGTGCTGCTCCCTCATGGTCGGCGCGGTGGCGTGCTGCTCCCTCATGGCCGACGCGGTGGCGTGCTGCTCCCTCGTGGTCGGCGCGGTGGCGTGCTGCTCCCTCATGGCCGACGCGGTGGCGTGCTGCTCCCTCATGGTCGGCGCGGTGGCGTGCTGCTCCCTCATGGCCGACGCGGCGACATGCTGCTCCCTCATGGCCGGCGCGGCGACATGCTGCTCCCTCATGGCCGGCGCGGTGGCGTGCTGCTCCCTCATGGTCGGCGCGGTGGCGTGCTGCTCCCTCATGGTCGGCGCGGTGGCGTGCTGCTCCCTCATGGTCGGCGCGGTGGCGTGCTGCTCCCTCATGGCCGACGCGGCGACATGCTGCTCCCTCATGGCCGGCGCGGTGGCGTGCTGCTCTCTCATGGCCGGCGCGGTGGCGTGCTGCTCCCTCATGGCCGGCGCGGTGGCGTGCTGCTCCCTCATGGCCGGCGCGGTGGCGTGCTGCTCCCTCATGGCCGACGCGGTGGCGTGCTGCTCCCTCATGGTCGGCGCGGTGGCGTGCTGCTCCCTCATGGCCGACGCGGTGGCGTGCTGCTCTCTCATGGCCGGCGCGGTGGCGTGCTGCTCTCTCATGGCCGGCGCGGTGGCGTGCTGCTCCCTCATGGCCGGCGCGGTGGCGTGCTGCTCCCTCATGGCCGACGCGGTGGCGTGCTGCTCCCTCATGGCCGGCGCGGTGGCGTGCTGCTCCCTCATGGCCGACGCGGTGGCGTGCTGCTCCCTCATGGTCGGCGCGGTGGCGTGCTGCTCCCTCATGGCCGACGCGGTGGCGTGCTGCTCTCTCATGGCCGGCGCGGCGACATGCTGCTCCCTCATGGCCGGCGCGGCGACATGCTGCTCCCTCATGGTCGGCACGGTGACATGCTGCTCCCTCATGGCCGGCGCGGCGACATGCTGCTCCCTCATGGCCGACGCGGCGACATGCTGCTCCCTCATGGCCGGCGCGGCGACATGCTGCTCCCTCATGGCCGACGCGGCGACATGCTGCTCCCTCATGGTCGGCACGGTGACATGCTGCTCCCTCATGGCCGGCGCGGTAGCGTGCTGCTCTCTCATGGCCGGCGCGGTGGATGGCAGCATCCTTGTTGCGTCTAGCCCATGGCTCCCGTTGGTTCTGGCCCCCGAGTACAGTAGGAGGCTCAGACCAGACAGCTACGATTTAAAGGCCACAAGCAGAAAATTAGCGAATCGTAAATCTGCACTGTTTTCAGGATTTTTTAGCTTGTTTTGGACGGTTGAGTGGAATCGTTGTGAACGGTTGGCACATATTTTCGGAAACAAATTACGGTATTGTCATATGTTTTGACCGTAAATTCTAAAGTTACGGTCGTGCTAAAGACCTCTATAGGCGCGATTGTCAACACACCATCGGCTTCCCAATGCATAGGTATTTTGCACTTACTTATCCTCTCTAGCTGTCAAGGATAGTCAGTCGCGAGCAACTGGTACATTTCAAATGCTGGGAAAAATGACGCTGCTGTGCTTCCGACTGTGCAGACTGGTCTCCTCAATGTCATTTCGATTTGACCAATTCGGGGATTCGCCTTGGTTTTCGTCTCTTGAGTTCATCGCCAGATTAGATTATCTAGCGGGGCACTTTGTTTTGAATGCATTTGTTGTCTGTTGCAGCTTCAAACACCTAACGCTGCCTTGAAGGCGTGAATTCTGATCGCAGTGTCTGGTCCTCGCTTCTCACTTGCCTTTACGTATTACGTTATTTTTTCACGTCATCTCCCACGCACTTGCATCCTTTGACCCCCCACAAAGCGCTCACTTTTAGCCCACGATTGACACGTCGCCAGGGGTGTGATTCGAGCTGGATCCTTCAATGATCTCGTCCATCGATGGCATTGGTCACCAGCAGCGTTGGACTCACGTTTGTCGACGTCATCCTTCAGATGAGGTTAGCGAGCATTTACAGTTCAAAAAAGCTCTGCAGACGCAAGATTTTAGGGAGAATCGCGTCACTAAATGGATTTACCACCCGAGATGACTCTTCCTCACAAAGTGTCATCAGTCCCGGGGAGGCGACTGCCTTTATTCGCTGAGATCGAAGCTCATTATGATCAATATTGAGATTAGTACTTGCACTCAGCTGATCTTGAGGACAGCGTCAGCACGCTCTCTTTTACATACTTGACGGCCCAAGCTGATTCGGTTTTCTTCGCAGACAGCTTACTTTCTCTGTCAAATTGCTCGTAGCAACCAGAACTCTTAATGTGTTGGTCTGTGAAGTATATTTGCCTAGTCATCAGCCAACAGGAGTTCAAAAATGACAGATAGCTTCATCCCGAGCAACATCGCTCGATCGCACTGTCCTTCAGTGTTTCGTGAAAAGTTGGTCGCCAAGGCCGTCACGAAAATTGGTCAAGAATATCACTTCATCACTGATGAACTTACTCAATCCTAAGATGCATCTCGAAGCGTATGCTATCCATAAGAAAAC
Organism: Phytopythium helicoides; assembly: GCA_024867545.1. Classification (NCBI taxonomy): domain Eukaryota; phylum Oomycota; class Peronosporomycetes; order Pythiales; family Pythiaceae; genus Phytopythium; species Phytopythium helicoides. The sequence goes on from JANFNE010000049.1 coordinate 136,785, forward strand.
TCTTCACCAGCAGAGCGTGGCTGTTCTCGACAGCGTTCACGAAGTAGGCTTTGCCGATCGTGCTTTCAGCAGCTTCTCATCATCTCCATTTTCAACGTGTCCAGTTTACCTTTAACCGACTTCCCCGGCATTTTGTGCTTCCAAACGCAGCCACAAAAAGACTGAAGTGTGCCAAAAATCGCTCCGACTTCGCAGCACCACATTGATTGAATTCGATGGAGATCTTACTTGCCATCATCGTGCACTCGATGACAGGCGATATTAGGAGACAGCGACAGAAACTTAGCGCCAACAAATCTTCGTTGAGGCAGAGATGTACCACGAGCGTCAACGTCGATGGAGCGTAGACAACCTCTTGCAGGCGCTAGACTCAAAGGGTACGTAGATGTGAGTGAAGTGATGCCGACTTCTTGCTCCTGGGTAAACGATGCTGCGGCCTCAACACGCAATCGCTAACTTCTAGCCGCTCATGCTAGGTTTATCACGCACACCATCACACTCACCATGGCCGCGTCGACGCGTCAAACCTCGCCATTCTCCCGCGCGTCATCGACTGGAGCATGCTCGAGGTAGGGAAGTGCTTGAACAGACGACCGAGATGGACCTTGTGGCGGCAGCCTCAGTCGCGCTCGAGCAGACGTGCAGACTCCGATGGAGCTCGTGGAGCATAACCCGAGCAGCCTTATCGGTCTGATGGACGTGCACGAACGACTCGTTCTCGCCCACTACTCCACATCGAATTTTGAGCAGCAGAACCCGGAGACACCTGTGAGAGAGCTCTTCGAGTCCAACTTTATTTTCAGACCTCGTCAAGAGCGTCACATCAGGGATGCAGCACACCAAAAGCGGTCCACAGTCATTGAGCTAGAGGAACAGCGGTGGTACGCCGCGTCAGTTCGCGATGCTACATATTCCGCACTGCTCGTCTCAACAAGAAATTGGACGAGCAGAGGTGTACCTTTCGTGTTTATGCCTTCCATCCCCAAGCACCAGCGGAATCGGCCGCTCGTCATATCAAAAAAAAAAAAAAGCGAGCAGAGACCAGCACGCAAATGCGACTCTGCTGACACGACGCAGGAACAGGATTGCACAACACGGAGAAGCCAGGGCTTGTTGATGTTGAAGCTCGTCGCGATCACTCAAGCAGCCACCCCAACCACCTTGGTGCATCGCATTTGTGATGCCCGATTCGTCCAGAAGACTCTCTCGCGCTCGGCTGACTCTTTCATACTGAGCGCCAGTCTCCGCCTTCTGCATCTCATCTTTCGCGCTGATGCACTTTGACGAGTCGAAGTGTTCTGGATTTTCACCTTTCGAGCGCTTTCACTGGCCAAGCACCCATGCAGCCCTCAATCCGATCGGGTCCTTCGCCCCCTCGCGTGCCACTCTCCCCATTCAGCCGGCCCAAGCACCGAGCTGAGCGAGTGAGCGCGCGGTCCACGTCTCTTTTCCGGCCCCAGCACGCGGCCACACGCGCGCGCGGCGGAAATTCCTGTGGACCGGAATCCAGGTCGGCCATTCACAGAACACAGTGCATTTGCGATTCGACGGTAGTATTCTAACTATAGATTATGTACCGTGTATTGACATTTTGATTCAAAATGCGCTGATTGGATGGTCTTGAAAGTAGGTGCTTGACTCGTGGAGTTTCAAAGCACGGTGGTCGATTTCGGCGTAGCGTAATCCGATCAGGACACACGTTTGGTGTAATTACAAAAAGCAAACGTGTACGTTCGATATATTTGCAAGTTCTAGGTCTATATACGCAATGAATCAAACGTTCCCGACCGACTTTTTCCTCTGGACACTTTGTCCGGTGCAACCGGGTCCATCACCTGGCAACAATAGACGGAGCATTCGCGACACGCGCCGGTCTCCGCTTCCATCCAAGTCCGCATTGCAGTCCATTGCTCGGTCTCACTTCCGCTTTCTCGCCCTCCAGCCGACCTCCGAGCCCCAAGCACCAGCAGCAACTCGAAACCATGAACTTCGTGCGTCGCGTGACTCGCCAGCCCTCTCTACGGCGTGCTCTGTCCACTGCCAGCGCCAATGCCAATTCCTCGCCCCGCAGGATTCTCGTGACCGGCGGCACGGGCCAGATCGGCATGGAGCTCGTGCCGTACCTCCGTGAGGCGTTTGGCCACGATGCGATCATCAACTCGGACATTCGGGCGCCTTCCGTGGACGACGGCGGCGCGTTCGTCTACTGCGACGTCCAGGACCGTGACGCCATGGCTCGCATCGTGGTCGAGAACCGCGTCGACACGGTGCTGCACATGGCCTCGCTGCTCTCGGCTGTGGGCGAGAAGAACCCCACGCTCGCCCTCTCGGTCAACACGCTCGGCATCCAGAACGTGCTGGAGCTAGCCAAGCAGCACCGCCTCAAGGTGTTCGCGCCGTCCACGATTGCGGTCTTCGGCCCCTCGACGCCGCAGGACGACACCCCCGATGAAACCATCATGCGCCCCACGACCATCTACGGCATCACCAAGGTGCACCTCGAGCTGCTCGGTGAGTACTACCACGAAAAGTTCGGCGTCGACTTCCGCTCGGTGCGGTACCCGGGCATCATCTCGTCCGAGGCGCTGCCCGGCGGCGGCACCACCGGACTACGCCGTCGAGATCTTCTACGACGCGCTCAAGCACGGCAAATACACGTGCTTCCTCGAGCCAAACGCCCGGCTGCCCATGATGTACATGCCCGACTGCCTCAAGGCCACTGCCCAGCTGCTCGGAGCCTCCAACGACACACTCTCGCAGCGTACATACAATGTGACGGCTGTGTCCTTCACGCCCGAGGAGATCGGCGCCGCCATCAAGAAGGTCATGCCGCAGTTTGAGATTGACTACAAGCCCGACTTCCGCCAGAAGATTGCCGAGACCTGGCCGCGATCCGTGGATGACTCGATTGCCCGGAGGGATTGGAACTGGCAGCACGACTTTGACCTCGATGCCATGGTTGAGGACATGCTCGTGGCGCTGGACGCTCGGCTGCGCGCCAACGGTGAGGCCACGCTCGGCCACACGCTTAAATTCCCGGCTCCAGCCAAGCGCGCAGTGGCGTAGGCGCGCATGTATAACTCCTACGGTAGCTCGTCCCTTAGAAGCAAATAATCAATTAGGCTTGCGTGTTCGCGGCCGTCGTGAAATGGACTCTCAAGTGTGGGGTGATGTTGTTTTGTGATCGGGTCTCCCGCAACAGGATTGTGTGACAATGAGCGGGATCAATTGATGGATGAAGTGCAAAGGTTTTCACGGGTCAATTACTGAAGCGCGAACTTCGAAGATGATTTGGTGCAGTATTGCTTCGAGCAAGTTACGGGTAAAGAAGCAAAGAATAGCCGTGGTCGCATGTGCTGATGTCAGTTGTACGCAATAACGATATTGAAGTGGTAAAGTATCTGTTCAACCAAGGTGCCGACAGAGAAGTCATGGATGTCGATGGTAACACTGCAGAAGGGTTTGCTCCTATGAAATGTTTTTGCGAAATGGTGCGGAATCTGGTGGACGAACAAACACGCCAAGAATGGCGGCAGCCACTTTGCATGAATAGTAGTGTGAATTCTCATCGAACGAGGCGCAGACAAAGAATCCCGAATCGATGATGTTCACGTAGCGCTGATAGAAAGTTTTAGCAGTGGTCATGCTGAAGTGGTGGTGCTTTTGCAAAGTGCTGGTGGGAAACGAAGGGCGAAGGCTAACTATCCTAGAAGTGGGGGATATGAACGGTAGATCGGAAATTGTGAGGTTTCTCATCAAGCGAGGAGCGACCATGAATTCTCTTCAGTCTGATTCAGCAGTTGATTGAGCAAAAAGACACAACAAATGACCTGAGCAAACGGATAGTTTGACATTTTATCTCTCGAGAGTTACACAACGATCACCTTCTTATCTCTGGGATTGGTGTTTTCGGCAAGCTCCGTGTGAATGCTGAAGTCGCTTGAGTAAGCAAAGCCTGTATCGAAGGGACAAATTCCTTCTGTATAGTAATTTCGCTTTCCCAAGAATCAAACTTAACTGCTTGCGATTCCTTTTAAATGATCTGTTGGTAAATTTGTCTCTCACCCTCGCCCGCCCGTGACTCTTTCTGCATTAGTCACGATTTAGATCTATGTACGTGTTGGACTTCACTCAGGTCGAGCAGACTGGGAGGCAGAGGTCGATATGATTTGGTAAACTCGAACTATGTTCGGTCGTTGTCCGAATGTCCGGTTTCTAGGATACATGAACGAAATCTCACACTGGCACTTCATTACGCGGCAGGGCAAACTTCTCATCGCAGTTCGCAGCCGAGCAAAACTAATTCGAGCTGCATACGGCAGACACTTGAGATTTTTTACCACTATGATCATTCGAGGCCTTTACACGTATCACCAGTCTGCACGAATATTGTCCATGCCAAACGTATGAAGATACTCCGATTTTGCTTTGGTCGAGTCTGCTCGCTTTGTTGTGCTTAACTGGTCGTGGTTGATACTGGTAGGAATCATTCGCTCATCTCCTATTTCCCTTGACCTTGTACTGTACAGTACTCGTTGCTGGCATTTATGCGTGGGGTATTCCTTATACTCCAGCAGATTCAACGATGTAGATGCGTCGTCTTGCTCTTCCACCAGGAAACCAACAGGTAAAGGCAGGGGAGCCTGCGGTGAGCAGCCACCTACCACTGATGGTGCAACGATGGACCAGCTTTGGAGAGTTCACAATGACGACAGCAGCGCCTCCACGTGCGATGGAATGCCCGTCAGGGTTTATTATCGATGTGGCTATTGCACCTTCTCAGTCGATTGACTGAATACTGTCGTGTGCTACTGTACAGCGCAGTCTTGACCGCGCAGTCGTCTCTACCGAACGAACAACATGACGACCTGCCGGCCATGGTGGGATCACTACATATTGATTTGTAAACTGTCTGATGAACACATCGCCATGACCCAACTCGTCTTCAGCCGGTCGTTGCGACCGTCGCGGCTTTCTTGCAGTCGAGACCGTGTGTTATGCTGTTTGTATAGTTCGATTGCACGATTCATTGACAATCGGACTTCTACATCTCCATCACGACGGTACCTGTTTAGTCTCATCGCGAGCCGTCAACGAAAAAGATGTGTTAGGAGTGATCATCAGAGGCACCAAAGATTCGCATTCCAGTGCCGTGATCCGAAACCTGCTGGCTGCAGGGGTGCGCTAAACGATGAGCGGCACACAAGGGGCTCCTTTACTTGACTGTGTAGAAGTTTGGCTGCATACGAATCAATGGTATTGGTGTTGCACCTGAGGAGCTCCAAATCACTTTATGCACTCAGATCTTGCGATTTGCGCCACCGTGTCACCGTGAGTCACGTGCAGCATCGACAACTTCGCGCGCAATGACGTGCGCCGTGCTCTGCTAACATAGCTCAAGGGAGAGCCTTTGGGAGGACTGGTGGACTGTGCTTTTCGCCCTCTTCTCATTCTACAATATCACCTCTCTTGCAGAGGTACTGGGCCGCCATCATGGAAAACCACGAAATACACGTGCCAGACAACAATGACACGAAGACGGAGCTTCATCATGCCGAACACTCGAAGGTCTCCAAGCCTGTGATCCTCAAGTCACTCTTGACCTCGGTCGTGGCTTTTGCCGCCATCACATTCGGAACGGCAGCGACGTTCGCGCTCTACGGAACTCACGGAGGTGTTTTCCAGCACCACAACGCCAGACTCGTCGACCGACTTGCAGCTTCTTCGACCGGTATTCGTGTCACCATCACGGAGAAGAAACCCAATGGCGTATCAGCACTCGAGTCTGGCAATAGCACTTGGCGACCGGGGACTGTCTACCACGGCGTGCTCTACCCGAACATCGATGCGGAGTCTCAATCAGCAGACAAGACCTTCGATGGACGACTCTCGTACGTCCACCACGGCAATGAGTTCAACTTCACGCTTCTAAACGATCGCGGTTTCGTGACGGTCGCCGACGAACAAACTGGCAAACTTGAACTGTCGCGGTGCATGACTACCTCGGACATTCCGTCACTGCCATTCTCCCTGCCGTTGTCCGTCAAGTCGTTGGCACATGTTCTCATGAGTGCGCGAGTGGTGGACGATGTCGGGTCGCAAGTGGATGTGGAGTGTGATGTGTCGAGTGGTGACCGTCTGGTGGAAGTGTTGGTGTCAGGGGAGCCTTTTGTGTTTTGTTCGGAGGCGAAGAAGTCTGTTGAGAGTGAGAAGGTGTTGATGCTGCATGGTTTGGACATTCAGATCGAGGTGTCGTTTTTGTCGGAGCAGCGTGACGAGATTGGGTTGCTTCCTCCTGTTGTTTCGTCGAGTGATGTGTCTCGCTTCGTGACTCAAGTGGATGCGGACGAGTGTGAGCCTATCAAGAGTGACGCTGAAGTGACATCGGAATCGCTGACGAAGGGTGTTCATGGATGGCTGTCAAGTGCGATGCAACGCGCGGATGATGCGATGCGTGTGGTTGTGAGTGGTGAGGCTCGTCGAGCGTTGATGGCTGAGTCGGACTCGTGCACTTGTGCTAGCAAGAAGGTTTGTCTGTTCGTGCATGGCTTTGGTCGATCTGCTGGATCGGTGACGACTTCAGATACAAGTTACTGGGGCAGCATTCACACTGATGCTACCTGTTGTTCGTCGACGAAGTTCATCCATTTGGACACGACGAACTACGCTTGGTACGATGATACCCTGACTTCTCAGTTCTGCTCCACTGCTCTTTCGGTATCAGGCGGATCCAACGCCAAAAGTATCGCGAACGTTGCCGTGGTTGCTCACTCGATGGGCAATCTCATTGTTGCATCTGCACTTCAGAAGGGAACTTGTGCGCTTGCTTCGACTTCGAAGTGGATCGCGTTGTCACCACCAATGTACGGCTCTAACACGTCGTCCAAGCTAATTGCCCTGTGGAGCTCGCTTTCATCATCAATCCAAACGGCGATTTGCAATGATAACGAGTCAGCACTTAGCTCCTCACTGCACAAGGCGTTTGCTAACCTTGGACTTTGCGGAACGCGTGCTTCCGTCACATCGCTGGCGTACTCTAGTTCAAGTCAATCTACGACAACTCTCGTGTCGAAGATGGCAGCAGCCAGGACTGTTTTCGCGTCCAAGGTGTCCAACGTCATGTGTGGTATCAACTCGTACGGCATCACCTCCACCGACTCTGCCAAGATGGTGCTTGTGGATGCGTTTTCAAGTCACGCCAGTAGTGACAACGATGGAGTGGTCGAGTACACGAGCTGCCGAGGAGGATTAAGTTCAGGTTTGTTTGATGGTGACTGGGACGACGGAGGAGGCTACTACCGCGCCAACATCAACCATCGTGATGCGACGTTCCGCAACGGCAATGCGGTCCTCGGCGACTCGCGAAAGCCTGTCAAGTGGTTCAACTGTCAGTTCAACTAAGTGGTGAAAGCATGCGTTGTTTCTAGGGTAGATGTATCTGGAGGACTTGAGAAATATCATCTAGGCATCTAGCTTGTTGCTCACTCTGAAGAAGTCTTGGGGTGAACATGCGTGGGCAGCGCGTTGGCCTCGTACACGGGAAAAGTTGCCACACCTGCGCCGGGGTGGTCCCACATCAAGGATCGTCCCTCATCATCAGATCCCTTCGGCGGCGGGTAGATGAGGTAAAGCACGATTTGAATGGCGCTGACAGCGGTGGAGATAACGTTGGGCGTGAGCACGAATACATCGTGCACGGCGAGCCCCAGCGCGACCCAGAGCGCGCAGTTGATGAACGACATGACGATGAACGCGATGGGAAGTGCGGCCGCCGACTTGACGCGGATCACGTCCATCATGACCTCGAGCGGCGAACCATACATGAAGATGTTGACGGCGACTGAGATGTAGCCCATGATAGTGTTGACGTTGCGGAATTCGTCGCCGAGAATGCCGTTCGTGCCGAGTACCACATACGCCGACACAATAGCAAGACACGTGGCGGCGATGACGCTGAGGCGGATGACCCGAGCGCGCTCGCTGTGGGTGCTGTGCTTGTAGTAGATGACGATGAAGACGGCATTGGCGATCTCGCCAATGACGCACTGCACGAAGAGCGGGAAGATGTTGTTCGTGAGGTATCCGTATATGGCCCTGTCGAGCGATAGCGTGAGTCCTCTGCGTCCACCAGCGATTAGAGAGAGCTGCGAGCGTACCAGAGGTGCGAGTTGCTGAAGATCATGACGAGCGGGAGCACCGACATGTCGCCCGTGTGGCGCTGGCGAGCGACACGCAGCACATCAGGCAGCGGCGCGAGGCACACGAGCACCGACGTGATGGTCGTGACGACGCGCAGTGTGATGAGGAAGGTTGACTCGCCCATTGCCCAAGTTGCAGCGGTGTCAGCTGGAGGAGAGCGAGCGAGTTGCCGAGTGAGCGAGCAGCTCCGTTCTTCGCAGACGGCGGACTGGGAACTGCCAATTCGAGAGCTGAGACCGAGGAATGCACGCAAACCGCTCGAGCATGTACAGCTGCTGCAGCCTCGCACAGTGGGACCGATCAGCTGTACACACACGCAACAGTTTGCCACGCTCGACTTGCATCGTCGCTGGCTCAAGAGCGGCAGCAATCGAGTGGCTGTCATTCCGCTTCGGGTTGAAGCGCAGCGGTGGCGACCACCGTAACAGGTCGACTAGGTAAATTCGACCACCGAATTCCAGTCAAAACACGAATGATGGCAACTTTATCGAGTGACACGCATCAACTTCAATCACAAACCGTTACTTTTTCAAGGCACTGGATTGGCTGAAAACCAGCGCACACGTCATTTTCTACAGTGAACTAGGTGCAGTGCACCTCTTTGCCGGCTGCGGCTTGCTCCCGTGCCATTCGCGCCATTCCTGAACTCGAACGCGACTGCAAGAGGCAGACACGGGGTTTCGCTCATTGCAAGCCAGCAACAATGGCAAAATCGACAGATGGATGCGTGAGTGTCGAGCTTGCGATTGGGATTATGCATCGATGGGGATGCACCATGGTCTCAGCAAGCGCGGGATGGGCGATTGGTGTGTTTGCTGACGTGGTGCCTGCTTTCGGCGGCAAGGGTTGCAAGTGTACTTCTCAAACTACACGAAAGCACCTATTGGAAGCTACCACCGATGCATAATAGTGATCACAAAGGAACCAACGAAGAGCATCTACCGGTATTCATCGCATCATGCAGTCGAGGTAGGCGTCTTGATCTGCACGTGGACATTTGCGACGACTGGCGAGAGTGTTGCAGCCTTGGTCGCTTCCCTGTTAACTCCGGACTGCTCGAGGTTTGCTAGACCCGTTTCTGCGTCGTTGATGGCGTCCTTACGGGGCGGGTAGATGAGGTAGAGCGCGATCTGAATGGCGCTGAGAACAGTTGCGATAGCGTTGGGAGTGAGGACGAACATGTCGTGGTCAGCGATACCGAAAGCGACCCAGAGCGCGCAGTTCAAGAATGACATGGCGCTGAACGCGATGGGTAGCGCGGCTGCCGACTTGATGTGGATCACGTTGCGCATGATCTCAAGTGGCGAGCCATACATGCAGATGTTGATGACGACCGAAATGTAGCCCATGATCTTCTCGATCTCTCGATGCGACTCGTGGGTAACGCCGGCCGTCGCAAGGATCACATAGACCGTCACGATCACGAGTCCACTCACCGCAATCGCACACATTCGAAACACCTTTCGACGATCTGTGGTCGTGCTGTGTTTGTAGTAGAGCCCGATAAAGATGAGGTTTGCCGCTTCGCCGATGACGCACTGAACGAAGAGCGGGAAGATGTTGGACACTAGGTAGCCGTAGATGGCCCTGATAGAGAGGAAGAGTTAGTTTTCGCTATAGTTTTGTGAGGTCGGAAACGCGTTCCTCACCAAATGTGCGAGTTGCTGAAGATCATGACGAGTGGAAGAACAGACATGTCGCCCGTGTGGCGCTGCTTGCATACTCGTAGGACATCGGGCAGTGGAGCCAGACACACGAGCACGGATGTGATGGTGGTCACCACTCGTAGCACCGTCAGGAAAGTCGACTCGCCCATTTTCAGTTATTCCAAGTCCTTGCCGCGCCGCAAATCTTCGAGTGAGTGGGTCCTTTTCAGTCCCTGCAACGAGAAAAACTTGACGCAGACAACAGCGTCACCCAAATGGCGTGGGGCGTACCGTGGGATGGCTGGAATACGAGCTCCATGATCTCTATCAAAGGAATGGTCAAGGCCTTTCCCAGGATGAGCTGCGGGCGATGCAATCAGATGGTGGTAATTCCACTTGCAGCAGTAAACTTTACGGAGAGGGATACCTAAGACTAGCAAAGATCATTTAATGAAGTAAAACAATGAATGAGGAGCATTGTGTGTATTTAAACGATGAATTGAAGGATTCAAACTTCATGAGACCAATAACTACAGCGGAGACTTTCATCAATCGAACTGGCAGTTGAACCACTTGACGGGTTTCCGCGAGCTACCGAGGAGTCCGTCGCCATTGCGGAAGGTTGTGTCGCGGTGGTTGAGGCCGGCGCGGTAGTAACCTCCTCCGTCGTTCCAGGTATCCGAAAAGAGATCACTGCTCAGCGATCCTCTACAACTCGTGTATTCGAGCATCCCGTCATTGTCGGAGCTGGCATGATCCGAAAAAAGGTCTAGCGCAACAAGATAGAGCGAGTCGGAGGAGGTGATACCAAACGAGCTCACACCACACATGACGTTGTCGACATTGGATGTAAAAACTTCAATTGCCTCAGCGTAGCGTTCGTCGAGATCCGGCGTAGACTCGTCAGATCCATTATAAACGAGCGACTTCACCGATGCTAGCGATCCACAGAGGCCAGTTTTGGTGAGTGCAGTATACAGGGTTGAGCTCACGATATCGTTGCTTCCGCCGCAAATGTAATTCTCGACAGACGACGAAAGTGTACCCCACACATCCACAATCTTTGTAGCCGTCATCGATCCCAGCATCGGTGGGGATAGTGCGATCCACTTCGATGACGATGCGAGAGCACATTCGCCCTTTTGCAGAGCCGATGCAACTACAAGGTTGCCCATCGAGTGGGCGACAACGGCAAGATTCTCAAGGTTTTGGGCATCGGATCCGCCAGTGACTGAGAGGGCCTGTCGAGCAAAACTCGGCGGTGATGTTGTCAGCGTACCAAGCAGTATTGCGCGTGTCCATATGGATGAAGTTTGTCGATGAACAGCACGTCGCATCAGTGTCGATGTCACCCCAGTAACTGGTATCCGTAGTGGAGAGATTTTTACTAGAACGTCCAAGACCGTGAACGAACAGACAAACCTTCGGGTTGGTGCAAGTACAAGAATCTGACTCAGCCATCAACGCTCGACGAGCCTCACCACTCACAACCACACGCATCGCATCATCCGCGCGTTGCATCGCACTTGACAGCCATCCATGAACACCCTTCGTCAGCGATTCCGATGTCACTTCAGCGTCACTCTTGATAGGCTCACACTTGTCCGCATCCACTTGAGTCACGAAGCGAGACACATCACTCGACGAAACAACAGGAGGAAGCAACCCAATCTCGTCACGCTGCTCCGACAAAAACGACACCTCGATCTGAATGTCCAAGCCATGCAGCATCAACACCTTCTCACTCTCAACAGACTTCTTCGCCTCCGAACAAAACACAAAAGGCTCCCCTGACACCAACACTTCCACCAGACGGTCACCACTCGACACATCACACTCCACATCCACTTGTGACCCGACATCGTCCACCACTCGCGCACTCATGAGAACTTGTGCCAACGACTTGACGGACAACGGCAGGGAGAATGGCAGTGACGGAATGTCCGAGGTAGTCATGCACCGCGACAGTTCAAGTTTGCCAGTTTGTTCGTCGGCGACCGTCACGAAACCGCGATCGTTTAGAAGCGTGAAGTTGAACTCATTGCCGTGGTGCACGTACGAGAGTCGTCCATCGAAGGTCTTGTCTGCTGATTGAGACTCCGCATCAACGTTCGGGTAGAGCACGCCGTGGTAGACAGTTCCCGATCGCCAAGTGCTATTGCCAGACTCGGGAGTTGAGACGCCATTGGGTTTCTTCTCCGTGATGGTGACGTGAATGCCGGACGAAGAAGCTGCGAGTCGGTCGACGAGTCTGGCGTTGTGGTGCTGGAAAACGCCTCCGTGAGTTCCGTAGAGCGCGAGCGTCGCTGCTGTGGTGCACGCAATGACAACTAGTGCGGCTACACCTGTTGCGATCGATCTGAAGGCCGTCGATGCGGTCGAGCGTCCAGGCTTCTGGTCGAGGACCTTCATATTGAATCGAGATGAGCTATCGGATACCGTTCGAGGCTACAATCGATGCGGTGCTAGGCGAAAGCTGAAATGAGATGCCCATGCCTTGAGTGACAGATTAATGATCGCGCACTTTTTCGGCGCTGCACCCACGCAAAACATGAAGAAAGCAGGAAATGCTGTGCAAGTTTTGTTTTAGAGTTTTCAAGCAATAAAAGGGTTCATTCTATTGATAATTATATACAATAATGATTATCAATTATAAGCAATATAGAGTATTAGGGTAATATCCCGAGAGACATCAACGATCGGTGTGTCTGTGGCTGACAGACTCTGCCCAGTGCTTCCTATCCAGACTCACATCATGATCATCTCGGAACCCGGATTTGTTCCCGGAGCGTTCGAGGTCGATACATGAGGGTAAATCACATGTATCCCTCGTTACACTCATCAACCAATTCGCGATTCAAGAAATTGCTTGACGAAAACAAGCTCGGCGAGATGTTTATCCACACTCGATTCCTCGTCTTTGATGATGCAGCTGCATTTCCATCAGACTATTTCTGAATACGAAGCGCCACAAAGACAGGAACGACAGATGAGAGGTAGGTATTCATGTCCGCTTTCAAGATTCCAAGATCTTCCCTACTTCCAATTCGCTGATGGCAATGTCTTTCGTGGTGGTAAGCGGGGAAATAGGGATGGCTATCGCTACAGTTATGTCCGCAAACATATCCACAAATCAGTCGAGCAACAATTGGACTTCCTCGTGATTTCATTCACAGTTCAACTAACATCTACTGACAAAATTCTTTCAGTTGAATTGGCAATTGAACCACTTGATAGGCTTTCGCGAGTCACCGAGCAACGCGTTGCCATTGCGGAAGCTCGTATCACGGTGGTTCAAATTGGCACGGTAGTAGCCCCCTCCATCGTCCCAGTCACCATCGAACAGGTCTGCACTAAGCGACCCACGGCAACTCGTGTACTCGACCATACCGTCATTGTCGCTGCTAGCGTGATCTGAAAACGCATCTAGCGCAACCATGTAGAGCGACGACGTCGACGTAATTCCGTACGAGTTTATGCCACACATGACATTGTTGACCTTGGCCGCAAACACAGCAGTTGCCTCTGAGTAGCGCGTATCGAGGTCTGCGGTGGCTTCATCCGAACCATCAAACGCAAGAGACTTGACTGTTGCGAGCGTCCCGCACAGACCTGACTTCGTCAAAGCCTTGTAAAGTGTTTCGCTCAGCAAATCGTCGCTGCCGCCGCAAATGTAGTTCTGGACGGTCGTGGAAAGCGAACTCCAAGTCTCCAGAATTTTGGTGGCAGTCATGGATCCAGACATTGGCGGCGACAGAGCAATCCACTTTGACGTCGATGCCGAGAGCACAAGTCCCCTTCTGAAGCGCAGACGCAACGACTGAGGTTGCCCATCGAGTGGGCGACAACAGCAAGATTCTCAAGATTTTGAGCATCAGATCCGCCGGAGACCGATAGAGCAGTAGAACAGAAAGAAGACGTCACATTGTCATCGTACCAGGCAGAATTTCGCGTATCAAGATGGATGAAGTTTGTCGATGAACAGCACGTCGCATCAGTGTCGATGTCACCCCAGTAATCACTGTCCGTGTTTGTAACCGCTCCGCTTTCACGTCCGAGGCCATGCACGAACAGACAAACCTTCGGGTTTGTACAACTACATGAATCTGACTCAGCCATCAACGCTCGACGAGCCTCACCACGCACAACCACACGCATCGCATCATCCGCGCGCTGCATCGCACTTGACAGCCATCCGCGAACACCATTCGTCAGCGATCCCGATGTCACTTCAGCGTCACTCTTGATAGCCTCACACTTGTCCGCATCCACTTGAGTCACGAAACGAGACACTTCACTCGACGAAACTACAGGAGGAAGCAACCCAATCTCGTCACGCTGCTCCGACATAAACGACACCTCGATCTCAATGTCCAAGCCGTGCAGCATCAACACCTTCTCGCTCTCAACAGACTTCTTCGACTCCGAACAAAACACAAAAGGCTCCCCTGAAACCAACACTTCCACCAGACGATCACCACTCGACACATCACACTCCACATCCACTTGTGACCCGACATCGTCCACCACTCGCGCACTCATGAGAACTTGCGCCAACGACTTGACCGACAACGGCAGGGAGAATGGCAGCGATGGGATGTCCGAGGTAGTCATGCACCGCGACAGCTCAAGCTTGCCGGTTTGTTCGTCAGCGACCGTCACGAAACCGCGACGTTATGGAGCATTGTGAAGTTGAACTCGTTGCCGTGGTGGACGTACGAGAGTCGTCCATCGAAGGTCTTGTCTGCCGGTTGAGATCCCGCATCGACGTTCGGGTAGAGCACGCCGTGGTAGACAGTCCCCGGTCGCCAAGTGCTATTGCCAGACTCGGGAGTTGAGATGCCATTGGGTTTCTTCTCCGTGATGGTGACGCGAATGCCGGTCGAAGAAGCTGCGAGTCGGTCGGCGAGTCTGGCGTTGTGGTGCTGGAAAACTCCTCCGTGAGTTCCGTAGAGCGCGAGCGTCGCTGCTGTGGTGCACGCAATGACAACGAGCGCGGCTACACCCGCTGCGATTGATCTGAAGGTTGTCGATGCGGTCGAACGTCGAGGCTTTTGGTCGAGGACCTTCATATTGAATCCAGATCAGCTACGCCGGCTGACGCCTCGCCAGCGACAGCGAAAGGGAAAATGAAGTGGCGACCGCCGCCCCATACTGAGCAGCCTTGTCTAGTAGAAGCGGAGCAGATTCATCGCGTGGCTTCAGCGGGCATGATGCATTGGGAGTCACCAAGACTCAAGCATGGTGCTGACTGATAATTGAAGCTTGGACCGGATGGAAAGTAGGAACCTGGTTCCCTCGCTGGCTGCTTGTCATCGCGTATTGTGGCGACTGAAAAGGAGAGTCCCACCGACGGCATCATGGTCATCTTCATCTCTCAGTGCACGCCAGCAACTGAGCCGATCAGGACTGGGACCCAATGCTGCCAACGAAAACGATCGCGGGACCGCTGCGAGCAGACACTCGGTGCATCTCCGAGCGTGTTACTGCCCTCAGATCGAGCACAGCTCAAACTGACGCTGTCAGCGGACAGTGCGACTGGCATTGCCCGCGATTTGCAGCCCCGGCTAAACCGCAGTCCGTCCTCTACGCTGCGGTGGAAGCTGCAAAGCTCAAGAATGACATTCGATGATTGTGCTGGTGAAGCCAATCAATTCAGACTCCGCCCTGCCCGGCTCAGAGGCGTTTCATGTGGGTCGTTGCCATCCTTTCGCAAGACGATCGACCAGTATGGCTCCAGAGAGCAATCTGGTCTCCAACCGCCTGTCCTCCTCCAACCCAGCGGCCTGTCTCAAGACAGTAGTCGGCCGACCTGGAGGACGGCACCGCACGTTGTCGCTGCGGTCGCCTTGACGTGTCCAACTTGGCGTGCTATTAGACTTGAAAGCGCGGTGCCAAGGCTGCTAACATAAAAGTCGAGAGCCTAGAGCACAACTCTTGCGGTCCTTTCACCTCCGACAGCCCATGTCGACCATCGACCATTGGGATAATGCTGATACGCCAGCAGATCGATCCGAGCTTTCCGCACTCTTTGCACCGTCGGCTTGCTGTTTGGTATTGACAGTAGCTATCATTCAGCTCCCACGAAACTGCTGTCCAGGCGCAGCGCCTGACGATCTATCACTTCTCAAGTTCCGAGCAAGTGCGCAAGCGCTCTCTAGCTCCGCGAGACATTTGGCGATGGGGGCGATCAGGACGACACCACAGCCACTTCCAGGCTGCTACAGCAAGGAGCGACTGAAGGCACTCTGGCGACGATACGCCGCTCGCGCTGCGCTGATCGCCGCGATCCTCGTCATCGTCCTATTCTCGCTCGCCGACTCTTGCTCGCGGCTGTCGGACGTCTCGCAGCGAATGCTGCGCCGCGCAGCTCTCGACGGCCACGGCCCACTCTTCGTGTTGCTCGGCCAGACTAGCGACGACACCAACTGACAACGAGAAGTTCGCTTCTATCCATTCATCAATCGACACTCGCCATGTACACTATCCCGCTCGAGGTACACCAATAAGGAGCGCAATGATCGCGCTCGCCTTGGCGCACGTACAGCAACTAATATAGAGCGATTTCCTCTTCTTCCGCCTCCCCCTCTTGGTGAACGAATTCGACACAAACTCGTCCAGATGTCCAACGACCGCACAAGGTGCCGAGCGGTAGCGCGAAGGGCCTGGTATGCTGCTGCTGACGTTCATGTAGACAGCAAGTTTTTTCAGGACTCCTGTTAGGTCTGTGCTACAAAGCTCCTTCATCGACTCACAACCAACCGATCTGGAATCTCGACGGACTAGCTTTTTGCTCTGCAACCGAGACAGCGCCAAGTCCCGGCTCAGAGATTGTTGATGCGAGTGCATCTCATCCTTTCGATTCACAACTGTACCGCTCGGACGTAATCCCGTGCTTCCCATATCCTCCCGATCCCAAACTCACGTGCTCCTGGGCCAACGGCCACTCCTGCCCTCTCACGGCGTCAGCGTTGTCAGATGCCAACGAACTGTTCAAACTTCTGGATACATTGGTCCACGGCTCCACGGAATCAGGCACTCTAAAGGATTGGGAGCTCGCTCTGGTCGACAGGTCGTGGGCAGGATGCATGACCCGTAGCGCCGGCTTACACACGTAGCTCATGGCGAGGTTGAAGTGGTGACGAGGATGACTCCGCTCTCGGTGTGCTCAAGAGCCTAAAAAATCCATCCACTTCACTCGAGGTATCCTCTCCACCATAGACGCTGTACCCACGCCTGGACCTGGCTATCACACTGTTCGGCATCAACAGCCTGCTCTGACTCGAGGTGTCGACGATGCCTTGATTGGTTGTTTCTCGCGAGCGGTGCGCTCATCAAAAATACTCTACATTGACTCACTGTTCGCACAACAGATCGTTCATTCCCCACTCTCGGAAGTCCGTGGGAACCAGCAGGTGTCGGGTCTATCACTTCCTGATTTGCCACTCGAGCAACCAGCTCCGTTCATCGACACGCAGCAGTCGACATGGCTGCAATCGAGACGACCGAGGCGATGCCAACGCTAGTTGTTGTGAGCATCAAGCCCAGACGGCCACGAACGCTGTCGCTCCCAGTCTGCTACAACAAGGATCGCCTTCTCGAACTCTGGCGGCGATACGCTGCTCGCACAGCTCTCTCAGCCGTGCTGGTCGTCTTCATTATCCTCACGCTAGCCGACATTTGCTCTCGACTGTCAACCGTCTCGCGGAGAATGCTGCGGCGCGCCGCCCTCGAGGGTCATGGCCCATTCTTCATTCTGCTCGAACAAACTCAAGATGACTCCACCTGAACAGCTACCAGCCTCCATCTATCAACCCTCGACCTGTACACTACTTCGGCAAACACCACACACGCCAAGGCGGCCACGTGCCAGCAGCACGCGGATCTCCGTGGTGATTTGCGCTCGGCTGGCTCTCCAGTAATGTACATGTCGCTCACTATGACGTAACCAATAAATTGAGCTCTATTGCTAACACTCGCCTTCGGCTCGCGGGTATGGCCGTGGTAAGCCCGGCATCCTACGATAAAAGACGATGACTGGGAATGGAACCCAGTGAAAATGCAACAATGCCTGAGTATACAGTGCTATCTGCCGGCAACGCTGAGCGCACCTGCAGACACTTTGTAGCCCCTGATGTGTTAAGTTGGCGCTCGGCAAAAAACGTTAGGTCTCGGTTGACCCGGAGCATGTAGAAGAGAAGCATGAGCATGTTCTTCGAGGCGTTGACGTCGCGGTTCACAGTAGTACCAAAACAGCCATTGGATCGACAATGGAGCACACTATAAACCTTGCACGTCCGCCATTCCTTGTCCGTGCTGTTCTTGACCTTGCAGAGTCGGAGACTGTACTGGTATTCTAGCTGCCGGTGGCAACGTGAGTGAAGCTTGCTGGTGCGAAACTTATCAATTGGTTGCACACGACAGTAGTTTCTCAACGTGTGCTCGAGTCTTTGGACCGTCCCCGCGGGGCACTTCTTGATGAGTCCAGAGTAATCGGTATTGCTCCAATCTCCAAATCCAACCACCGTTCGCCTGCCTGCTTGCTGGGTCAGTCTCCGACATAGTCCATGAAGCTTCTTCTGCGCAAAGATGTACCGTCCAAAACGCAGGTTGCGGAATCCCTTCGTCCGTGAAAATCCTAGCAGGTTTTCCATACGTGGAATAACGTATCGTGTGTAAGTTTCCAGCAGCTCGAGCGACGCGGTCTTCTTCGACGGCATCTGACGCTCGGCCGCCAAAATGTCGGGACGCCGCTCCTTCCAGCAAGCTATCTTGTGATGAGAAAGGTGAATGTAGAAATGGAGGGTTTTGTGGCCATCTACCACGGCGCCAATGCCGGGTACCCCGGCCATTCACTACGGTTTGAGTCCCATGCCGCTTCCCCACGTCCTGCAGCTCGCTTCATGCCACAAGGAAAAGGCACAGGCGCTCAACAGGACCGGTGAGCAGCTACTACCCCATTCCGCGTCCACTTCAGCTACTGCATGCTGGAGTTGGAAACATTGACCATCGATATATGAAATCCTGTCGCGCCAACTGAGAGCCAACACCAACACCGCAGCGTTGCAATCTGGAATGCAATCTGCTGGGGAGCAGTAGCAGCAATTGACGCAAGATCTATACACGTACAAGTCGTGGAAGCACAACCTGTCGCTACTGATGTAAATTCTGATCGCTTTGGAGATAGCATCGGCCGTTCCTGAACCTCAGACAGTCGGGACGTTAGTTGGCGGCGAAAATGTCGAGCGAACGAGATTTATGAGCTCCATGCAGCTCACCGAGAAGTTATACGAGCTGATGAAGAAGCTCTGGCAAAGTCCAAGGCACGGGGAGAATGCGAGACAATACAGAGTCGAGTTGAGAGGTATCGGTTGTACAATAACGGAGAGTGCTTCGATCGAAGACGCTACACTTGCACGCCATGCATCGCCACACTACCATTCCATTCCGCAGCTTTTGCAGACATCGGGCTAGTTCAGCTGGAGGTGACTGTCTTCGAGTTCCAAGAGAACGATATATGTCGAATTTTGGAGTTTGTCAGCCGGATCGCTGGCATTTGTACACAAACCAATCCGGTGCCCTCTATGTCCACAACTCGACATTCCCTCTCAATAAGTTGTACGGACCTTAGTGAATGAGAACAAGGCCACCGATGTGAGTTTTTGGCTGTCGCCGACTTGCTGACGTCCCATTTGGCTGTTTCGAGGCAACCCCAGCAAACGTGTGCGCTTCCGGCGTCGCCTACCCAAGACAGCGTGCCTGCCAAGCTGGAATCGTTAGCGCTCCTGAAACCTGCGCTATCAAGGCCCTCATTAGCATCGTCATGACATACAAACGCAATACCAAAGAGTCGAGCTAGGTTCATGCAGAGATCTTCCGGAAGGACCTTAGCGGAACATCTGAGGTCGGGACTAAAAGCCTCGGATGGACCTTCGGCTCAGTCTGTCGTCTTTTCAGACTCAGCGCCACCTCTATAGTCCTTCATAACGTTTCGACGTGCTCTTCGGGCGATGCGATGATGCTAGCTCAGGCTATTGGGAACACGCTGGTTGGCGAACACGCTGCAAAAAAAGCATAGTGATGTGTTGCAATAGAGCTTTGCATCCACAAAGTGTCTGGCTGTCCCGTGTCTCCTTTTGATCCCCGTCGTGTAACGAGCACAATGATCCAACGCACAGTTCCTGGCTCACCCCTGCTGCCTCGGAACTTTTTGAATTGGAAGCAAGCAGCAAAAGCGCCTGAGACGGAACCCCCGGCACTGCGAGCACACCCAGTTTGATTTGCGTGCTCAAGATTCGGCAGAGCCATAATCGTGAAGACGACCTTCACCCACCTGGCCAGCTGTGATTAGCAGACTGAGGTCCTTGTTGTCTGTCTGTACAGTAATCATGAAGACGGCAGCACCACGACCGACGAGCTTCAACTGGCGCGAGCAGGTGGGTGAAGGCCCCACTGCGGGGCTGACGGGCGCCGTGATTACCTCGCTCTGGTGGGGATGTGGATAATGGATACGTTATGCCCGACTCGACGCAGAGGCACGACGGACTCATCGGTTGTTGCGACGCTGCTGCAAGTGTCAAACACCTCACATGAATTGCATCGATGAATGATCGCCGTTATGGCTTCGCAGCCATCCTAGTCGAAACGTTTTCCCCGTAATGTCCGCTAAGCTCGTTTACGAGCTTTCGAACAGCTCACTGGCGGATGACCATGGCGCATGGAGCCGGTGAAAATCCAATGCCCGTCAAAGGCGGGACGAACGAGGCTCCTATCCGCAAGGTCGACATTTGTCCCGTCTGGCGCGCGCAGTGCACTCGTGGTGCAGTCTCTGCTGCGACAAATGGAGAGGGCGGAGTGGACCAGCGCTGTCGACGACTGCCGGCCGCTTCAATCGATAAATCGCCCATTGTTGCAATTGCTTCGTCGCCGTCACTTCACCGAGAGCGAGTGAGCTCAGCACACAATGGAGATGCAGCAGGAGGCAACGACGCTGACGATCGTTATCGCTACTGCCACCGACCGCTCTGCCAAGCCAGATGCGACCAACTCGGGCCTTGTTCCAGTCTGCTACAACAAGGACCGCCTTCGAGCACTTTGGCGGCGATACGGTGCTCGCGCGGTGCTTATCTTCGTCGTGATCATCGGGGCAATGCTCACGATCGCCGATATCTGCTCTCGGCTCTCAAACATCTCGCAGCGGATGCTGTATCGCGCGGCGGTCAACGGCCACGGCCCATTCTTCGTGTTGCTGACCCAGACCGGGACGGACTCCTTCTGAGCCACAGTAAGAGATTTCCTCGACCTTCCAACAGTGTAATATAAGCTATCGCGTACATACTCTCTACCTTCTCTTCATTGTCGTTTCCTCAACGCCTGTTCCTCGTTGATGGTGCGTCGCAGCTTCGCGCATCAACGCGAGCGATCCTAGGTCCTTATTGATGGTGAATCGCTGCTGTGGTCATCATCGCAAGGGATCCATTGATGGTGAAGCGCAGCTTCGTTCAGCAACAGCTTGCACACGATCTATTGATGGTGAATCGGTGCTTTGAAGCTGCACTGGTCTCGAAGTTCGGCATTACAAACGTACAGTACTTGATGGCGACTCAGTCTTGACGAAGAGCTACGAATTGCGCGGGTGGTCGTCCCTAAGTCCACGGTCAGGAAAATCCAGCAAAAGCACTAGGGGCGCCATGCGGTCAGGGTGCGTGGTGCTGAATGGCCCAGAATCTGTGCCAGATGGGGACAATACGAGTGGCCGAGACTCGGCATGTCTGTCCGTTTGAGATGGGGTGGATGACGAAGGCTCTTTTCTTGGCCACAGCACGGTAAATTGGCGGATCCTCCATGATTCAGCTGTCTCAGGATGACGGGACAGCGTCTGTCCGCAATACTGATGACGAGCGATCGCCTATCCTGCCCCGCACTCTCCAATTTGCGCGGTCCTCCGCACGCCAAGCGAGCAGATCCCTCCGTTGAACGCCTCCCGGGGATCTCAACAGACTGCCAATGTCTCTGAGCCACACAGCCGCAGAAGGAGCGATGCCAGCGCCAAGCAATGCATCCGAATGCAATCCTTCCGAATCCGTGTCGTTGCTCGTGGAGTCGGCGGAAGTTTGCCCAAGGCACACAGGTCGCAGCGAAACCACCCGCCAGCGACTGGCGTCGTTTGTCGTGCTTGGGCTGGTCGTCTTTGGCTTTTTACTCGCAATTTTCGAGATCTACTCGCGAACGGCGAAGTCTGACGGGCCAGGTGCTCCGCCTTCGCGCTCAGAGCGGCCACGTTCCATCCGCCATTGTGCTCTTCTACGACGACGACGTATAAAAGCCTTGTAAACTAAAATCAAAGTATCTATTGAGCCAAATGTGTGGTCATGAGCGTGTGCTATGTGTGTAGAAAGCGTTATCGCGCTCAAGCGCAGTCGCTGTTGCCCTGTATCGTGTCAAAGGCTTTGACACGATACAGGGCAACAGCGACTGCTTGACTCAAAGCTCAAACTGAACCATAACACCTCCACAATGACATGTAGAGCACACTCTGGACCGCTCCACATGCTGAGAAGTTCGCTGCGACTACCGAAAGTTGCGAGTCAAATCCTCACTTGGAATTTGTATGTTTGCTGATTCCTCCCATTTCACCCCCCCCCCCCCCCTTCATTTCCATTCTTCCAGAGGGAACCTCAACTCGAGAAAGGCGAAGATGGAAACCGACGTGGTGTCGCCAGACTGGTGGGGGACCAATGTGGACCCGCTGGTAGACGTGTCGAGTCGCTGGCACTCGGGAAACCGCGAGAAGTTTGTGGTTTCGGAAATTCGAGTGGGTGACAGAGCGATCTCCTGGTTGTGAGATATCGTCAAGAGCAAGAATGAACTATCGAGCGCGGTCACGGAGGTGCTGAAGCCTGTGATAACACAGCTTTACAAACATGAAATCGAGCCGCTGGAGGCGATGAAGCTTGCGCAGACTGCCCACGTCGTACGCCTGGCGACGAAGCTTTACGATATTTTGGTGTTTGCGATGAACGGTGAGAGAGAAGACGAGCTTGACTGGAGGAAAGTGCTCGACGAAGAGCGAAAAGATCGGCTTGGATATCTTCAAGACAGGCTGAGCGTTCCGGGTTCTGAACAAGTGTGTTTTGATCTTATGACTCTCATCGTTGCGGAATCCACTTCTCATGAACAACGCCTCCAGGACGAAGAAACAGCTTCCCTTTACTCACTGTATGAATTGATTGTAAATCATACTGGAATGGTCGTAATGAACGTGCCCGATGCGTTTATAACTACCAACGAGATTTACGACGTACAATTAACTGAAGACGGGAGAATGACAGCACTGTGGAGAGGCGCTCGAGTTTGTGTGGAGTTCACTGCAGGTGAAGACTTTGAAGCGCTAGTAGGAGTAGCAACTCAGTTGCGCAAAATCATTCACCCTCGCATTGCCCAATTTTTTGGAGTGTGTCATGTCGACAAACTATTCGTCATTCGAGAGTATTCAGAGTCATCGCTTGATGAGAATGGAGATAACCGTGTGAATCTTTCTTGGACGGATTTGTGGGCGTGCGCGTGTGCGCTTGAGCTGATCCACAAGCACGGTCTTGTGTACACCAGTTTTGAAGCAAGAAATATAGTTTTTCTTGCTTCGAGCGGCTGTATTGGGCTGGATGTAACTGGATTACAGTTACGACCACAAGATGAATCTGAAGGACTTCAAGCGGAGCAAAACAATACTCTGTCGTTTCTTCGCGTGATAAGTGATTTGCTCCAGCTATCAACAGAGCCAAGCCAAACAAGCGATCTTGGTGACACCTTGGCTACGCTTAGGGACGCTTTCGTGCACTTTTTCCAAGATACTTTTGCGTTGGCCACGCCAGTTGTAGCCTCTGATATAGCAAGACAGTTTGCTGAGTTCGCACCAGCTCACGTTGAATTTGAGCACATTGAGAGAAGGTCGATCAACATTGAATATGGTGTTAGAGAATGGAGCCTAAGTAGTTTCGGCAGCGATTCTTCCTACGTGTCGTTAGAGGAGCACCGATATCCAAATGCCAATAGCCCTCGCGACGACGCAAGTAGTGAGTATCAACTGAATAGTTTGATTCAGTCTATCCCGTTATCCAAATTCGAGGCGGAACGTTTCGAGTTTTCACGAGGTTCTTTTGCTTCGATTCATCACGCTCAATGGCAAGGAACTGGTGTGGTTCTCAAACTACTCTACAAAGAATCATCAGTAGAAGAATTTGTCAAGGAGGCAAACATTTGGCACTCGCTAAGTTGCCACCCAAACGTGATCCCTCTCTACGGGATTAATATTGAATCCCCGCGTCGCCCGATTTTCATTTGTGAATTTGCCTGCGGAGGGGAACTTTCTAACTGGCTGCGCCGGCTAATCCTGTCGCCAAAGAAATATGGGGAAGACTATATGAAGTCGCTCTGGCCATCCAGTTTGTGCATAGCAAAGGGATTGTCCACGCTGATTTAAAGTGCAACAACATCATGATTTGTCGAGACAACGTTGCCAAACTCATCGATTTTGGTCTTTGTCTGGATATTAGCGCTTTTAGAGCCACAGGATATTCTGTACCTGGAGCGGACCGGTGGAAAGCTCCAGAATGCTTCCGTGGTGAGACTCCATCATTTGCCTCAGATGTCTACTCGTTTGGCATGTGCATCATCGAAGCAATATCCGGTGAAGTGCCTTGGAGTGCTATGGAAAACGTTGCTGTACGGTTTTACGTTGAACGTGGAAAATTACCGCAATTGGGAACTGAAGAGCGACGTTTGGTGAAAGCAATGTGTGCTTTAGATCCGATGAAGCGTCTCACTATGGACGAAGTTGTGAATCGCCTCGACATTTTACGTCGACCGACGGCAACCATAGATGCGGGGAAGCAGTCAGATTTGGAGCCATCCTCAATGCATTACAGGAGCATTGACACTAAACGAGATGAAAAGGAGAGTTTTTCTGCAACTGACGAATCCACCGACGCAGCCTCAATTGTCCAGCCACCCTCTCCCTCTGAAACGAGATTAGAACATGCAATTGAGGAATTGAATGCATCCCGAGACAATCGTCGACAACTGCGTGATAAGTTTGGCACCGATCATTGCGCTGTTGTCCATCTGTGTGATTGGCTCATCCAGCTCTTAGATGGTGATTTGGATGATAGTGAAGCTATGAGTCAAATCTTTGAGCCACTTCGATCAATTACCGAGGAGCTACAAGCCTTTTTGAGCCATTTTGACTGTGCGCCACTTCCTGAACTAGCATTGATATCCACGCGGTATCTTCTTGACCGGTTGGAGATGAAGTTCAAGGCAATGAGTGCCTCGCTGAAGACTGAAATTTGTGCTTCACTGTTCGTTTGGGAGCAAGGTTGGGCAAGTGTCAGAGCACTTCAAATGGATAAAGTCGTCGCTAAAATATGTGACTACCTTACTAGTGCCCAAGACAATGTTTCAGACGAGCTCAGGTATCTGGTGCAGTACGAGATCGAGAACTCGATGCATGGATATACAGATGAACAAATTTCTTCGGTGAAGAATGCGCTGGAAACGATAAATGATGTTTATTCCAGCAATGCTGAGTCGACAAGGGCATGGTTTGTACCCTGGTACGAAATTGTGTTGGATGACCAAGGCAAGCCAAGTGCGTATCCCGCAAGTGAGCGGACAAGGTGCAAGTTTCGGGGGAAATGGAAGGAAAAACCTATAGATATTACATATTTGGGCACAGGCGGGTCTAATGTCGATGTTGAGATGGCCAATCGTGCTTCGAAATGGTTTAACTTACGCCACCCGAACCTCATCCACCTGCTTGGTGCATCTCATGTTGGCTTACCGTTCGTAATCACCGAGCAGATGGATCAATCGGTCCGCGATCTACTAAGGCAGTCGCTGGGGGACGGGATTCCATGGCGTTGCATTGCCCAAGAGGTCGCACGAGGTCTGCGCTTTTTACATCGCCAAAACGTGGCTCATGGCGATATTAAAGCAGCTCACATCTATATCAACAGTAACAACAAATCGGTGAAGCTAGGTAGTTTGCGCCTATTTGAGCCGAGAATAAATGAGGGTGACGCAGACCCTTGCCTTCGATGGAAGGCAAATGGTATTATTTTGTTGAAAATCACAAGAGAAAACACATTCTCCGTCGTATCGCTGCTCGACGAGCGTTCGTCGAGGAAGCAGGCATCCTTGTGGGGAAACTGGTGGTTATTGGGAGCATGATAGATATAACTTTAGAGATTCCTGCTCAATTTGGTGGAATTCAAGATTTCAAAGCTTGTGTAAAAGAATTACTGATTGGCGATGCGGACCGTTTGTGCGTTGGATTCAATGCAAGTGAGCTTGAAGAAGCACTTACGACCCTACTGTATGTAGCGAAATATCGTGGCTTTTTCGGCCATGTTGACGAGAATCATAACGATTTGATCCAAGATCTTGTGGTAAAATTAGCTGAGCACCGAAATCTTCGTGGAAATTGGAGAAACTCTTCAAGAGTGCCAAAGTGGTACCTGCCAACAGATGAGATTCTCTCATTTTCGTTCTCACGCGAACATTTGAAAGGGATGAGTGCTTACTCTGCTGTGTACCAAGAAAAATGGCAATCCGAGCTTGCTCATGATGGCCCCGAGGTGGCTGTGAAGTGTATTATTCCTCCTCGTGATTTCGAAGAGCGTGATAAATTGGAGGAATGCTTTCGAAACTTTATCGATCAATGGTGCAGCAGGCCTTTCCAAAAAAAGATTGTTATTGAAGGATTGTCAATATTGTACGGGGACAATAATTGATTGGTCTGGCCCCCACAATTTTCCCAATAAGGCAATGATTGCACAGGTCGCTTTGTCAAGTTTCAAACTCTAAATTCGTGTTCCTCTTGCTAATTTACAGAGCTCTTACGATTTTTCTCGCCTTGGATTCTTCGAAGCTGCTGCCAGCCACTTTTTGCTCACTACGACACTCAACAGGACACGATATCAATATGCTACCAGCGACATCGGTACGTGAAGAGCGCTTCTTTTCCAAGGTCAAGCACACTCTTGCCTATATCTAAAAGAGCATGAGCCACGAAACCCTCGAAACATTGCTTCTACCAACAGTTGAACTGGGACCTTATCAGCTACGAGATCATCTCTCAGGCTGTGTGGCTGGATTGAGTTGACGAAGTGGAGATCGTCAACGGTAACGAAGACGAGCAGCTATCCACTCGATCCAGGCAGGAGTAGCTAGAGCAATAATCATCTGACATTGCAATACATGACTTTGCATATTGCTGCAGCACAATTATTGATTGCTCGGGGTCGTCGCCAAGCAATCCATAAGCAATATATATTCGGCAAGGCCTGATGGTGCAGACTAAAGAACCCCAATTTGGTGGAACTCTATCGAGCGCATCATGTCACTTGGCCGTTGCTTGTGATGAGCGAATTTGCGGAGCGAGGTAACTTTGAAGAGTATTTTCGGAACGAGCTTCTCTCAAAGGATCGATGGCGCTTGTTTCGGGACGTATCGCTTGGCTTATTGCACATTCATGCAAAAAAGCACTTTCATGGTGATATCAAACCCTCCAACTTGCTTGTTGGTTCTGATGGAATAGGCAAATTAAGCGATATCGGCTTTGGCGCGGTATTTTGGTTGCTCAAGAGCGACAGCACAAACAGTGGCGACTCATGTTGGGTAGCACCCGAAGTACAACAATTTAACGGGAGGCATGTGTCCTCACATAGCGACGTGTATTCTCTGGGAAAAAGCGTTTTGGCCTCATATGCTTCGAATTTAACACCCTGGCAAGTTCCTCCAGGTTCGAGTGAGCAGTGGAATGAACTCACAGACCGACCACCAGACATGACAGAAGACAGTGCATGGGAGTTGGTTAAGAACATGTGCAAACGTGAGCCATTGAACCGCCCAGATATCTATCAAGTTGAACGCTGTCTAGTTGATCTCAAATCTTTAATCGAGGATGGTGAAGGCATAACAACAGCTGCAGAAATTAATCATAAGCTCAATACTTTGCTTTCAAGCTCGATGAGACTGCAGCAAAATAGACATAGCACATGTGTGAGCATGGAAAATGTCATACTTGAGAGGCTGGATGGTTTTAAAAATTACGTCAACGAACACGAGCAAGTTCTAACCGCGCCAAATCGTCGTCAAATCGGCAGCACTTTAGATTGGCTCAACAACATGATTGAGCATCAATTAGCACGTTCTCGCAAATTGGCTCCGAAGCTTAAGCTTCTCGCTTGCCGACAGCATGCTTACGAGTTGAAACAAATGCTTCACGAACTGGATCGCCTCGCAAGATACCTTGGTCAGACTCTTGGTACTGACTGGGAGGAAGGATGGAAATCATATCGAAAAGTTCAAATTCGTGAGCTATTGCAAACCTGTGAGTCGATGACTGAGTGGCCACTTGTTGATGTTCACACAATGGCAGTGGGTCTCCGGTACGAGATTTCCAGGTACCTGCGAGAGTTACTTCCAAGATGCAATTGCCCTGCTCGAAGAAATTCTTCACAAAGCTGATCAAATCTTAGGTGCTTCTGTCACTGTTCCCAACTGGCTTGTGATGCCGTACGAATTGCGAATCAATAAAAATGATAACCTAGGTTCTGGCGGCTTTGGCTGCGTCACAGTGGAGAAATCCGCCGAATGCATGTTGCGGTGAAAACAGTAGCAGCAAATGAAGTGACTTCATTTTTCGGTCCTCGGACCGAATTCTCGAGTTTCAAATTCATGGGGTGGTCTGTATCTCGTGATACCAATGGTGAGAGTATGACCTTCTATTGCCATGTTCCTTAACGAGGTCAATGTTTGGTCACACCTGGAGCATCCACACATCGTACAGCTTCGAGGTGCTTGCCACATTCCTACACAGATCTGCGATTGCGTCGCCCGCCACAACAATTTTCACAGCTCCCTCAGTGTGAGCTCATCAAATTCAGCTCGACCAGCTCTTCAGCAGCGATTCTTTGGCTGTGAGCTAGCGAGTGATGGCCAATTAGATCATAAGTTTGTGGAGAAGACCGCTAAAGCAATAGCCAAATCAAGGGAAGGTCAGAGCAACGAGCAACCAACTCAAGACGACAAAAATCAAGCAATTAAAATTGCATGGGAGAAACTGTACGAAGCAGCCCTGGGTCTTCAGTATCTGCACGATTGTGAAATTATCCATGGTGATCTCAAAGGCGACAATATTCTAATCGGACGTGATGGGCGTGCTAAGGTGAGTGATTTCGGCCTGAGTACGTATTCTCGCCAGCACAAATCTATCCGTACGACAGCAGCGTATGCATGGGTTGCGCTGGAATGTTTACCGCCTTCAAGAAGTGGCAACTCAAAATCAGCAGCGCCTCCATCGAAGGCATCCGACATCTACGCATTCGGAATTTGCATCTTTCAAGTCATTAGTGGATCTGTGCCGTTTATGTCAGATAATGCCCCCCTTCCCGCTTTGCCTAAGCTTAGGAAATTAAAGAAGGAGAATAATGGAGCCCCAGCATTCTCCAACAGTTTTTCTGGGGAGGAATGGAGGCGACTGGTGAAGGATATGTGCTGCATGGAACCGAGCCAACGCATCTCGATGAATGAAGTCATTTTGCGTATCGCTGAACTCCAAGGCACGAAAGTCAGTGCACGACGCAATCACCAGCAAATTGCAAACTACGATGTAGATACAGAAAAGGCGATTACGAAGCTAGATATTCAATGCAGTGAGATGAGAGGTAGTGAAGTAATTGCTCGAAGTGTGCTCAACCGGCTGAAAACCATTCAAGCTTCATTCGAGACCGCAGACGAGTGGAATTCTTTGGAGGAAAACTCCCAGCGCCGAGTTTTTGTGATTGAAGCGATGGCTCTTAAATCTCTACTCAAGCAGTATGCTAGGAAGAGCGTGCTGATGGCCTTTGCGTCCAATTACTTGTTTGTGAAAGAAGCGCACGGTTTTCACGTCAGACTCGACAGCTTTCCTTCAATTTCATGTGAAGAGCTCACCGAGCTGGATACTTGGAAGGATGGATGGAGCGCCCTCGTCACTGAACAACAAGAACTGTTGTTTGGTTTAGTGTGTCAACTTGTCGAATCTGGAACAATTAGTATCGACAAGAACGTCGAGCCGGCGGCTCTGATGCTCCTTGACACACTGGTGAAGTGCGAGAAGTTGACTGTTGATCATGAACCTCTCGAGCCAAACTATCTAGAGAATTTGAAGCAAGTATATCGCAAGCTGGTCAGCGAAAAAAGTCCCGAGCCGAAACCCTCACCTTGGTACCTCCCCCGCGAGGTGATTCAGAGGCCTCGGCAGACCTTGCCATTTAGCCCAGGAACAATGGGTGTGGCTGAGGAAGCCTCGATGCTTTGGAAGGGGAAACATCGGCGCGTGCTGGTGAAAGAGCTGAATTTTCCTACAATTAAACTCAGAGATATTCTTGAGCCTTCTGAAATCACAATGTTGGAGCCAATCGCTAAGTGGTATGGGTTGCCAGATCATCCCAACGTGATTAAGCTGCTTGGAGCTCACCATGTCTCGGCGCCAGTGTTTATTGTGAGTGAACTGGCGGTCTTCCGAACATTCATGGATTACTTTGCCAACAACGGTCACAAGTTGCTTTGGCGACTGTTTCTACAAGCAGCGACGGGACTGCAGCACCTCCACAAACACGACATCTTGCACACAAATCTCAAGATAACCAACCTCCTCGTTGACAGCAATGACAATCGAGAGTTAAATCCTAATGGGCTCGATGTGGTCGCAAAGGTATGCGACTTTGGATTAAAGGTTGTTTCCAACGTGTCGGCAAGGAGTAAAACGCGCATTGCACGTGAACTTGATGAATTCCGATGGCTTGCACCTGAAGTTCTCGGAATCGCTGAATCAATTCAACAACCTGTGCTTAGTCCAGCAGGTGACGTTTTTTCACTTGGGCGATGCATCCTGGCTGCAGTCACAGGTCAGACTCCATATCGCGAGATCCCCGAAGACGAGTTTATATTAAAAATCGTGAGAGGCGAGCGATTCGATTTGCCAACAGTAAAGCAGCTAAATATGAAGCAGCGACGACTGATTGATGATATGTGCTCTCCAAAACCGAAGGAGCGTCCAACGCTAGAGCGAGTGATCGAGCGGCTCCAGGAACTTGCCGACGACGAGGCAATACGAGAGAGGAGCACAGACGTGGCCCCAAGCCCTACAGGTTGACGAAAGCAGACACGTTGGAGATAGATTGCATTCCATATATGAATTTCAAGCTGTGTTGCTTCTTTCCCTTTTCGTACTTGATTGACACAACGACCTCAATCGAAATCGTGTCCGCATCGAAGAAACGATCCTGACGTGGCCGTTCGACTGGCGAAACATCACATCCTGCGTGTTCTGATTGGCTGTAGCACGTCACACGCGATTGCTGATTCGCTGAAAGTTGCGTTATCAGACAGTTTCTGCACGGCCGAACCCCACCCACACCCCGCGATGATCGCTCCGACCGCTGTCCTTTCTGCCGGAGCCCCGCGCCATCGGAATAAGATCGCGCCGCCGACATGGCTACACCCGTTGCTACGTCACTGATAACTCCACGTTGAAGAGCTCTTGGTCATCTACGGTACCACTCGCCACTGCGCTCCATCAGCTCGGATCCATCGCTGCAGAGCTGCGTTTTGAGCCTCGTTGAAGCCAACAGCCTGCGTTGTGTCTGGTCTACGTCGTCGATGCACCTGTGCCGCACTGCGCTGCTGTCCTGTTGTCGCTCTTCCGTTCATGAGCGCAGCGCCAAAGGATCTCGAGGGTTTGCAACGCTATTTTTTTTTTTTTTCAAATCTCGTCCTTTGCTTCGCTGGTGCACGATGATCGGCAGCTCAATCCTCATTCGACTCCACGGAACGATCTTTTGCGCCACGCACGCGTTGTGTTTTTGCCAATTCAGCGAGTCTGTCCATTTCGCAGCGCGCTTCCGCGCCGCCCAGCTCCTCTGCCAGATGCATTACAGCCGATTTGCAATCCCACGTTCGCCACCGTCAGCATCCACGAGCACCCGACTGACTTCCTCGCTCGCTCGCCAACTTTCTCTCAGCCTCTGTCGCCACCACCTTCACTCTTTCCACCTCCATCTCCGCCTTCCATCTCTCTCCCCTTCTCTTCCAGTAAACTCCCGCTTCACTTGCGCTTCTTGTGCTGATGCGTCAAACTCCGCCGCACTCGCATCTCCTGCTGCAGCCGCTTGACCCGCGCGCGAGGCAAAAACCACTCGGCCAGCGCCACATACAGCACCAGCAGCAGCAGCACAACACCAAGCAGCACCCAGGGCCCACCCAGGTGCTCCAGCGTCTCGCCGAACGACTCGCCGTCGCCCATACTCCAACCACGCCACGCGTCGACCCAAGGGGGCGATCTTGACGTTGAATATGGACTTGCGCAGGGCAGGTTATCATTTTTCAAAGGTCTTTTACCCCTGGCCCTCCCCGACTCCTACCGCTTCCCAGCCAATCGCTGTCGATCTTGTAAAACCTCCGTGTCGAGGTTTTTTCAAAGCATACAAATTCCAAGATAAAGGGGCTCCGTAATCCGCAGATGGGGGATTCGGGGGGGGCTCGGGGTTTTGGAGCCCCGGCCGGACGACATTCAAAAAGCGCCGAGCAATCGGCAACAGACACGGCGAGCGCGCGCGAACGAGACGGACGCCCCGCGGGCAACTTGCAGCGCCCGCAGCCAGCGGCCAGCGCAGCTAGCGACACGGTCGGCGCGCCGCGCCCGCAGCTCCAAGCAGCAGCGGCGGCAGCAGCGCTCCGCAGACGTCGAGCCGGAGCGTGCGTTAATCGTCTCGTCGTTCTTATTGTTCGGGGCGCGGGCGCCGGCCACACGTGGTGGGTGGAGCGCTAACCGCCGCTTTCGTGGCCCACAGCAGCTCGCGCGCGGATAAGAAGACGGGGATCAGCAGGTTGGTTGCACTTTTGCAAGCGCGGTCGAGATGGAGGAGCTGACGGATGGTGATGGTGGTGGCGATGACGACCGCAGCGCGGCGCAGCTGGACGCGCGATATAGATACTCGCCAGGCGCGGACAGGAGCGCGGCACGTGGGCTGCCTGGCGCTGACTTCCGGAGGCGATTGGGGCGGCCGAGGCGCGCCAAGTCGAGCGCGAACCCAGCGACGAGACAGGTGAGCGGGGCGAGGTCGGCGCCGGTGGAAAAATCGCGCAGTGACGGAAAACGCGATCGCGCGCGGTTGAACCCTGGCGCCGAGCGGGTTGAAACGTGGCTGGTTGATTGACGATGGCCGTGGTGGACTATTTGCAGACGCGGGTTTATTTTCTGCACGTGGAGCGGTCGAGGACCCTCAAGATAGACGCAGGCCATGCCGCGCGCAGCGCTCAAGTCGGTCGTCGGCGCGGCGGCGAATGAACAGAACCAGCAGCCGGCGCACCACGAGCAGCAGCACGCGGTGGTCGGGATGCAGCAGCAATTGAAGGAGCATGAGCAGCAGCAGGCCCAGCAGCAGGCCCAGCAGTTGCACCAACAGCTACAGCAGCATCAACTGCAGCACTTGCAGCAGCAGCAGCACCAGTTTCAAATTCAGCAGCAACAACAGCAACAGGCTCAACAGATCCAGCAGCAGCTTCAGCAGCAAGCCCAACAGCTCCAGCAGCAGAACCTGCAGTACAACCAGTCCCTTCAGGTGCCCTCGAGCATGCCGATCGCACCAAGCGCAGTTGGAGCCAATATGGTACCAACTCCGTCGATTCAAGTTGCGGCTGCTGGTGGGTACGCTTTCCCACGGAATACTCCAGAGCTCGCCTGTGAAAATGTCGGGGAACGAATCAAGGGCAAGCGGAGAAAGTACTGTCCTCATGAGGTCACGGCGCTGATACTTGGCGTCCAGCGGTATGCCGACGACAGCTGCCCGTGGAGCTCGATCCTGCGGGATCCGAATCTCGGTCACTTGTTTCATGGACGTAGTGGTGTAGATCTCAAGGACAAATGGCGGACACTGATCAAGTCGCGGCCAGAGCTTGCGACGTATACGGAGAACAGAAAAAACCACCGCAAGTACCGTCCGTTCTCGGCATCGGAGGAGCGCGCTCTCATGGAAGGCGTGAAGAAGTACAACGGACAACGCAACGTATGGTCGCTCATTTTGATTGACAAGGATCTGGGCCCGCAGTTTAACGACCGATCCAACGTGCAGCTGAAGGACAAGTTTCGTACGATGCGGCGATCCGGGACAACTTCTTCGCTGGTGGTTTCCAATCCGTCAAGCCGAAGATCTTCCACTTCAACTCCTACATCCGCATCCCGCCAAGAAGCTGCTAACTCCGCTGCTGTTTCGAGTCGCCCACTGACTCCGACAACTTCAGCTGCGCTTTCTGCGGCCATGTCGGCAGCGGTCAATAGTCGAAATAATGCCAGCGTCGCAGCAGCAAGTCAGCAGGCAGCAAGCTTGCTAGTTCAGCAGAGCAACAACGCGGCCTCTGCTCTTTTCGCAGATCCGAGCATGTACTTGGGAGGCACATACGCCATCCCGCACCACATCCCCCAGTTGGCACAGTCCCCAAGTATTACTCTCCAGCAAATGACCGTGCAGCAGCCTCGTCAGCCGCAACAATCAGCGGCACATGTGCAGCAGCAGCAGCACGCTCAGGCCCAGGCACATGCAATTGCGCAGGCGCAAGCTCGCGCTGCGCAAGCGCAGATGGCGCAGCTTCAGGCACAACAGCAACTTCGAACTCAGACGCAGCAGCAACAGTCGCAGCAGCAATCCAAGCAGCAGTACCAGATGATGAGTGTGCCTGGGACCTCTTTTGGTGCGGGGATGTCTGGGTACCAGTTGATAGGCAACCAGCTCGTTCCACCACAAGCACTGTATTATATGCAACCAACCACTCAGCCTCAGCAGCATCACCCACAGCAGCAGCAACAACAGCAGCAACAGCAGCAGCAGCAGCAGCAGCAACAACAACAACAACAGCAACAGCAACAACAAATACAGCAGCAGCAACAACAACAACAGCAACAGCAATTACAGCAGCTTCAGCATCGACAGTTGCAACAGCAGCAACAGCATCAACTCGCTGTGGCAGTTCTTGCTCACCATCAGCAGCAGCAGCAACAGTTACAGAAGCAGCAGCAGGAGCAACAACAGCAGCATGAGCAAGCTGGACGGGGTCGAGGAGGACAAGGAGGAAGAGGGGCAGGAGCAGGGGGACGAGGAGGTAGTGTTGGAGTACGCGGAGGACGGGGAGGTCGGGGCGGTGGCATCGCCGGAAGCATTCGCACCGACAAGGATGCTGGCGGTGATTTGAAGCCGAGCCCTGTGTCCCCACCGATAGAGAGCCTCATCCAGATACCCGGCGGTGTCAACAGCTCCACATCTTCAGTGACAGTCAGCAGTGATGGAGCAGGTGCGTTACCAGCAAGCATGGTTTGTACAATTCGCACTCTTTCCATCAGTCGTTGACGTCTCCGATTGTTTTGCTGTTCAGATCGCGGGCATTCCCGGATTATATAGGAACACATTCTTCGGAACCGATAGTAGCAGTAGCGAGCCGGGCGGCTCCCGCGTGATTGATATCTCCTCTGCCCGTATTATCCTCGACAAGTGAAGCGCAACAACTCCCGCTCCCGCCTTGGTTGAGCGAGCCAGTCCACATTCGAGACGGGGAGAGGACCGTCGCGTCCGAGCATCAGTCCCGGCGGTAGGCAGCGCCACTGCGCCATAACCAGCGAGAGATCCTCCTCAGTAATTGTACCATCAGCATTTTGACCCTCACTTCGCGCGTGTTGTCATTCTGTTTGATCAATGTGGTAAGCATGGCGAATGCAATCGATCGAGTGCATCATTGTTGTTGCTGGAGATGATATGGTGAGTGCTGGTCGATTCGTCCGTTACGTAACAGGAGTGAAGGTTTCTGTACCCATTATCGATGACACGCACCTACATCCTCGACAGTTGAACCGCTGCATACATTTTTCAAGTGAGCAGCTCCTCTCCAGCCACGGGCACCCAGAACAGGTTCTGCAAATGTCGCGGCACCGCCGTGACAATGGCTACAGCTGGCGCTGCGTTTCGCGAAGGTCTCATTTTAGATTCTCGCGAGTGAGGCCCACACACCAAGCAGCAGCAGCAGCAATGGCTCACCTCGCTCCCCTCCACCCGTTCGAGCACGGTTTCAGCAAGAAGATGCGGTCTCCAGCGGCTTCGCTATCGCCGACATCTTCGCTCCGCGAGACGCTGCTGTGCTCCGAGATGTCAATGTCCTCGACTGCGCCGACCATTAGCGACTGGATGTACTGGCAGCGCGACCGCAACTGCTGGACCAAGGTGTTCGCTGTGCTACACCACGAGTTCCTGTGGCTCCTCAAGTGTCAGAAGCCTGGCTCCCGCAGCGTCATCGTGCAGCTAGCCGTCGCAAGCGCGAGCTCGGTCGACGGCCGCTCTCTTCTGGTGACCGACCCGAACGGAGAGAGCGTGGAGCTGTGGCTCACTGGCGACGACGCTGCTCCAGTTTGGCTGGATGCGCTACTCGACGCGGCTGAGCTCACGCGCGAGTTCTTTGGCAAGCACCCCGAAGCCGCGCACCTCGAATCTCTGCCTCGCGAGAGCTTCTACCGCGGGACACTGGTCGAGTTCCGCCGCGAATCAAGACGCGACCGGTGCCGCCGGTACCTTCACAAGATCGCCGAGTGCTGGAGACAGCACCTCCACGGCCACGACCACGACAACGAAGCGACGACTGCATGAAATGCACGAGCGACATGCCGAAAAGTAGGAACCCAGTAGTGTAGAAGGCGTTTCGCCGTATTTATGAGGTGTCGTCGGGCGGAGAAAGCCGACGGAAGCTAAAGAGACGGCACCAATGTGAATCTTGATGTTTCGAGCACAATTCTTCCTCATCCTTGCGCTCGTAGCCAGGCTAGGAGTCATCGGCATCCACACGCTTCGCCTCGATTCAAGTGCCACGGGGTCACCGAATCTCCGCCAAAGCCCCGCTAGAGAAATTCGGAGCCACGAATCTCTCCATGCCGTCATCTTCTCGGTGCGCTGGCAGATCACTACATCATCCGCCTCTCCACTCGAGATAGCGCTCAGCGATGCGGAAAACCCGCTGGTAACACGGCCAATGTGCGCTGATCGTCGACCATCGCTGCAAGCGGAAGCTGCTGCGAAAGCTGCTGTTCGCGCGCAGTCGCTTTTCGCCACACGAAAGCACATCACCGGCGAAAAGTATCTTTCGCGACCACAAGTCCAACTTGAACGTGCAATGCTAGACTCGCTCGACCAACGTGGCATGATCATCGCAGTGATGACGATGTCGCGGCCAGAAACGTCCCGGGGACTTCGTGGCTCCGAGTCACTTGAGATCGGTGCACGGCCGTGCTCGCCCTGTCGGGCCATCGTATAGCGTGTTGGCCCGCTTTGTTCACGCTTGAGGCCATTGAGACACTGGTCAGCGCCAGCAGAGCCACAGAACCGCCCAATCTCCCGAGATATTGGTGGCCTGAAGCTCGCAATCGTCGATTCCAGCTGGTGGTCAAAGATCGCGCCTCTTGAATCATTACTCACCCCATATGGTGCCACGTAACACTACTCTAGTCTACTGATTTAGACATAATTTGGACGCGTGTCTATCCCGTTGATGGACGCCAGCCAGTCCGACAGGCGCACCTAGTACTATTTGAGCCGGCCGATTTCCGTATCACGAGGAGGTTGGCCGAGCTCGACTAGACCGCTGGTAATGGCCCCATGGCCGGTGGATTTTCCCCGTATCAACACTATGAGTGGACGAACTGCACGACAGGACAGCGGCCCCGCCCTACAGCGCGGGTGCTTACAGCAGCGGTCTGACTCAATCGCACCCTCCGCCTGCTGCATCGTTCCATTTTTTTTCTCCTGCGGCACAAACCACTTGCGCTCAGTATGGGGACCGGCGGCCCGGCCAGCTCACCGGCTCGCGAGCACCCTACCTGGCTTCGCGCTCCGGCTATTCTCAAATCAAGGTGTTTTTTCCCATCCCCACTTCATTTACCTATATTTCAAATCGCCACTTTATCCCATCCCCACCTCCTTTCGGCACCGCTACCCTATCAAATTTTACATTTTCAAAACAAGGTGTGGCCCCTCTGCACTCGGCTGTCGCGCCCAGCCGGTCCATCTTCGCCTCTTCTGCCGCGCACCAGCCAATCACCGCGCGTCGCTGAACCACTGCCCTCTCTCTGCGCCAATCAGATCGCGGCGTCGTAAAGCGAGGCCGCGACCCCAAGCACTCGGGCACTCGGCTGGTCCGCCGCTCACTTCTCCTCCTCTCGGCCGCTCCCTCGAGCGCTCCGCTCGACAGGATTCGGCCCGCCAGTCGACAACTCGCGCCGGGCAATGGCGAGATGCAGCGCCCGCGAGCTCCGCCGCCTCGTCCCTCGATGCGCCGCAGCGTGTCGACGCTCGGCCTCCAGTGGTCCATCGACAGCCACCAGCCGCGCGCCAGCACCTTCGCGCTCAGCGGACTCGCCGACCTGCAGCTGCTGTCGCCCTCGAGCTCGAGCTCGTCGCGACGGAGGAAGCGCGTGTCAGTCGGCGAGCGGCCCTCGTCGCCCTCGGCGCGCAGCACCAACGACTCGCTCAGCTCGACGCTGCTCACCACCACGTCGAGTGGCGTGCTAGAGCTTGAGTGGGACGAGGAGGACGAGGAAGACGACGACACGGACAGCCTTGACAGCAGACGACGACCGCCGCTAAGCGACTGGGTGTACTGGCAGAGGGACGTCGTCAACCACCCAGAGTGCTGGACGAGGGTGTTCGCAGTCTACAAGGCCTCCCAGCTCTGGCTGTACAGGTACGAAGTCGCCAACGCGCAGACGCTGCTGCTCCACATGCCAGTGACGCGCGTGGAGGCCGGCGCGGATGGAGCGAGGCAGCTCAAGCTGCTCGACATTTCCGCCGGCAGAGAGGTCCGCATCTGCATGCTGGACGTGCCGACCTACGAGGAGTGGCGCCTCCGCATCCGGGACGACGTGTACGCGATGGCAGACGAGAGGATGGAGCAGCGCGCCGAAAGAGAGAGCGGGGTAGAGACACAGACCAACGCGGTCGTCCGGACCCGGCAACGCAGCATCAGTGGAAGTCACAAGGGTATTCTCCGCCACGCGCTGTCGACGGCCGTCACCAACTTAAAGAAAAGTCACAGCGACCCCACGGGCCACCTTCACCGTCGAGAGCTGTCAACGTCGGCGTCAGCCCCAGGGTTCTCGACAGCGCCGTCGGCGTTCCCGCCCCCGCACAGTGTACAATACAAAAAGTCGGGCTGGAAGTCGGTCAAGAGCAAGCTCTCGGGTGTATGGAAGGACAAGGCGCTGCACCGCCACCAGCGCGGCGAGCGGCAGCAGCTCGAGCTCTAAGTCGAGTGTATCATTATTCATCGCGTGCTTCACGACGAAGCTTTTTTTATTATGAGATCTCTAAACTACAAGAAACAAATATCTTCATTCTATCTATCACTTCAACAATCTATGTCCATGATATCGTAGTGATTCCTTGAAGCGGGTCGTCACTGTCAACTCCGTTTGGTAAAGGCGGCTCATCACGATGGTGAGCTCACTGATATGCAGGAATGCAGGTGACACCATGATCACAGGTTCCTGAGCGATCCATATTCGAATCCGAATGAAGAAGCGGAACTGTTGGTAATGGGGGAATCCGTGTTGTGGAGCACCTGCATGTATTACCTCGCGTAAAATACTAGTGAATGGAAAATCCCTCCCTCACGCAGGCTGATAACTATCGCCCCGGAGGAAGAGTTTCAACCGAGCTGGGCGGATAGAGCATAAAGTTGCTGCCGTCCTCTGCGTATGCCGACAACGTACCCTCCAAGCCATTCAATGAGATTGCCAGCAACGGGTTAAGTTTCGACATGTTTCGGTACCGAGTGCTCCGTAGCTCTCCTGCTTTCAAACCAAACGCATTGCGATTCGGGGATGCTTGCTGCTGGATCTCGCGAGCCGGTGCTCCTCGGCAAAGCATTAGGAAAAATCCTCATCCAGCAAACCAAGCAGCGGATAACGGTCGGACATTGATCGACAGAACTTCTGTTCGAAGTTTGCGGACAGGTTGGTTCAACCGTGCTCCCTCCACGGTTCCAGCTGGTGGGAAGCAGCCATCAGACCAAAGCCGGCTGTCAATGCGTGTCGATGGAACTCTCAATCAATTCACACTGTAGAATCATGACACCCATTGAGGCAAACATCATCAACATATTGCAGTCTCGCAAGATAGAACATCGGATGTGCTCACCATTATTAATTCCTATTGGTGTGACTTTAAGCGATGTGTGCAAGCAGTTGTGAAGTCTCATCCAGGCCTGACGTTACCTGACAGCTCGCTTCGTTGCAAGACCCACTTGTGTAGATGCCAAGGATTTGACGATTTGGTTCGAGCAGCGATGGATCCAAGAACGCTCATTCGCAAACTTTCCGCCTCCCAGCCACTTCCCTCTCTTCACGATGCAGATTTTTGCCGCTGCTGCCAAGCTTCTCAGTCCTCTGGTGCTTCTCACTGCCAGCTCACTCCAGATCAGTGAAGCCATCAAGCTTCGCTTCCAGTACGGTGGAGAGTGGGTCAGCGTCGGTGACGCCGACCTTAACGCGTTTGCATACTCCGAGGCGTACAACAACTTCGACAACTTTGGCGGCGCTTACCAAGTCACATCGGGCGGCTACACTTCGACTCAAGTGTGCCTAGTTGGCAGCTCGGATCTCCCGGATCCGCAGGTGACGTTCCTCATCACTGGGCAGGCTTCCTACGGCTCGGATGTGGACAGTCAGCTCACGGGCTGGAACTTCCGTGATCTCGTCATCCACACGATGTGGCAAGGCGTCGAGCAGATCACCAACCCCACCGGCTGGCCAGTTTGCGTGCCAAAGACGACCAACGAGTGCAAATTCACGAACGTGTGCGCTAACGACTGTTCTGAAAGCCCCAATGACTGTACTGACAAGCACTGGGGACACAAGCTGCCATCCATCCTGCGTGTCAACGTGTATGAGGACGATGACAGCCTCCGCCCCGAGTTCTTCCAGATCGAGCTGACCAACTACGGCACCAGCTCGGGCGACAAGGAGTGTGGTACAGCTGTGGAAGCGTTCTCTATTATTGCGGGTCTTGTGCCTGGTATTGGATCGTACGTCAGCGCTACCGTCAGTGTCGCGTGTCTGCTGTGAATGTGCATGAATGCTTTCTTTGTCAGCAGTGCCGCTTGATGCGTACAATCCATCAAAATCCTTGATCGTACAATCACATGTTGGTATTGGTTTGTTACTATGGATCATGCTCGCGGGGCTTGGGTATGAGATAATCGACCCCATACTCCTCTATCAAGAACGCTTCAGGATTTGCGAGCGTATCGAACTCGACTCCGTTCACCTTGACTGTTGAGTACGGCTCAAAATCGCTGCTCTCGATGCGGTAGCTTTCGTTATGTGTGTGATCAACTTGCCACCTTGCCTCGTCATCCTCTGGAGTCATAGGGTACAAGTCCACGTACGGTACGTGGTATCGGAGTCGCCGGGAGACATCCTCGTTGTAGAGGAAACCCGCGAGTGGGTGGAAGGGTGCCAAGCACACGCGGTAAAGTGTTTCCTGGAACATGTGATATCCGCGGGCAAAGAGCGCCTCCTTGACGCGCTTCATGAGCAACTTCTTCCGAAGGTTCTTGCGAAAACCCACATCAACGTCTTCAGTGAACGGAATGATCGATTCGTCGCGAACAGCCCCCAGCATCGAGCCAAATATCAAAGCTGGCGCGAGTCCGTGAGCTTTCAGCACGTCGTACACATCCACTAGAAGCATGTGCAGTACACTGGGGTAAATACATGACACGTCCTCCGCTCCGGTGGCGCTGCCAATCCTCGACTCGTCTGGTGCGTACGCGTCCTCATCGCCATTCTCAATTTGCTCGTACGTCTCGTACGTATCATCTTCCTGCAAACGGCGGCCGTCACCATCTTCCTCGTCAATGCCTTCTTCGCCTTCTTCATCTTCTCCACCTTCCTCCCCTTCACCATCGTCTTCATCGTCTTTTCCAGCAAGTCGAACCGGAACCATCCCGTTCGTCTTCTTCGCAATTTTCACGAGGTGTTTCCAGTCCCATTGGGAGCTGTTAGCACATCGAGAGTCCCTGCTCAAGCCCGTCATTGGCAGACAGTAGCTCCACAAATCCGACTTGTGGTGCCGGAGGTTGCACAGCGAGTAATGGCGTCCAGCGAACGTCGGCGGCGGCGGCAGCACGCCCTTGGCTTCCTCCAGCGCGTCGTAGAGCTGTTTCCCGGCCACCGTCGACAAGTTCCCCATCTCCTTCACGTTTGACACGTTCAAAGCTTCAGGAGAGCACGTTCCGTTCGGCGTAGCGCGCGGGAAGCGGCCGCTGAGCGCCGCCACGCGGTCCAGCGCTTCGCCTCGCGGTTGCGCGCGCACTTCGAGCGTCTCGAGCCCGCGAGCGGGCAGCGACGGCCACAGAGTGATCAGCAGCAGTCCTGTAGCCATGGCGAGCACCAGCAGCGCCCCCAGAGCGCGCGGCGGGCGGCGAGCGGCGCCCACAGCCTTCATCTCGCGCGCTTCAGTAGTCGGGCTGCTCCATGGAAGAGGATCGACGGATGAGGCGAATTATGTCCTATTGGGATAGTCCCATGATCCGTTCTGACTTATACTGAATTATATGAATAAGATGCTATTGAGTTCATGGGGCATTTCAAGTGGGACACAGGGTTGATTTTTTGTAAAGTCGTGGGCATTTTTGGCGATTTTGTCGCAACCTCGGGCACGCTCCGACGACACGGAGGCTCATTTGGATCGTGTCGTCATGGCGTCGCCCATGAGCTGAGGAAGGCAGGCAGTAATGCGAGATGGGGATGAAGATGGAGCTCGGAGAGTTCGGAGGTGGGAGCAGCGAGGCACCGGACTGCGAGCGAGGTGTCGACCCAATCAAATCGCGAAGTGCTCGAGACGCGACCAAGGGAGCTCGTGACCACGCGCCAACTCGACACTTGAGTGGGCCTGTCGACGACAAGTGATTCGCATCAGCGGTTTATCATTTCTGCCCAGTCGAGGCCTTCGCCAAGGTGATGGAGATGCTTGACGTTCAGTGGAGGCAGACGAAAACAACAAACGCATTGAAAAAATGAAAAAATAACGGAGTGGAATTGAAGCTTTAGAATGACGATAACTTATGGACTGGCGGGTCTCGGCGGGTTTTTCTACGCCGGGAGTGGCATGATAACGCCTCGACAATTGCTCGAGGATGAATACCCGACTGAGGATTTCACTGCTCGTACGCGGTCTTGATCACGATGGCAGCGGCACGGCGGAGGCTGGGCTCCCCGTGGAGCAGCACGCGGTCCGTGATGCCCGTCAGGCGGTTGCAAATGTCCACCGTGATGACCACGACGCCCACGAGCAGGATGAGGATTATGATTGTGTCGCTCAGGCGGTTGGCAAGGCCCTCGACTGCTCGAAGAGCTCCCTTGCGGAGCTGGCTGACTCGGTTGTTGTCGGTTGCTTGGTCGTTGGCATCATCAACGTCGCGATCTTGGAGCGTCAGATGAACGGTCGTGAATGTCCGAGAGGCCATGGGCTAAGGCTGGACTGAGAGTGGCCGCCACGAGGTAAATTGAGCAGTGGCGGCCGTTGCAACCCGTCGGGCAGTGTCTTTTGGACAGGAAACAGCAGCGCAACTTGTAGATCGTGTGGCCAGAAGGGAGTTGAAGCAGTGGCGGACGAGAGCAAGGGTGAGCACATCTTCGCACAGTGGAGCCGACCAGGAACAAATGAGCAGACTTCTGGACGTTGCTGCCACGCACGCAGCATGATATTCGTTGGAAGATTCGACACTCGAGTGGTAGCCATGCATTGCAGTGAGGACACTGCTACAGTACAAGGAACTTGATTCTACTGCACTTGGCCTCGACGATTGCCCTAGAGAGGCATGGAGCTCAACAACAAAGCAAAAACTAGTTGAGAAAGTTGGACTGACAAGTAAATAGGGACGAAACTACTGCGTCACGAAGATCTATCTAGCTGCTAGGCTGGCGTTTACCCCGCCTTGCGAGGCTTGGGGGTCATGAAACCCTTGCCGTACTCCTGCGTGAGGAAGTCGATGGGGTCTCTCACCGTGTCGAACTTGAGCCCATTGATGTGCACCTGCGCAAAAGGCCGAACGAGCTTATCTGGCAGCTTGCGGTGGTTTTTGGTCTCCTGCAAAGCCCACTCGTTCTTTTGCTGCTCCATTTGGTACAGGTCTGTGTACGGCTGCGAGAAGCCGTGCGATAGCGACGCCTTCGGGTTGTACATGTTGGACGCGAGCGGGTGCGTCGGCGCGACGCACACTCGCCAGATACCGTCCATGAACATGTGGTAGCCCTTGTTCCAGAGCCTCTCCTGTATGTTGAGCATGAACTCCTTGTCGCGCTTCATGTAGGAAATATCGGCGTCTTCGGTGAACGAGATCACGGAGGAATCGCGGATGGCTCCAAGCAGCGTGCCAAAGACCACGAGCGGCTGCGCTCCAGCGTCCTCGAACTCGTTGTACACGTCCGCCATGAGCATGTGCAGCACGCTTCCGTAGCACAGCGAGTCAGCGGACTGGTGCGCTAGCAGATCCATGCGGTCCGGCGCTGAGCAGAACGGCTGATCCTTGCGCGCCGTCATGGGGAGACAGTACGAGTACTTGGCCGTGAAGCGCATCGTCTCGTTGCAGAGCAGCAGGTGCTTGCCTCGGAACACCGGCGGCGGCAGCGGAGAGATATCGCGCAGCATCGAGTAGAACCTGTGGCCCGAGGGATACGACACTGCGTGCGGGTTGGCAACGCCAGCCACGCATCCCGCCTCGTGGCTCTCGTTCGCTTCAAAGTCCGTCGAGTTGGTGAGCACCTCGACGTGCACCACGCTCGCGTTCCTGCTCGGGAACCTCAAGTCCGACAAAGTGAGCACCGAGCTGCGAGCAGGAGCCCAAC
The DNA here is from genome assembly GCA_024867545.1 of Phytopythium helicoides. Classification (NCBI taxonomy): domain Eukaryota; phylum Oomycota; class Peronosporomycetes; order Pythiales; family Pythiaceae; genus Phytopythium; species Phytopythium helicoides. Next base: position 181,611 of record JANFNE010000049.1, read on the forward strand.
GCTCATGCAAGAACTGAGCAGGCCGTGCGACCAGCTCTCCCTCCGTGGCGACGTCGTACGCCACCAAACTGCAGAGTCCGAGCACGAGAATGGCTGGAAGCACTCGCATCGCTCGCCTCTGCATGGTCGCCTTGCCTCGATCCTTCATGACGACGCGGTGAACTGCAGCTGGAGCCTCGACGTCGGTCATGGTCGCTGGCCTTTCTGGAGTTGGGCGAGGACGCTTGAGCAGCTTGAGCTTGGCAGATTGGATTGACGAATGACTCGTAGCTGTCCGGCCCGACGACACGCGCTGAAAACGTGAAAAGTACGGTACGGCATGTGGCGATTGTGCCGCGCCGGGGCCCGCGCGTTCCGCACGGCAATCTACGGTAAGCGCTGGATACTCGGCGTTTGACCCTCGAACAGCAGGCGTTTTGCCTGATGCATACAGTAGGCAACATCAAAAAGTAGGTACGGGTCTGCGCCAGTGATCACTTCGAGCCATCTGTGACGAGAGCTAATTCATGATTGCGAGCAGCGCCAAGCCCGCGGCTCTCGCACTGCTGGGACAACCAGTGGGGGGATCACGGCCCCGCCCCCGCGTAGAGAGCTTCGGCCGTCGTTGACTCGGTCTGGATGGGCTCGCCCATTGGCCGTGGTTGCAGAGCGGAGGCGAGCGAGCTGGCGTGAGGTAGGCCTCTACCGGGCCCAAGTCCGAAATGGGATCGGGTGTTGTCCTCACCTCACCTCATTCTGGATGCAGATGGGAACTGTGCGGACGCCACGCACCGCCACACAATGTCCCACCGCCAGGTGGCGCCATGTCGAAAATCGCCCAGTTGAAGATCTGAGGCGGGCCGCAATGTGGAGCACTTCGAACGGTAAATTGAAATTTGTATACGATACGGTACGGTACTTGCGGCTGACGCGGTCGGCTGATGACGATGAAAGGCGAGACGAGTTGGTGTCGGCGTCCTTGAACGCCTTTGACCATCGACGCGTCCGCCATGCAAACTCATTGGCAGTCGACTTCGAGTCGACTAGCCTTCCATTACGAGTCATGGCGATGAGGTTTTCGGGACACCCGTGCCTTGTACACAGAGCAGACAGGTCGTCGACGGCCGAGAGACATGGAACCAGTCAGTGAAAATCGCCGTGTCGTCGTCTGGCGCGGCGAGCAATTGAATCGTGAACCGCACGAGGTGCTCGGGCGGTTCATGATGCAAATGTGCACGCAGCCGACAACCAAGTTGGCCAGCTTGCGCAGACCGACGAGTCCGTTCCCTCCCGTATTGCACTGGTGTCATTTTGATGTGAGCGGCAAAACTTTAGCTGTTCAGCCGGCTCAACAGGTCACAATCGACACATCAGAATGCAACTCGACTCGACGCAACATCACCTTCTCTACCTTAGACGACATCTACATGTACAGCCATGCAGCACTCCTCTCTGCAGGCAGACTGTGAAAAGCACCAACCGCTTTCCAAGTTCCAAATGCTCTTAGTCGACGTTTGCCATCATCACCAACCGAGTCAAGCAGTTACTCGAACGCCTATTTCGATTAGTCGAGTTCCGCCAGAACCACCACCCTGGTCTTGCAAATGGCCATCGTGGGCTTCACTTGAAACCACTTGGCGCAGGAGCTCTAACCGCGAGCTGCTCGAATGTGAATCCAACTTCGAGGACAACTGCCACCATGATCCAGAAGTGGCTGACCTTGCAGTTAGGAATCCCCACGTCACAAGCGATCAACAGTGACACTACGATAGAGAAAAGTGATTTTTATACCACCTCATGCTGCTCGTCAACATGCTCACGCACCTCGAATCGCTGCAACCTGCTGCTCGATATCATAGTGTACCGTCGAGAATCCAGCCCTACACTCCCCATCCAAAGTGTCTGTGAACGAAATATCTGCTACAGGCACCCAAGTGCGTGCGCAGTACGGTTACCACTCATTCATCAATCCAATCCGCCAGGCCCAAGCTGCTCAAGCGTCCTCGCCCAACTCCAGAAAGGCCAGCGACCATGACCGACGTCGAGGCTCCGGCTGCAGTTTACCGCGTCGGCATGAAGGATCGAGGCAAGGCGACCATGCAGAGGCGAGCGATGCGAGTGCTTCCAGCCATTCTCGTGCTCGGACTCTGCAGTTTGGTGGCGTACGACATCGCCACGGAGGGAGAGTTGATCGCACGGCCTGCGCAGTTCCTACAAGAGCGATGGGTTCCCGGCTACAGCTCGGTGCTCACATTGTCGGACTTGAGGTTCTCAAGCAGGAATGCGAGCGCGATGCACGTCGAGGTGCTCACCAACACGACAAACTTCAACGCGACTGACAGCCATGAAGCTGGATGCGTTGCTGGCGTTGCCAACCCGCACGCAGTGTCGTATCCGTCGGGCCACAGGTTCTACTCTTTTCTTCGTGACATCTCTCCGCTACCTCCGCCGGTGTTCCGAGGCCATCACATGGCGCTGTGCAATGACACTGCGCGCTTTACGACCAAGTGTGAGTACTGCCTGCCTATCAAAGCCCGCAAGGACCAGCCGTTCTGTTCGGCGCCAGACCGTCTCGATCTGCTCGCGCGACAGTCAATCGATTCGCTGTGCCACGCCAGTGTGCTCCACATGCTGATGGTAGACGTGTACGACGAGTTCGAGAAAGCTGGAGCGCAGCCACTTGTAGTGTTTGGCACGCTTCTCGGCGCCGTGCGAGACGCGTCCGTCATCTCGTTCACTGAAGACACAGACATTTCTTACATGAAGCGGGACGAGCAATTCATGCTCGACATGAAGGAGCGCCTCTGGGGCAAGGGATACCACATGTACTTCGAGGGTATTTGGCGAGTTTGCGTTGCACCAACACACCCGCTCGCATCGAATCTGTACAACCCCATGGTTCCGCTAACGCATGGCTATTCCGTGCCGTACACTGATCTGTACGAGATGGTCAAGAACAAGACCGAGTGGTCTCTCCAGGAAACCAGGGATCACCGCAAGCTGCCCGACGAGCTCGTTCGCCCGTTCTCAAAGGTCCACATCAACGGGCTCACGTTCAACACAGTCAACGATCCTGTCGACTTCCTCACGCACGAGTACGGCAAGAACTTCATGACGCCCAAGCCCCGCAAATCTTAGAGCGTGCGTCTGAAGTACAATTAGATAGATCTCTGCGACGCAGTAATTTCGTCCCTATTTACTTGGATGGTAGTCTTCTCAATTGTTCATGTGTTTCCGTGTTGGTGTGCTCCTTGAGCAGTGCTTCATGATGTCTATCTAACCTTACCGCTGCTCAATTTACCTCGTGGCGGCCACTCTCAGTCCAACCTTAGCCCATGGCCTCACGAACATTCACAACTACTCCACGATCGTGACGTTGATGATGCCAACGACCAAGCAGCCAACAACATCCGAGTCAGCCAGCTCCGCAAGGGAGCTCTTCGAACAGTTGAGAGCCTCGTCAACCGCATGAGCGACACAATCATCATCCTCATTCTGCTAGTGAGCGTCGTGGTCATCACAGTGGACATTTGCAACCGACTGACGGGCATCACGGACCGCATGCTGCTCCGCCGGGCCGCTGCTACAGTGTCCAAGAGCTGACTGAGCTGGCTCGTTGCTCTCGTCACAGTTGTCACAGACGATCGGCAGAGGCAAGATGAAGGATAGACGATACGTTTGTGCCACCTCCACATTGTCCGTCAACATGTTCACAAGTCTCCCGTCGCTGCAACCTGCTGTTCGCACGCATCCGGATCCCGCATGAGAAGTGCAGAGCTTGTAGACGGGGGCACTACTCGATGGCCAGTACAAACAGCCTCGAAAGTTGCGCTGGACGGCGAAAGTCTACGAGTCATTCGTCAATCCAACCCACCGAGCTCAAACTGCTTCCTTCCTCGCAAACTCCCAGAAAGGCCAGCGACCATGAGCGATGACGAGGCCCCCGCAGTCGCTCACCGCATCAATATGAAGGACCGGGGCAAGGCGTCCATACAGAGGCGAGCGATGCGATTGCTCCCAGCCATACTCCTCCTCGGGCTGTGTGGTTTGGTGGCGTACGACGTCGCCACCGAGAGAGAGCTGGTCGCCCGCCCGGCACAGTTCCTGGAAGAGCGTTGGGCTCCTGCTCGGGCCGCGGTGATCGCCCTGTCGGACCTAAGGCTCCCGAAACAAAACTCAAGCTCGGTACCGGTCGAGGTGCTCACCAATATGACGGATTTCGAAGCGAACGAGAGCCATGAAGCTGGATGCGTGGCTGGCGTTGCCAACCCCCACGCAGTGTCGTATCCTTCGGGACACCGGTTCTACTCTCTTCTGCGCGATATCTCTCCGCTGCCTCCGCCGGTGTTCCGAGGCAAGCACATGTCGCTATGCAATGACACTGCGCACGTTACGGCGAGAATCGGGTATTGCCTTCCGATGAAGGCCCGCAAGGATCAGCCGTTTTGCTCTGCTCCGGACCGCCTCGATCTCCTCGCGCGACAGTCGCCCGATTCGCTGTGTCATGCCAGTGTACTCCACATGCTCATGACCGATGTGTACAATGAGCTCGAGGATGCTGGGGCGCAGCCACTCGTGGTCTACGGCTCGTTACTCGGAGCCGTGCGCGATGCGTCCGTCATCTCGTTCACTGAAGATGCCGACATTTCCTATATGAAGCGCGACAAGAAGTTCATGCTCGAGATGAAGGATCGACTCTGGAACAAGGGATATCACATGTACTTCGACAAAATCTGGCGTGTGTGCGTCGCGCCGACACACCCGCTTGCCTCCAACATGTACAACCCCAAGGTTCCGCTGAACCACGGCTATTCCGTGCCGTACACTGATTTGTACGAGATGGAGCAGCAAAAGAATGAGTGGGCTCTCCAGGAAACCAAGCGCCACCGGAAGCTGCCTGACAAAGTGGTGCGGCCGTTCTCAAAGGTGCACATCAACGGACTCTCATTCAACACGGTGAGGGACCCCATCGACTTCCTAATCAACGAGTACGGCAAGAAATTCATGACGCCAAGGCCCCGCAAGTCTGGGTGAGCGAGTACTTTGCAACCAGCTGGACCTTCGTCACGGAGCAGTGTCGTCCCTATTTACTTCCGCCGTCGAACTTCTGTATTTGTGTGTTGCTGTTGAAGTCAGTCCGAATTTTTTCTTGTTGATGTGCTCTCTATTCCCTGCCTTGTTCACGATCATCAAGACCGCCTCAACTCGATTTGCCGCTCACTTTGCAGTCAACTACGATACTAAATGTACTTGCCACTCGAGAGCTCGTGAACACTTGACTGCCTCTCGAAAGGCTGGCATTGTTGATGAAGTTGCCGGTCAGATAGCTCGAGCCTCTCACCAAGAGCGAGAGTCTCAGGCATCGACTTGGCGCTAGGCAAGTTCGTAGAGTTAGTTGAAGAGGTTACCGATCTCTCATTTTGTGCTGGTGTTCGCAACGGATGTTTTCATCGCGAAAATTCCAGCTCTTGAAGTGGTTTATCCTATGTTGTAGGTGCTGGGTGGGTTGGGAGCTCAACCATCACAAGATCGGTTTGCAGTCGCTGAATCACAAGCGATGCGCTCACAATCCGAGGTGTGATGCCACATTCGCCGTTGAAATATCACGGGGCGGAGGTTGTGTTATTCGTTTATCCTTGGTTTGACTACAGGTATTCGCGTGCAAGCTTGTACAGCGTGAGCGATAGACCAACGACGCCCACGACGATGCCAGCGGCAATCATCAGCAGCGGACCCGCGTACCTGCGCGAGAAGATGGGCCCAGGCACCTGAAGCAGGTAGAAGAGCGACGGCAAGATGAAAATGAGCAGGGAGCCTGAGACGGAGCCAACGATGCTCAGTGGGATCTTAACCGATGGCACGAAGATGCTGCACAAAAGGATCAGCAGCAAGCTTCCCGCGGTCGCAATCGTGTATTCGCGCGCCGTCGCGAGGTGGCTCGGCGTCTGCTGGCCGTTGTTCTTGAATCGGAGGTACACGCTCAGCACGCACGAGCGGAACGGCCACATTGCCACCGGCGCGGTCAGCACCAGCGCGCAGGCCATACACGTCTGACCAAGAATGAGCGGATAGTACAGCACTGGATGCTCGCTCACGTACTCGGGGGAAAAGTTGAGCAGCACGTTGTCGCGCGTCTCGCGGCCGAACTGCAGGTACCCGCTCAAACCAATGATCTCGTACAGCACAAATGCTGTCGCGATGGCGCTGCGCACCGCGCGATCCATGCGCGGGATGCTGCGAGCGCGCAGCTCTTCGTACACTGGCAGCGCCGTGTTGTGGCAAGCAAAGGCTCCGATGAGCAGCGTGACGGTGTAGACGCTGCCAGGCTCAAAGCGCACGGCCTCAACATCAGACGCCAAGTTCTCGGACGATCCGTACGGCCCCGTGACGACAGCGATGGCCGCGATGAGCACAAAGAGCACGACGTACGAGATGGATAAAATGCCGAGCACGTTGGCGAGCCAGAGCTTGCCAATGCGGCGATGCATGGCGAGCGGCAGCACGACAAACAGCGCGCAGGCGACAGACACGATCCACTTGTGGTCGGCGCCGATGCCAGCGACGGCCGCGAACAGGTCGGTGACGAAGATGAGGTAGCTCACAAGCGTGCCAAAGCCGCCGAAGATGAAGGTGAACTCGGCCAGTGCCGTGCCGAACGTGCCCATGGTAAAATGCCCGAGGCTCTCATACGTCTTGGCGCAGTTGTCACCGGCCAGGTCGCTCGCAGTCAGCAGCAGGCGCACCGAGTAGCGCGTGATCAAAGCGATGGCGAGCATGACGGCGTTGCCGAGCAGCCATCCGCTGCTCGCAATGGCGAACGGCACGGCGAGCGTGCCCGAGCCCAGGATCGTGTTGGTGAGCGTGAAGGTCGATCCCGAGACCGAGATGGTGGCGTGCGCCTTGGGCGACGAGTGCGCCATCATCTCGACGCCGTCGTCCGCGTGCAGCGGCAGCAGTCGGTCGGCCTCGCTCCCGTAGTGGTGCTGCTTCTGGAGGAGGCTCGCGTCCTCCGCCAGCACGCGGGGACTGGCGACGTACTCGCCCATGGACACGACGGCCACGCAGTCGCACTGGTGGCGCAGCGAGTCGAGCAGGTCGCGTGCGCTCGCCGACTTGGACGCCTCGCGGCCGCACGTGTGCACCACCACCGAGGCGTCGCCCAGCGGCGAGGCGGTCGGCATGGCTGGCGCTGGAGCTCGAGATTCGGGCGGAGCTGGAGCTGCTGTAGGTGCTGCTGGAGCTGCTGGAGCTGGAGCTGGAGCTGGAGTTGGAGCAGAAGCTGCTGGAGCTGGAGCTGGAGCTGGAGCTGGAGCTGGAGCTGGAGCTGGAGTTGGAGCTGCTGGTCGATTGGGGACTGGCGGTGGCGATGCCAATGCGCCGAAACGGATGAGAGTGGGTCGTTATACACTCGACACGGCCCCGTCACCGTGACTAGCGTCGGATGTTGCGACCTGTAATATTACATTTTATTATTCGTATACATATTATTAATTAATGATTTATTATCGTAAAAGACCTTTTTGAATAGATATATACAACATAAAGGATATTTTATAGAAGTGACTGAAGAGGGGTAGGTCGGTGACTGGCGCCTGGCGATGTGACAGAGCGACTTCAAACTGGAGAAACGACCAACGCAAGCCGCGCGTATGCACTTTCGCTATGCGTGAACATGTGAGAAACAGCAGACTTGAGGACAACTAAAAGCAACTAAACGGAGCTTCGCTCTTGGCTTGAGCGCCGTCGGCGGGCAACGACTGGCAGTGGGGAGCGCAGCGAGGCGGCTGCTGCATCAATCGAGGCGATTGGGTGCTGTCCGACCTTGAAAAGGTGTCCACCAATCAAAGCGCTTTGAAACTTTATCAGCCAATTAGATGAGACAAGGTGGTGACAGCCGCAAATAAACTGATGGGATTGGCTGGAGGGTGGTCTAGCATGTTGATGGTATCATTGGATCTTTGAATTGATAGCGAAACGGCGTCGCAGGTCCTCTCAATTTATAATGCAGGCAGCTCGTCCAACCGTGACCTCGCCAAGAAGATCCTGAGCTCCGGCACTCATTTACAGTCGTAGCCGCAATACTCGCTCTTGCACTCCTGATAGATCTGGTAGATCTTGCGCACGACGCGCCACTTGCTGTCGATCTTGATCGCAGACAAGTGGCCCGTGTAGCCTACCTAGTCCCGTCACGCCGTTGTCCAGGTGCACCCGCAACACGGCAGACATGGGGAGTGCCTCGATGATGTCGACTTGGTAGGTCATGTTGGGCGATGGACCATATGTCGACCCTCGCAAAACCGCGAAGCCACATAGTACGTAGCCTATCGTTGCAATGGAGCTCTATCTGTACAATCCGACTGTGGTCGTGGGGTCAACTTCAAACGTCTCCCAATTCTGCGAAGTGACTGCAACTGGTACAATGGCCTGTTTGCGAACACAAACTGGACACTCGCGCTTGAAGTGACGGAATGCACTAGCCTGCAAGCATTGGTTCGATCGCTTCGTCGCCGGAGTGCGGGTCTAACTGTTGGTGCAGTACACCATTATCGGAGGGTGAAGTGTTGTGAACCTAGCCGCTTCATGAATCAAACCGTTTGCATTGTAATCGTAGATGCACGATTGCAACGGCGTGCCCTGCTGACTAAAAGAAGGTGATGAGTTGTCGTTACGGGATGGATGCGTCCCATGATCATCAACACTCTGTAGACGACGAACACTGTGGTCAAACACTACGGCAAGCAAGGTCAGCTCAACCAGCGCTCATTTCGAAATCCGCCACAACTTGCTCACCACCTTCCACCCCCATTCGTCATTACCATGGCCTCCCCCATCGTCAAGCGCGTCAATGTCGAAGATGTCGCCGATCTCCGTGCGCTCGGTGACCACTACGCCCAGGGAATTGGCGGCGCCAGCCGCAAGATCCTCTCCGAGGTCTTCCACAAGGATGCCATTATGTACGGTGACGTTAACGGCAAGCTTACAGGTGGACACATCGAACAGCTCTATCAGGCCGTAGAAGAATACGGCCCATCGCCCAACATGACCTACCACGTTGACATCATCGAGGCACTCCCCATGTCTGCCATGTTGCGGGTGCACCTGGACAACGGCGTCACGGGACTAGGCTACACGGACCACTTGTCTGCGGTCAAGATCGACAGCAAGTGGCGCGTCGTGTGCAAGATCTACCAGATCTATCAGGAGTACACGAGCGAGTAGAGATTCAAGTGAATCGAGTGCCCTAGAAGTGGCTTGGGTTTAACCATCGCGAAACTTCTGAATTGCTTTGTACGCCCGTACCGCCACCAAACTCGCATTCATGGGCTTCCGTTTGCAGTTGGATTTTCACTTACACCCACTTTGCGTGCGTCCATGGTTGACTCGACAAGGTAATCTCTGAATTGCTTTGTACGCTCGTGCCGCCACCAAACTCGTATTCTTGGCCCCATTCAGGCTACCGTTTGCGGTTGGATATTCACCTACACCCAGTTTGCGTGCGGCAATGGTTGTTGGATCGTACACCTTGGACAGGAAACTGCAGCCGAGATTTGATATGGCGCTTGGAACCGAGCCATAACTTTTGTTTGAAAATAGTGCGACGTTCGAAGCTACGACTGCGACAGATTCCCTTTGGTGTCGTCTGTCTTGGAACGCTCTGCTCTATCCACGCTTAGAGAGCTCACACCAAGGAGTAATATAATGCCGGTCTATCTTGTCGTGCTCTGGCTTCCGCTCATTCACCGAACACTACAGTACGTGGGTTCAGCCCCGCCGCCACACCACACGCAAATCACCACTGACTCAAACCACCATGAGGAGCCGCAGCGATTTGTCCGTCGTAGCAGAGGAAGAGGAGGATGCCATTCCTGAATCTACCCACTGCTGATCGCCACTGTATCGACTTGGAAGCCGGCAGTACAAGATGGTCAAGTCATTCCTCGCTGCTCTTTCGCTCTGTGCGCTGGCTGCGACGACAAGCGACGCGCTCGACTTCAGCACACTCAAGGTCAAGTCGGCATACACGTACGCAGGTGAAAAGGCTGGAAATGTTCCTGGGTCGTACAACCGCGTGACAGCGCTTGATGGCTGCTCCAAGACGTCCGTGTCGATCAACAATCCAGTCGGTCCCATGAGCGAGGAGGTCACCATGGTGTACCGCGGACCTATGGAAATCACCGATATTGCAGTGTACACAGCGCAAACCAACAACGACACGTGGTCTCGCGTATCATCGTTCAACAGCGCGTCCAAGTACGCCGAGAACATCGTTTTCTTGAACAACAAGAACGTCGACTACTCGGGCAAAAACCAGCACGGCCCGCAAGGGTTTGCCGGTGCTGACGGTGTGTGTACCGCTTCTGAGCCCACGGTCTTTGGTGGATATCTGGCTGAAGCTTCCGATCCGTCCAGCCGCTGGGGTGGTCCCGGAGTCTCCACTGGTGCTGAGATTAACATCATGACGAAACAGCCGTGCAATGGAGACTGCCTCGGATTCGCTGGATCCAACGACTACCACGGATGGGATGGCGGCAAGAAGATCTTTGTCTCGCGTGTCAAGATGCCGCAAGGAAGCAAGCCCAACCAACCTGCCATTTGGATGCTCAACGCACAGGTCGTTCACTCAAACCAGTACGGATGCAACTGTCGTGGTATGGGTGCCGTCGGAGGTTGCGGTGAGCTCGACATCGCTGAGGTCATCGAGACGAACGATGCTCGCGACCGCGTGTCAACGCACTACTACTTTTACGACGGCTCTGTGTTGAGTCCTGGAGGCGACAACTTCGCTCCACGTCCGTTCAACGAGTACACGGTGTACGTCGTGCTCATCGACGAGTCGAGCGACGGCGGTCTTATCAAGATCGTTGAGATCAACGATTTTGACTTTGACGACCGCGTGTTCAACCCGAAGCTGCTCCAGACGATCCGCAGCGCATAGAGCGCTTGCGTACGATCCAATGTCTGGCCCTCCGTAGCGTTGCGCGTAGTTGTCGGTCTCTGCATGTATCTCGTTCAATAGACTATGTGTCTTTCCATTCCCTCGACATCCCCCGCAACATCCAGCACCACCGACGACGCATCGATCGAGAGGAAGGCCGCGCCGCACGCCATTCCGACGTCGCGAGACACGCAGCGACAGCCCCATTTGGTTAATCGCAGCATAACCGATAACGTCCCTTGGATCTTTTGGCTGACGTAGGCGTTGCCATATGGTTTGGTGGTCTGTTCGCCTCGACACCACTTTGCTATTTGTACCGTAGATATCACGTTGGTGGCGCAAGAGTTCAGCGTCAATTTGAACGGCTGCGCTGACTCTCCACGAGCACCGGCATACTCCAGCCAAGTGATCGGAGTGCTAGTCACATGGGTACGTTGCGCTGTCCGAGCGTGCACAGAAACCGGCGCCAGCTTCAACATGCTTCAGATGATCACATATCAAAGGTCCTCATAATACAAATATCAAGATATAGGTTTTCCGCACACTGGGTAAATCTGATAATATCTATTTCCATAGGATACAGCTGGTCGAGGCCTCGAACCGACGCGTAGCTCTTCGTCGCCCAGAACGTTGGCGTCACGTGCGCCGCCAACCACCGCCAACTGCTCCAAACTGCTCATTATCGCTTTCTCCTGGCCTCAAACACCGCGTTTTCTCCTGTTTTCTGCTCTGCTGATGGTCATGAGCACGCGCTTTTCGCTGCTGGTGGCAGCGCTGACGGCGTCTGCGGCTGCGACGTCGCTCAATTTTGTCAACAAATGCGGGCAAACCATCCAGCTCTACCACAGCCAGCAGGCGTCTGCAGCCTCCAAAGTCACGGACATTGCGCAAGGCAAGACGTTCTCGATGGCTATTGATGGACCCGCGCATATGTTCCGCCACGGCGCATCCCCCGCCGCGACTCGTACGGGCTCTCGGTGCATTCGTTGTGACTACGTTATCAATAGCTAACTATGTCGTGATGATGACAGTGGTCGAGCTTGCATGCGATGGAAACGGTGTGTGGTACGATGTGAGCATCATCCCGCCAGGGACTGGCACCTGCGGTAGCTTCGACCAGTGCAAGGGCGTTGCCACGGCTGGCGACGGCTACAATGTGGCGGTGGCTGTCACACCCAGGAATAATGCCGGCTCGGGCACGTGCGCCGCACTCACATGCACTGGATATAGTGAGGCGGCCTGTAAGGACGGGTACCTGTTTCCCAAGGATGACACCAAGACCCACAACTGCCCGTTAGGCACAGAATTTGACGTCACCTTCTGCCCTGGAGACGGCAGCTCCAGCAATGACAAAGTTGCCAGTGATTCTGATGTTGTCGGCACCGTCGCTCCTCATAAAGATAACAACACCGGGACCCCACAACCTAGCAGCAATGAGACCGAAAATGAGGGCAGCAAGGGGAGCACAAGCTCAACTGAGACGCCACAGACAAGCTCGTCTGAGCCTCCGAAGACTAATTCAACTGATGCCCCAAGTGCTACTACAACTGAGGCTCCCACGAGCTATTCAACGGAGGCTCCCTCAACTGCGCCGCCCAAGACACCCTCTTGGGATGGAACTTTCATCGTCAGGTCCAAGTACTCGTACTCTGGAAGCAAGCCGGCAATGTGGAAGGTACCTACGACCAGGTGACGGGCCTCGCTGGCTGCTCCAAGACACCCGTGACCTGTCAATAGCCCCGTGGGTCCCATGAGCGAAGAGGTTACCATGGTTTTCCGCGGTCCTATGCTCATCACTGATATCGCAGTTTATACTTCAGAGCAGGACAATTCGTCCTGGTCACGAGTTTCGGCGTACAGCAGTGACGCGGGGTACGTCGACAACATCGTCTTCATGAACAACAAGAATGTCGACTACTCCGGTGAATACAAGCACGGTCCCCAGGGCTGTGCTAGCGAGGATGGAAAATCGCTGGCTGAGCAGCCGACAGTCTTTGGTGGATACCTCGCTGAGGCCTCGAACCATTCGGATGAATACGGTGATCCTGGCATCGCGACTGGCGTTGAGATCAACATCATGACGAAATCAGCCATGCAACGAAGACTGTTTCGGATTCGCTGGATCCAATGACTACCACGGATGGGATGGCGGCAAAAAGATCTTTGTCTCCCGTGTCAAGATGCCGCAAGGAAACAAGCCCAACCAACCTGCCATTTGGATGCTCAACGCTCAGGTTGTTCACTCAAACCAGTACGGATGCAACTGCCGTGGTATGGGTGCCTGTCGGAGGCTGCGGTGAGCTCGACATTGCTGAGGTCATCGAGACGAACGATGCTCGGGACCGCGTTTCAACGCACTACTACTTTTACGATGGATCTGTGCTGAGTCCTGGAGGCGACAACTTCGCTCCACGGCCGTCAATGATTTCACGGTGTACGTGGTCATTATCAACGACTCGGACCAAGGTCTGATCAAGATCATTGAGATCGACAACTACGATTTTTCGCTCGAAACTTTGGGCGAGGATCTCTACCGCAAGCTCGCCGATGCGTAAGAAGCCTATTCGTTTCTCTCCTCGTCACCTGCGACGAGTGTGAGTACTGCGTTTGCGATAAATGGGTAGCGTACTCTCAAAGTGACTGGACCATTGCTGGTGCCAGAACAATACATGGACTTTTTCCTTTACATGAGCTATAACTAGTTGAAGTTGAACCCGGCCCGATAAGAGCGCAGGGTGGTAGGTGTCATGCATTTATAAACCGAGACCATGAAGGAGGAACGACTCCAAGAAATTGAGAGTCCCCCTCATCGCATTCATCACGAGCGAAAATGTCGCCGCCGAGTCCTCCGCGACGCCGAAGGCGCCGACCGTCCATCCTCATGAGCGTCGGAGACCTACAGCAACTCATCACGGAGTGCGATACCGCGTTGGCTCAAGACCCGTGCTGCATCCATACACGAGCTGTGCGAGGTCACGCATTCATGAAGGCTAAGGTGAGGCTTGGACTTGTTTGCAAGCAGAGAGAAGTTTGTTGTCTCTCGCTAAAAGTGTGAAGTGCAGATGTGGGAGCAAGCGGCGAGAGACTTTGAGGAAGTTCTTCACAAATATCCAGATGATGAATCTGCTCGATTCAGTCGAGGAATGGCGCTTTTCAAGACCGGTCGTGTGGAGGATGCGCTACAAGAGTTTTCTCGCGTGCTAGAGCTCAACCCAGCTCATGTAATGGCTCGCTACGCACGGTAAGTAGAAACTATATTAACATCAATATCGCACACTAACTTTGAGACTGTCAGTGCTGGTTGCTATAACTCGGAGGGCGAGTATCACCAAGCAATTCAGGAGTACTGGCTAGCATTACGCCATGATGAAGAGACCACGCGCCCTCCACTACGCCTTGACCGGTTGACCTTGAGCAATAACAGCCGCGACAAAGGTGACTCGGAAGCAGGAGAACCAGTGGTCAGCGATAGTGGAGCCACCTTCAATTCGTCGTCAGTGATGATCGAGACAAAGGTGAAGCCACCTATAAATGCATCTCCAAGCAACAATCCGTCTGCTGACAGTGTCGAAGCAAAAAAAAATATGCCACAACGAGGAGCTCGCAAAGTAGTTCAGGTTCGTGTCAATCTCAGCCAGTTTGCAACTGCAACAATATCTCACACCCCTTCAGCTGGACTATTTGATCCTCTTCGAGTTCACCAACCAAAAGAAGTCGCGCCACTAGTAATTTCAAACGAGACCATTCCGACGGGCAAACCTGTCCAACAGGTGTTGCAAGCTTCGAGTCCACAGCAGACACTTGCATCTGTGGCTCCGCGGGTTGTTCGTCGTGTAACAGTCGTGTTATGAGTTCTAAAAGCTAAGCATAAGTCTCAAGATGTCTTCACTACCCTTGCTTTGGTTCTAGAGAGTGCATGAGCACTGCAATGTAGTCCTCACAGTAGATGCGACCCGTAGCTGGGTCTTTGGCAACAGCCAAGAATGCTGAAACCACATTACAATAAGCAAACACTTGACGTTGAGGAAACCCTATACGGAAGTGCTACTCACATTCCATCTCCTTCTCTCGAAATGGTGTTCCCTTGGTCGTCAATAAGTCTCGCATAATGTCTGCCTCGATGTAGCCTTTTTGCTCCGCGTCAATGACCTGTTTGATAGTCTGCTTATTAGATCACACACCTATCGAATCCAGTATCAAGTATCTTACTCGGAAAGCTGCAAGCAGCGTCTCATCCGTGTCAGGCTCGTACTCGTTGGTGAAAAGCACTTCGAGCATCTTTTTCTCAAATCGTTCGTACGTAACAAACGTCGAGGGCTCGTCCTCTTGCATCTGCAGCGAAGAGATCAGCATCTATCTACCCAACTCTCTCAACAATATGCTCCTTGGCATTTTACCTCTGGCAAAATCTTCTTGATGATATCTTTTTCGCTCGGGTAGGCGCCCAAGTACCGCATGATAGTGCTTACTTCTCTGCAATATGAACCAAGTGGTTTGTTGGCAAGATTAGGCAGCTTTCATGAATAGTATACAGTCAACTTACTCCTGGATAACGCAGCCCTTCTTTTCCTTGTCAAACATATCGAAAGCCGCGCGGATTCGCATCTTGCGTGCAGTCTCATCTCCAGCGTTGTTTGACTGGTTGCCCCCTGCCGACGCCATCGAACTCCTCCGCAAATGGTTGCTTTTCTCCACCTCCGTGGTTTCAGCTGCGCCGCTTCAAATCAACTGCCTCAAAAGAGTGGTTACTATGGTACTCAAGTACATGTATTTATGGTGCTTGCCAAAAGCCATATCTACTCGTCAATCTTGGCGCGCTTGGCAGCACGGTCCTCATCCTGTGGCTCGTCATTGGCATCGGCCACGTTCTCCGTTACATTTTCCTTTGCATTTTCGGCTGGCTGTTGAGCAACAGTACGCGCCACAAACTCAGAAAACGTGGCAGCCTTCATTTTCCGAACAGCCTTCTTGTGCTTCTTGCCCTTGGTGTGCAACGCAATATCCTTGTCACTTAGAAGCTGAAGCTTGCACACGTCACAGTAGAACTTCTTGTCGGTCGCACTGTCAACGGTCATGTCTTTGCTCGAGCTCTGTAGCGGTGGCGCGTTTGCTGCCTGGATTGCCATCGCCTTGGCACGGAAAGCATCTTGGTGCTGTTGGTAGTAGTTCTGCAGGTCCCACAGTGCGTACATTTCAGCACCACTCTTGGTGTCGCTCAGCACTGGGACTGTGACTGGGCAAGACGCGTCATCTTCGGGTCTAGACGGGATCATTCGCGAAATGTTGTACTTGGTGTTCTGGAACACGTTGTCCGTCTCTGCCGCTACCTTCAAGTAGTCAACGACCACATCCTGTGCAGGCAGCATGCCTTCTCGGCGAAAGATGGAAGCGTTCGCGAGTGCTCCACGAGCAATCAGAAATGAACTGATACCAGACTCCTCACGCAATTTTTCTAGGTCCTCGCGCACGAAAATGTCGCCGTTAGCAAGAATGGGGACTGAGAGCGCCGCCGCGACAGGAGCAAACTGGTCCCAATGGGCCTTATCTGCCGGTCGCTCGTGCTTCTGGCGTGCGTGTACGCCAATGGCAACTGCGCCTGCCTGCTCAAGACGCTTGGCAATTTCGATCTACCGAGACATTGGACATGAGTTAGTGCCAGCAAACCAGTTGATAAGCACAAGTCAAACCCACCGTAGCCTGTGTGTCTTGAAGCAGCCGAATCTTGCAGGAGACTGGGATGTTGAGGTTTCGTCGCAGCGTTTTGATGATCTGGTGCGTTCAATTGTACGTCGTCTCAGAGCAGTTGGGGGATGTAGCAAAACGTTAAAACCACTCACATCACTGGCAACCTCAGGCTTGGTGAGCAGCGCAGCGCCCATTCCGCCTTGGATAGAAAAGTGCTTGGGGCAGCCCATGTTGATGTCAACAGATGCCACATCGCGCGCACTAGTACAGCATCGTGACCATAGTAAGCCATGAATCCGATGCCATCCATGACACAATCACTAGTGAAGACTCACACTTGCTGCGCCGCCTGGAGCGCCAGCACCGAGTCCGCCGTGCCAATCTGGAACACAACCTTTCCTTGCTCCTCTGGACTCGTGCGGAAGACCACCGACTCGCCATTGTTGGCGATAAAGTCGACGCACCCAACAACATCTAGCAGCAAATTGCCATCCAGTGAGCGCGGCTCGAGATTGCTACAGAGCTGGCACGAGCGCACCATTCACAACTCGCGTGGTCGCAATAATGCGCTTGTCAATGATCTCCTCGCTGTACACGAGGTCTGCGCCGTAGCGCAGCGACAGCACTCGAAGTGGCAGCGTTCCCTGTTGACAACCACGAACGTCAGCGTTTGTGGACCTAGCGGAGCCCACAGAGCGCGTACGAAGGCGCCAAGTGGCTCGATCGACAGCTAAGAGAGCGCAGAAGAGCACACACCGCGCGGACCATCGGCGCTAGGCACACTTTGTTCGTGTAGAGCTCCGACATGTCGGCGCTTCGTCGGCTTCGTAGCAATGTGGGGCGTTCAGGTTATCGAATGGCGGCGAATACTTTTTGCCAGCCAGTCGCCGCGGTGTACTCGATAATATATACACATTATCGATAAAGTATACGTTATCATACTCAATGTATGAATCTGTTTAACAATAGTGTCTCGAGTAGCTCTACTTGACTGGGTTGAAGCGCATCTCAACGGCGCGGCAACGTCATGCAATCAAACCTTCCGAGCAATGCGTTCGTGTAAATTTAGGCTCATGAGAGCACTATAAATACGGCTCCGTGGTGATTCGCGGCGTCATATTGAAGCGCATCCATCGCCCCGAAGCGCTGGGTGCTGCCACTGCAAGCTGGACGCGCAAGATCGAGATAGTTAACGAGCATGAGGAAGTACCGATTAGTTGCGAAGAAGGGCGAGGGCACCTTCTCCGAGGTCCTCAAGGCGCAGAATGTCAAGGACAGCAAGTATCATGCCATCAAGTGCATGAAGAATCACTTCGAGAGCATTGAACAGGTCAACAATCTACGCGAGATCCAGGCGCTGCGTCGCCTCTCGCCGCACCAGCACATCGTCAAACTTGAGGAAGTGCTGTATGATCAGCCATCTGGGCGTTTGGCGCTCGTCTTTGAGCTCATGGACGCTAATCTGTACGAGATGATCCGAGGGCGGCGGCACTACCTCAAGCCAGACCTCATCCAATCGTTAATGTACCAGCTCGTCAAGTCGCTTGACCACATGCACAACAAGGGCATCTTCCATCGAGACATCAAGCCCGAAAATATCCTCGTTGAAGACAACAGCAAGCTCAAGCTCGCCGATTTTGGGTCATGTCGAGGCATTTATTCCAAGCAGCCGTACACCGAGTACATTTCCACGCGCTGGTATCGCGCTCCCGAATGTCTTCTGACAGACGGGATACTACGGACCCGAGATGGATATGTGGGGCGTTGGTTGTGTCTTCTTTGAGATCACATCGTTGTACCCGCTCTTTCCTGGCTCCAATGAACTCGATCAAGATTCATCGAATTCACAAGATCATGGGCACTCCTTCACCCGAAGTTCTCGAGATTTTCAAGCGAAAAGGAGCTGCACACGTAGATTTTAACTTTCCGAAAGAAGAAGGCACGAGTATTGCCAAGCTGATCCCGCATGCTTCATCAGCAGCAGTTGACCTGATGCTCAAGATGCTCGCATACGATCCCGGGAAACGCATGAATGCAAGAGAAGCGCTGCGGCACGAATACTTTCGCGAGATCCGCGAGCTAGAAGAGGCGACACTAAGAGCCCAGCAGCAGCAATCACAGCAACCTGTCCAGCCATCATATCCACAGCCCATCCAGCCGCCACTGAGTCTGAAACAGCGAAAACTGAAAGAGGAGAACCCAGGAGGATAAACTCCCACTCCCATCAATACCCGGCGGGTGAGTGTCTCGATCGCTTTTCAAACAAAGTACCCGCAGACCTGACACAACTGCTTCCACAGGTCACAAGGCATTCCGCCGCTGGATCCTAGCGTCGCGGCAAAGGCGCTCTACTCGGACGTAGACGAGCTGCCGCCGATCAACGGTCTTGGCAGTCGAGGCAAGGTCAAACCCACAGGCAAGTACGCACCGAAAGCTAGCAAAGCTGCAAACCAAGTGTATGGAGTGCCAGGAGCGCTCAAGTCGAGCAAGGTGGCTCCAAGCAATGGATCGAACACGAACCGGTCCTCAGGCGTGTACCCGGAGCTGGCAGGCGCGAGCAAGAGCCGCAAGGCCGGCAACAATGGCGTGCTTGGGGCATCCTCATCATCCAAGAAGTCGGCGTCCGTCAAGCCCAAGAAAGGTGCGATCGGTGCTGCCGTGGCCTCGAGCTTCAACGCGTCGAGCGGCAGCTCGTCGTCGTCCTTCACCGACGTCAGCGGTGCGTTTGTCGTTGGCCGATGAGTGCGAACGAGTTGCTGACTTGGACGACGTGCGTGCTGGCCCGACAGTGTCCAAGTCGCGGCGCAAGTGAGCGAGCGACGCGTAGTGTGATAGGACTAGTAGCCCCGCCGCAATGCAGTTCGGTATCGATCGCTCCCGTGCACTTCAACATGTGACGCCATGCCATCATCATGGAGCACAAATTGCGCCAGAGACCGACGGCGCCGGACCAGACCGTGCAGCGCAACCGGACGACCGCCGCGACCGCAAGTCGCGCGGAACTGGCTGGCACAAGCGTCGAGCGCTCGTCACGACCGCGATCGAGCCACGGCGCGCCGTGGCCGCCTCCTCGATGGCCCAGGCGCTCGCGGCGGCCGAGGCAGAGACGGCGACGGCTAAGCTGTCCCGCTGCGACAGCGTACGCGTCGTTCCGCCCCCATTCTCCCTCTCCCATTGGCTGAAATACATTCCCAAACCAATTTTATTGGTCAAAATACAGTCAGGACAGCATTACACTACGCACCGCGACGATCTATCTCTATCTCTGGAAGCAGAGGAAGAAACCCTCGCCCATGGGCAACGCCGAGTCGCGCGGGTCCGAAGGCGCCGCTGGCGCGGCCGCTGGGCCCGCCGCGCGCCACTCGCTGCCGTCGCAGCCGTCGCAG
This sequence comes from Phytopythium helicoides, assembly GCA_024867545.1. NCBI lineage: Eukaryota > Oomycota > Peronosporomycetes > Pythiales > Pythiaceae > Phytopythium > Phytopythium helicoides. Next base: position 201,597 of record JANFNE010000049.1, read on the forward strand.
GCGTCGCCACCAGCTCCAGCGCCGCAAGCGGCGGCCGGGCGGGGCCCGTCGGCGTCCGTGGGCCACGACACGCGGCGCGTCGAGGCCGGCGGCATCGAGCGCGGCCAGGAGGCCACCGAGGAGGCCACGGGCCAGCTCAGCTACTGGTACCTCATCAAGCACGGCTACAACGAGCTCGTGCACCTCATCATCCGCCCGCCGCGCGCCGCGTACGACCTCGAGGAGCTCGGCCCCGCGCGCTTCGAGTTCGCCGGCCGGCAGTTCGCGCGCGACGACGTGGCGGTCATTAACGACCGCAACCAGGCGCTGCAGTGCTCGTTCTGGAGACCCGTGGACGCCCCCGCGGAGCTGCTGCCCTGCGTCGTCTACCTGCACGGCAACTCGTCCTGCAGGCTCGAAGGCGCTTGGCGTGCTAAGGACCTGTCTGGCTGCTGGGGCGAGCGTTGCGGCGTTTGACTGCTCGGGATGCGGACGATCCGATGGAGAGTACATATCGCTCGGGTACTACGAGCGCGACGACCTGCGCAGCGTGATCGACCACCTTCGGCTGAAATGCAAAGTCGGAGCCGTGGCCTTGTGGGGGCGCAGCATGGGGGCGGCCACCGCGCTTCTCCACGCAGACCGCGACCCGTCCATCGCTGGGATCATCGTTGACAGCGCGTTCACAGACCTCGATACGCTGGTGCAAGAAGTCGTGGAGCGAGGACGACAGGAGGGTCTCACTTTGCCAAAGCTGCTCGTGAAGTTCGTCATGAAGTTCGTCCGCTCCTCCGTGCTCAAGCGTGCGCACTTCGACATCAAGAAGCTCGCGCCAATCGACCATGCCGCCATGGCGTTCGTGCCGGCGCTCTTTGTTGCGGCTGAAGACGACACGTTCATTGCGCCGCACCATAGCGACCAACTCTATGAGCGCTACGGTGGTGACAAGAACATCGTCAAGGTCGACGGAGACCACAACACTGCTCGGCCGCAGTTTTTGCTCGACTCGGCTGGCATCTTCCTCCAGGCGGCGCTGATGATCGACCCAGAGCTCATTCCAGGACCAATCGCTCGTGAGTGACTCGAACTCTCGCCATCGGCGGCGTCGACGAGGCAATCGCCCTCCTTGGGAGTCGTCACGGAGGCGGCGAGCGTCCACATCTTCAATATCGTCGACGGCCAGAGGGTTTGCGTCGCCTCTGAGTGCCGATCCATTAAGCGCAGACGTTCGCTTCTCGGGCAAGGACTCGATGCTCGCCCCGATGGAGCCCTGGACTTGTCCAACCTGTACGTACATGAACCCACCGCTGCGAATGCAGGTGAGCGCAACGTTGGATGCAAGATGTGGTATTGTGGATTGCCTAACTTGTGAATGTAGTGCGAAATGTGCCGGAACCTATACTTTGCAGACGATGAAGACCTCGCAGACAGTCATCCTCACCCAGCTGAGCACGAGGGCGAAGGTGACGAACTGCGGAGCAGTGGACAGCCTACAAATCACGCTGCAACGGGAAAATCGCCGGCCGAGGTGTCGTTGTCATCCTCATCGTCGTCATCGTCCTCCTCTTCTTCCGAGGAGTCTGAGAAGCATGCGAAGGCGTCTGTGTCGTCTGCTTCCGTCCACGCGCCGAGCCGCGAGGTGTCTTCGGTGAACACGGCTGCCACGGACGACGGTATCTCGGACACAGCCTCGGCCTCCCAACCGTCTCCGCGCGTGGAGGCTGTCGCGATTTCTGCGTCGACTTGAGGCGGTCGGTCGTGTGTTTTTTTTATCTCGACGAATCTATTAGATTGCTGTGGCGAACGCAGTGCCTTGCGGTGTCCAACCGCGTCGAGTGCGATAGATACACATTCTCTCTCGATGCTCATACATATCTGCTCCTTCACGTCTTGCGCATGAAGAACAGGTAGCTGCAGTTAAATAGCGCCAGGATGAGGCTGATGTACAGGTACGACATGGCGAGCTCGGCTGGCGTCGACTCGGTCGTGGCGGACGTCTTCTCGTATCCCTTGAGCGTGCTCCCCGCCGTGCCAAGGTGCGACTCGGAGCCGTGCGAGCCGCTTGAAAAGTTGCTCGACCCCGATCCGCTCCCGCCGCCACCAGAGCTGGCACTGTCCCCTCCGTCGTCGCTTCCTGCGTCTGCTTCCTGCGCCATCCTCCTCTCCGCCTTGACCTCGTCCTCCACCGCGTCGCACGCGCGCTCGAGCGCCTCCGCGAGCCTCGCAGCCCCTCGAAACCCGCACGACTCGTCCTCCAACCCCCTCGACGCCTCCATCCACCGCGCGCAGCCCTCGTCGCCGCAGAAATCGCCAAGCTGCCGCCTGCTCCACGCCGCCGCGGCCGCCGGCAGCAGCCGCAGCCCCGTCGACCGCTCGCACGCGCGCAGCGCCTCGCCGCAGGAATCCTCTCGCCAGTCGAGCGGCCGCTGCGCCAGCGCGACGGGCGCCAGGAGCGCCGCGAGCGCCAGCGGCCGCCGCCTGCAGCGCTTGCCGAGCGCCATGCAGCGTCCGTCGGGCGCCGTTTTTCACTTGCGCTCAGTATGCGAAAATGGTGTACCGGCGCTCGTCGGCGCGGGCGGCGCCGATGGGGGGGAAAGGCGGAGCAAGCCCGCTCGGGAGAAGCGGGGCGAGACAGGCGGAAGTGGTATAGTGAAATCAAGTCAAATGAGCCGGAAGGAGCGCCAGAAAGCCAGATGCGAGTCATCACTCACCGGTCCGCCGTGCGCCGTGGCGTCGACCCCGTGGCGGTGGCCCATGGTGACACTGCAGTTCTCTATGCGGTAGGGCGGGAGCAATCTTTTCTCGTGCGAGCGGGACGGAGGATTGGGAGGATGACCATGATGGTGGCGGCGGCTGCAACTTTTTTTGGTTGAGATTTGGCGATGACATGAATGACTTGTGCGGTGATACTGACCGCTGACTTGACGCCAACGTCAAGGAATTGCGGCACTTGGCAGAAAAGGTCGAGCGCTAATGAGAACAGAGGACACCACGCAGTCCTAGAGGTGACTTGGAGCTCAACGAACCGAGAGGGTCATCTGTTGGGATTTGAGACCGGTGGACTGAGTGAGTTACGATCATGACAGCTAGCTGCTCGAGTGGTTGTCGTCCTTGGCCAGGATGGCCAGGATCCGGATGAAGATCGACACGAAGTCTTGGAGCAAGAGGATATGAGATCAAGGAATGAGGATCCAAGCAAGAGACTATTTAGCAGACGCACCGAGGAACAGGTTGAGCGCGTGAAGGAGGTAGTCCTTGTCACCGTTGCTGGCCTGCTCGATGATCATCTGCGTGTCGAACACCACGTACGCGCAGAACAGGAACAGCCCGCCGTACTGCACCAAAAGTCCTCAGCACTTCGAGCGATCCAACTAACAACCATGAGTGGATCCATACCAGACTTGCAGACCACAGCAGTGGCGAGTGAAGGAAGAGGTTTGCCACCTCCAGCACTATCAGACCCGTCAGCATCGAGCTCAGGATCCCGCCAAGGAACAGGAACGAGCGGCGAGTAGCTGGAGGATAGATATGCATCAGACGTTAGGAGTCACGATCACATCGCATTCCAGAACAAATTGAGGTGACATCCTCACCCAGCAGCGCGCTCGCAGTGAAGCACAAGAAGACCAGTGTCGTCAGGAGGCTGGTCATCGGCATCCAAAGCTTGGTGAGCTCACCTCAGGCATCACTACGTGTAGCCTCCGTCAGCATAGGTAGTACGTACAACGCCAGGACGACGATGCTGGGGTCGATCTCGAGCGAGTATCCGATGAGCGCAGACATGGAGACTCCCAGTCCCGCTGCCACGGTCATGAGGATACCCACGCGCTTCAGGTGGTTGTGCTGCGGCTCCAAGATCAGCCATATCGTGCCGCCGATGGTCACTACCGTCGTCAGGATCACACACGGCCAACTGGTGGTATCGATGCCCATCTTGATCGTCGATCCGGCCGAGAGCGCCGAGACCAGTAAGCACGCTGCGAGCATCGAATACACGCGGACGAGGTGCTGCTGCACGTCGGGTGTTATCCCGCTGGTGTTCATGATGGCGTCGATGCTCCATTTGGTGCCGAGGCTTTCTGAGAGCGTTCGGGATCGTGTTGGTGACGGTGCGTGCGGGCTCACAAGGGGCAGCTCTTCTCCGGAGGAAGCCATGTTGACTTGCGTTCTTGACGGCGGAATAGGAAATGAGGGGGACCAGAAGTCGATGAGAAAAGCGCGACAGCAAATATATCAAAGAGTTGTGGCCAGAGGGCTGTGGGCAAAGTGAAGCCATGCACCTGGGTGATATTTGAGCTGCGAGAACATCAAAGGAGGACCGATGAGTGGCCTCATGTCATTCCGCGATAGATTTGTCTCGGCAACTATCTCTTTTGGAAGAATGCTACTCGCAGCCACTTCTATGGGTGAAGTTTGGTTGAATACATCGATTTGATCTTCTTTCATGAAGCCTCCATCCAGCTTGAGTTTCTCGCTTGCCGAAGCGATCCTTATTGAAGATCACCTGAGGTGATGTGAGCTTGTTCCCTTCAAGTGGCTAGCTCTTGGGGTGGCTGTCTATCCATGCAGTCGTTGAACAGCGCAAACAGTATCCGGATGAAGATTGATGCAAAGTCTTGAATGACGATAATGTGAGCACCACGAAGGGAAACAAAGCAAATTGACATGGAGACGGCTCACCGAGGAACAGGTTGAGAGCATGTACGAGGTAGTCCTTGTCGTCTTTGCCGACTTGCTCGATGGTTAACTGTGTCTCGTACGTCACGCATGCGCAAGACAGGAGCAGTCCACCGTACTGCAGCAACACTTGGTTGCCAGTCCTCGTGAGATGCGATAATAAACATGATTGGATTCATACCAGTCCCGCGGACCACAGCAGTGGCGAGTGAAAGAGGAGGTTGGTCACTACCACCACTATCAGACCCGTCAGCATCGAGCTCAGGGTCCCGCCAAGGAACAGGAACGAGCGGCGAGTAGCTGGAGGATAGATATGCATCAGGCGTTAGGATTCACGCTAGCACGACACACCAGAAGAAGATATGTTGGACCCCTCACCTAGAAGCGCGCTCGCAGTGAAGCACACAAAGATTATGGTCGTCAGGAGGCTGTTCATCGGCATCCAGAGCTTGGTGAGCTCACCTCAGACACCACTCCCGTCAGCACAGTACGTACAATGCTAGGACGACGATGCTGGGATTGAGCTTGAGCGCGCGGTCGATGGCCGAGGCCAATACGGCTCCCAATCCCGTGGCCATCGTCACCAAGATGCCGACGCGCTGGAGGTGGTTGCGTTGCGTATCAAGCATCAACCAGAGCATGCAGCCGAATGACACCACCGCCGTCAACGTAAAATACGGCCAACTTGTGGTGTTGATTCCCAGCTTGATCATTGCGCCGGCCGTGAGTGCCATGACGAGTACGCAGGCCATAACCATCAAGTACACGCGAACGAGGTGCTGCCGCACGTCAGGTGTTATGTTGCTGGAGTTCATGGTGCTCCATTTGGTGCCGAAGCCTTCAGAGCGCGAAGGAAGCCGATCAGATGACGATGCACGCGGGCTCATCAATGGCAGCTCTTCTCCAAATGAAGGCATGTTCACTTGCGTCCTTGACGGGAGACTTGGAACTGCACTGTTAACGCAGGGAGACTAAGGATCAGCAAATATATCATTGCTACAACCTGGGTGATATCATAAGTTGTCACAGTCACTTCCCGACAATTTCTGTCAAAGTGGCCACGGTGCGTAAGCGGCGGCTTAATCCACGATCATTTGATACGTTGCCTTCCTTTGATATACCATTCCCGATACTGAAGCTCACAGTTCTTGGAAGCAACATTAGCATCGCTGCGAACGCCGCAATTGAGTAGTTGAATCCCCCGAGTCCACGCGTTTTCCTTCGATGTGGGCCAGCAATTCTCCAATTTCTTTTGCTATCAATTGTTTTGTCTGTTTGTCAATTCCAGCTTCGTCTTTAAGCTTTTGAACACACTTCAATACTGTTCTCTTGCTCTTCCGTGCCTTTTGTCTCAAATTGCTGGTTGCATTGCTGTTTTCTTTGTCATTCTCATTTGCACACTCAATACAAGACTTCATTGATTGACTAAATATCTTCTCGATCGCCGCCAGCGACTCAGCAAACGAGCTCTTGATCAACTCTGTGGCTAAGTTGACGTCTTCAATAGCGCACCTCAGCTCTTCCAGTAAATGACAAAGTTTTTTTGTGATGTCTACCAACTCGCCGAGTGGTAACTCTTCAGTAGCGCTTTCAATAAATTCCACCCATTTACCAGCCATTGACAACTTTTCTTCGCCACATCCAGCTGCCTCTATGTCCCGCTTAATATCATGAAGTCGCTTGCGAAACTCTACCTTGATCTTGTCGTTGGCAAGCTGTTCGTCGATGATTCTGCTCCTCACCTTTTTTAGCAGATGAAGCAGTGTCTTGATTTGAGCTGTCTCCGCACCTACGGTGGTTTTAAGTTCTCCAATAATTTGTTGCTCCCATTTGTCCATCAATTCTACGATCGCTCCTGCCTTGTCATCGCTGCGCGAGACTTTATTGAGTTTTCTCTCGCACTTCTGAAGCCACGTGTTGAATAGCTTTGCGTCTTCCTTTGCTTTGTTTACTTTGCATGTTAAGCTGCTCAGCGACTGACAAAGCTCTTGGATGTTAGCAATCAACACGTCGTCGCTTTGTCCTTCCATTTCCAGGTCAGCTTTTTCACCATTTTTCTGCATGCACGATTAATCGCCGCTTGCTTGTCCTCTTGAAGTGCTGCTGACTCCACTTTGCGTTTGATCTTACGAAGCTGCTTATTAAATGCCTTGGCGTTGACGTTGTCGTTGCTTGCATGCTTCAATTCCAGTAGCTCTTTACAAAAAGCGTCTACTATTGCAGTAATAGTTTGCTCAGTAACTTGCTCCGTTTTGTCCGTGATGCTCGATAACCCCTCGCAAAACATGTCCTTGGCCTCCTGCACCACATAGTCGCTCACCGCAGCCTGTTGCACCTTTTCTTCAATCAAGCGCAGTTTGTTGGAAAAGCCCTTCTCAATCTTGGTCAAAGTAGAGCCACAAAGAGTTGCTTCATTCGCTTCACACTTTGTTTGCTCTAGTTGCTCGTTAAATGCTTTTACGGTCACCTTTGACTCGCCATTGCCCATATCTATGAAATTAACTGCCTTTAACCATTCAAAAAACTCCATCTTCATCACTGTCACCTCATTCTCACCCGACACAAGCTCGATGACGCGTTTGAATCTCTTTAACCGCAGGCAAAACTCTTTCTGAATTGCATTTGCTTCGTTATAGTCGAGGCTTGCATCTTGGTCATCAAGATCAGTCGGGTCAATGAATTTGTGAGCGCTCTTGAGGCACTGAATGAAGTCCACTGGCGTCGAGCTAATCGTTCGCTTATCCAAGAACTCTTTTATGCCGGCGCCTTTTAGCTTATTGATATCAGCGTCTACTGGTACCAGATTGAACTCCTTGTTTGCCAGCCACCTCACAAATGGTACTTGAATGAGGATGTCTTTCTCGCAGCTCCAGTACAACTCGTTCAGTATGTGTGCCCACACTTGGCATTCAACAACGTGATCTCGATTGGCGTTATCACGTTGTAGCTCCTCGCGTGTGTATGGATCGCGGAAGTTGTGGTTTCTAAGAAGACTTTGAAGAGATGGGATGTCATCGTCACGAAGCTCGCTCGAAGTACAGACTTGGTACCCCGTGATGTGTGCTGCTTTGCAGACATACATTGAATACACATTTGGTGGGCCGAACCTCGGGCATCGGCTTTCTGTTTGTGTACCGGTGTTTCGATCGATCATCGTCTTCGTTCCGACACACTGCGCTGCATTTGAGCAAGCAATCCCCAACGTCAGCTAAAACTTTCGCTGAAGAGATGACGGTACTAAACCTTTACTCTTGGGTGCCGTCTTCCCTCGCTCCTGTCGACGTTCCTGCCTTAGCTTCTGCGCTGCCATTAGCTGTCTCCAATGCCGCTACACCCTGACAACGCGAATTTCTTTCTGCCTTGCGCCAAGGTCCTGCATTGCTGGCAACAAGGAACCGAGCAGGGTGATGCGTTTGAGGTCAAGGAAAAGTGGAATTATCCCACTGACAGACAAGACCCTTCATTCGATAAGTAAGGGAGGCACACCTGATGCATTGATTAGAGTAGATCGCTGCAACCTACTCAGTGAAAACCTTCAATATGCACAGCCAGCTTAGCGGCGGCGGTTGGAGCGGTCAGAGCGCTCCTTCTTGTCGGCGTTCTTGAGCAGGATGATCAAGATGCGGACAAAGATCGAGACAAAGTCTACACGAACATCGGTACAAGTGTTAGCTACACCCATGAGACGAATCAACAACCAACTATGACGAACCAAGGAACAGCTCGAGGGTGTGCTTGAGGTAGTCCTTGTCGCCCATGCTCGCCTTCTCGATGATCATCTGCGTGTCGAACACCACGTAGCCGCAGAACATGAACAGCCCGCCGTACTAACAACAAAAAGCACCACCGTCACTCAAGTTCCTAGACATGATGAATTGCACGAAGATGTTCTGTGAAGAGCTTACCAGGCTGACAGACATGAGCAGCGGCGAGCGGAGGAACAGGTTTGCCAGGTTCATCAGCAGCAGACCCGAGAGCATCGAGCTCAGGATCCCGCCAATAAAGAGGTATGAGCGGCGAGTAGCTGTACAATCAGCCAAAAAGCATGTCAGAGATCTGTGACTTGACCTCCGTGAGTAAACGATCCGTACCGAGAAGCGCGCTCGCGGTGAAGCACAGGAAGACCATGGTGGTCAAGAGGCTGCTCATCACCACCACACAGCCGTCAGGTATCCTCTCCAAAACAAACTCACAGCTCCACCTTCAGCCACGACGCACAATGCCAAGACGAGGATGCTGGGGTCCATGTCGAGCGCGATGGCGATGAGCGAGGACGTGGTGACGCCGATCGAGGCCGCCACGGCCAGGAGGATGCCCACGCGCTTCTGGTGGTTGTGCAGCGGCTCGGCATGCAGCCAGATCGTGCCGCCCATGGTCACCATGAAGGCCATCATGCCCATCCAGCCCGACGGGTCGACACGCGCGCCGAGCATGAGCACGGAGCCCGCCGAGAGCGCCGCCGCCAGCACGCAGCCCGCCAGCGTCGCGTACACGCGCACCAGGTGCTGCTGCACGTCGCTCGAGATGCCGCTGGTCTTCATGATGGCGTCCCAGTTCCACGCCGGAGCCGAGGCCGCTGAGGGGCGACGCCGTCGAGAACATGGCGCTTATGTCTGCAGGTCGAGGTGGGTCGTTGTTCGGTTCGTCGCTTTGCTTTCTGCCAGGTGGACTGTCTAGATGAGCGGAAAATAGATGGGAAAAAGGTCGCGCGAAGGTGGTGCCGAGCGGGAAGCTTCAAGGTGGCGGGGGAGCAAAGCTTCATGGAGCGTGAGTGAGGGTCTGGTGATGTGGAATGGATCTTCATGGAAGGTGTCGTCGTGGCGAGGTGAGAAGGCTGGATGAATTGGATATGGGGGTGACAACTTGGTGTCTGCTGGAGGCTGATGGGAGTCGATGTGAGCATTCCCGGTAGCAGCACTTGTTGGTGATGCATGGACATGATGGACTGGCTGAAAAAGGTCGAAACAACTACAGTAGTCGAGCTGTCATGGTGAGCTCCTCTCGTAGACCTCCTCCCTGTGCTGTGAGCTCCCTGTAGACGCAAGCCTCCTGTGTGCCTCGGTATCGAGCTCGGCTGTGTGTGGTCCCTGCTAAAAACGGAACACGAACGACGAGCTCCAACCAAGCAAACTCACTCCGCGAGGCCAGCGTGAGGACTAAAATATGACCATGGCTTTGATTGCAGGCAATACGGAGACCGAGTTCCCGCGCCGAGACGCTACTCCCCGTCACGCCCCGCACACACCGTCGCGAAACCGCGTCAAGGAGCGCCACGCGCCACGGCGAACAGCAACTCGCCGGGGGCCAAGATCATCGCCGAGTTTTTTCCGGTGCCTAGCAGCTGCAGCGGCCGTCGCTCGCGGGACCGCACGTCAGGGATAGCAGACGCGCGACGAGCAGGCAGGTCGCGGCTAGAGCGCTCTAGCTGCTTAGTACTGGTGGCCGGCCGACTTCTTCTTCTCACCCAGCTCGAAGTGCTTGGTGCGCTTGATGGGGAGCTGCTTCTTGGTCTTGCAGTCCTTGCACTCCATGCGCAGGGTGATCTTCTTGGTGGTCTTGGCCTGTAGGGAGTCCATGGCGACACGAGCAGCGCACGCAGCGTCAGCTCACTTGCCCACGTCTCCACCCGTTCCTCCTCCTCATCAGGACGCACCTTCTTGTGGAAAATGGGCTTGGTCTGACCACCGAAACCCTTCTGCTTCTCCTGGTAGCGACGCGTGCCCTGCGCGAACTTGGAGGCCTTGCCCGCCTTGTACTGCGTGATCTTGTGCACCGTGTGCTTCTGGCACTTCTTGCCCTTGCAGAAAGTGCGGCGCTCCTTCGGCATGTTCACCATGGTTGCTGAGGTCTGCCCCATACACAAACACACACACATAGAGAGAAAGTCGTGAGCCTCCTCATCACCTCACAGCAAGCAGGCCATGAGCCATGGACCACCAGCGAGCAGCACATACCTCTCTTCTAGTCCGCTTGAGAAATTACGGCCCGAGTCGCGAGCGGCGCCGCCCAGTTGCGCCAACAGCCAGTGGTTCTGGCGGCCCGGCGCGTAAAAAGACCCCGCAGGAGGTAAAAAAGGATGGTAGGAGGGTAATTACGAGCACCTGGCCGCGGATTGGGTGAAAAGCGGGACTTTCCAGACCGCACGCATTCCGACACGAGAGAGACAGGCTGTTGACGCGAATGCACTTGGTTGACTCTAATCAAGATCGGTTGATGCGGCACCTGCAAGATGACTCGAATGACCGATCGGTCTCAACGTGACGTACGCAGGCTCCTGTGGGCTTCCTAGAGCTTCTACATGGTGGCTGAACACGCGTACATGCGACTGAGGACCCCTGCGACCTGCTGACAACTCGCAACCACCAGCAGCAGCCTCCTCATTCCTCGATTCGCGGTCGACCAACATGACCAACCTGGCCAAGGACCCCAACGTGCTCCATGAGCAGCTCGCAGAGGTGCTGCCTCGCGCCATGGACCGACCGCTGCTTCCACAGACCCGCGTAGACATCCGCGACGTCACCATCACGTGCGAACGCGTGCAGATTGGAGACGGCAAACCAGCCAGCGGACTTCCCACGCTCGTCAACACCATCAAGAGCGCTGCGGCGGGAATGTTCGCGACTCGACAAGTGGTGAAGCAGACCATCCTCCACGATGTCAACGTCCGATTCAAACCCGGAACCATGACGCTCGTACTCGGTCAACCAGGATCCGGAAAGTCGACGCTGCTCAAGCTGGCGGCTGCGCGTTTCCCGTTTGACGCCAAGAACATCGACGTCCAGGGAGAGGTGACGTACAACGGTCACAGCGTCATCTCGAATCGGGAGCTCCGAGCCAAGGCGCCACAGTTCTCGAGCTACGTGACGCAACAGGATATCCACTTCCCAACGCTCACGCCAAGAGAGACGTTTCAGTTCGCTCACGAGATGATCGGCAGCGAGGTGTTCCGTGACAAGCAAAAGCTCTTCACTCATGGAAACCCGAGTGAGAACGAGGCTGCCTCCAGCATGGCTCAAGCCCTCGAGCATCAGTACCCCGAGCTCATGCTCGAACAACTTGGGTTGCAAGGGTGTGCAGACACTCGCATTGGTAACGCGATGATGCGTGGCGTGTCTGGAGGTCAACGCAAACGCGTGACGATGGGAGAGATGGAGTTCGGATTGAAGGGTGTCAGTCTACTCGATGAGATATCCACCGGACTGGACAGTGCCGCCACATTCGATATTGTGTACGCCCAGCGCGAGAAGGCTCGGAAGCTAGGGACTGCCATCGTCATCTCGCTGCTCCAGCCGACGCCAGAAGTCTTCGAGCTGTTCGACGAAGTCATTGTGCTCAATGCTGGTTACGTCCTGTACTATGGTCCCACCGGTCTCGCCGACTCCTACTTCGCGGACCTAGGTTTCCGTCGTCCGGCCGGTCGAGATGTTGCCGACTTCTTGTTGGACCTCGGAACCAACGAGCAGCTCAAGTACGAAGGTCGATCGACACATCCTCCTTCAGATACACTCAAGATCGAGAAGGTGACACTTTGTCCTCGGATGCCTCATGAATTCGCCGACAAGTTCCGTCAATCACATATTTTCAGGGACTTGGTGGACGACATGATGGTTGCTGCGAGCGCTCCATCTCCATTGAATTTGGAGCACGTACCGATGTTCCACCAGTCGATGTGGGGCAATATCAAGACGCTTATTCGCCGCGAAATGATCCTCTTGTCGCGTGATGATGATTTCATTAGAGGTCGCGTCGTCATGCTTGTGCTGATGGGTCTGATCTACGGCAGCGTCTACTATCAAGCAGACATGACAGACGTCCAAGTGGTGATCGGTACACTCTTCTCGTCAGTACTGTTCCTCATGTTGGGACAGACGGCTCAAGTTGCAGCCTTCTTGACCGCTCGTGACGTTTTCTACAAACTTCGAAGCTCCAACATGGCTCGGTCGATCGCATATGTGATCGCGTCATGTGTGCGCCAGCTGCCTCTTGCGGCTACGGAAGCCGTCGTGTTTGGATCCCTGGTCTACTGGATGGTGGGATTTCAATCCTCAGTCGAGCGATTCCTGGTCTTTGAGGTTGTGATGGCGCTCACTGTGCTCGTCTACGTCTCTTGGTTCTTCCTGCTCTCAACATTCGCACCAAACCAGAACATCCTCTTTCCCATCGCCTCGATTTCGATCGTGTTCTTCATTGTCTTCACGGGATTCGTCATGCCGCGTGGAGAGATGCCTGACTACCTGGTCTGGATCTACTGGATCGATCCGCTTGCCTGGGTCATTCGCGCACTCGCTGTGAATGAATATCGGTTCGGGAAGTTTGCGGAGTGCGTCTACGAAGGAGTCGACTATTGCGAGAACTTTGGTATGACTTCTGGCGAGTACTACCTCTCTCTCTTTGACATCCCGTCAAGCAAGCACTGGATCGCGTTTGCCTGTGTGTATTTGGTGGCTGTGTATCTCGCATGCATGGCGCTTTCGTCGTACCTTCTCGAGCATGTGCGCTTCGATATGGCATCTCCTGCCGGAACCAGCGATGGCAATGGCTCGGAGAAGCAGGGAGCAGATGACACTTACACTCTGGTCAGCACTCCTCGTGATTCTGTAGTAATCATGGGTGTCAACGAAGTTGCTCGTCAACGCCATGTGACTCCCGTGACATTGGCTTTTGAAAACCTCCACTACTCGGTTTCCGCACCAACAAAGAAAGGCTCAACCAACGACGGTGGCATGATCAAGCTCCTCAACGGCATCTCGGGTTACGCTCTCCCAGGAACAATCACGGCACTAATGGGATCCACTGGCGCCGGAAAGACCACACTCATGGACGTCATTGCTGGTCGCAAGCAAACAGGAAACTCCGTCAGCGGTGTCATTGAAGGCCGAATCTTGCTGAACGGATACGAAGCCACGCCGCTCGCGATCCAGAGATCCACGGGATACTGCGAACAAATGGATGTGCACTCGGAAGCCTCCACGTTCCGCGAGGCACTCACTTTCAGCGCCTTTCTTCGTCAGGGCAGTTCCGTGTCGACTGCCGAGAAGCTTGATGCGGTGGCGGAGTGTTTGGATCTGCTCGGTCTCACACCCATCGCCGACCAGATTGTCCGAGGAAGCTCGATGGAACAACTCAAGCGACTCACGATCGGTGTCGAGCTAGCTGCACATCCTAGCGTGTTGTTCCTCGATGAACCGACGAGTGGACTTGATGCTCGATCTGCGAAGTTGATCATGGATGGCGTGCGGAAAGTCGCAGATTCGGGTCGGACGGTCGTGTGTACGATCCATCAGCCGTCTGCGGAAGTGTTCAGCGTGTTTGACAACCTTCTTTTGCTCAAGTTGGGAGGTGAGACGGTCTACTTTGGTGAGCTGGGACGTGACTGCAGTACTTTGGTGAACTACTTCGAGGCGTTTCCTGGCGTTCCGCGTCTTCGTGAAGGATACAATCCTGCTACTTGGATGCTTGAGTGCATTGGTGCTGGAGTTGCCAAGTCGGATAGCCGTGGCGCGTCCGATATCGACTTTGTGAATGAGTTCAAGTCGAGTCCTCTGTACTCTGAGTTGGTCGCGACTCTGAACAAAGAAGGAGTTGGGCATCCATCGTCTGGCTCATCTGAGCTGCAGTTCGGTCGCAAGCGTGCAGCAAGCTCTGCCGTTCAGATGCGCATGTTGATCACGCGGTTCATGCGTCTGTACTGGCGTACCCCGAGCTACAACCTCACGCGTTTTGGAATCTACACTGTGCTCGCTCTCATCTTCGGTGTGTTGTTCGTTGGGGTCAGCTACGAGACATATCAAGGCATCAACGCTGGACTCGGTGTCATCAACATGATGGTCGTGTTTGCGGGATTCATGTCCTTCAACAATGTGCTTCCCATGACAATGGAGGACCGCGCTGCGTTCTACCGTGAGCGAGCATCCCAGACGTATAGTGCACTCTGGTACTTTGTTGGCGGATCGATTGCTGAGGTTCCGTACGTATTCATCGCTGGACTACTGTTCTCGGCCATCAGCTTCCCGCTGCTCGGCTTCTCAGGTGTTTCGACTTTTGCTCTCTACTGGCTCATCGTGTCGACGCACATGCTCCAGCAGACGTACTTAGGGCAACTGCTTGGCTTTTTGCTGCCGTCGCTCGAGGTCGCAGCTTTGCTTGGCGCCGCAGTCAACTCGATCCTCATGATGTTCGTTGGTTTCAACCCGCCAGCTGTCTCTATTCCTCAAGGCTACAAATGGCTCTACGACATCACTCCACAGCGGTACACGATGACAATGCTTTCGACAATTGTCTTTGGCGAGTGTGACGTATCGCCAGTGTACAACGAGACCTTGGGACAATACGTCGGCGTCAGTGATTCGGACTCGCTTGGGTGCCAGCCGTTGACTGGTGTTCCTTTGTCGATCGGTCACGCAACACTCAAGGAGTACCTGGATGAGATCTTCAAGATGAAGCGCGACGATTTGTGGCCCTACTATGGCATCACGATCGCGTTTACGGTCGGATTCCGATTCTTGGCGTTGCTGGCGCTGCGCTTTGTGAACCATCAGCAGAAGTAGGAAAACTCTTGTGCTGATGTCTCTCTGGAGCTGTGCCAAATCTACACATGAATATATGCTAGTTTGATTTTTTAATATTGTTGCTTTGCAAGAGCATGGTGTCAATTGGTCCACGCGCACGCGTGACGCGTGTTTGTCCATATTGTGCGCATGTCGTTTGATCACGCTCGATGTGGCCCTGACAAGTTGACAGTTATCGAGCTTACTTTGGAAAGTGTTGGTATCTCGGCTCTACGGTAGTGATGAGTTGAAAAGTCATCAAGCGAGTGTCAGAGGTTCAGAACCAATACAAGCCAGAAAAATAAAAGCAGATCAATCACTACTGTCGCACAAGTTTTACGGCGCTCGTCAACTCGCTTGCTCGGATCATCTTTTCCTACGAGCGTCAACCATCCCCTCCACCGAAATACTGAATGAACTCTTGCCGGCTCGATTTGGCTAAAAAAAAATCTGATCTGACATTCATTCATACTACAGATGATGCGACCTCGCCTCGATGACTCTAATGAACTGGTTGATGCGGCACCTGCAAGATGACTCGAATGACCGATCGGTCTCAACGTGACGTACGCAGGCTCCTGTGGGCTTCACAGCGTTGTTTAATGATCACTAAACATGCGTACGTACGCCTGAGGACCCCTGCGACCTGCTGACAACTCGCAACCACCAGCAGCAGCCTCCTCATTCCTCGATTCGCGGCCGACCAACATGACCAACCTGGCTAAGGACCCCAACGTGCTCCATGTGCAGCTCGCAGAGGTGCTGCCTCGCGCCATGGACCGACCGCTGCTTCCACAGACCCGCGTAGACATCCGCGACGTCACCATCACGTGCGAACGCGTGCAGATTGGAGACGGCAAACCAGCCAGCGGACTTCCCACGCTCGTCAACACCATCAAGAGCGCTGCGGCGGGAATGTTCGCGACTCGACAAGTGGTGAAGCAGACCATCCTCCACGATGTCAACGTCCGATTCAAACCCGGAACCATGACGCTCGTACTCGGACAACCAGGATCCGGAAAGTCGACGCTGCTCAAGCTGGCGGCTGCGCGTTTCCCGTTTGACGCCAAGAACATCGACGTCCAGGGAGAGGTGACGTACAACGGTCACAGCGTCATCTCGAATCGGGAGCTCCGAGCCAAGGCGCCACAGTTCTCGAGCTACGTGACGCAACAGGACATCCACTTCCCAACGCTCACGCCAAGAGAGACGTTTCAGTTCGCTCACGAGATGATCGGCAGCGAGGTGTTCCGTGACAAGCAAAAGCTCTTCACTCATGGAAACCCGAGTGAGAACGAGGCTGCCTCCAGCATGGCTCAAGCCCTCGAGCATCAGTACCCCGAGCTCATGCTCGAACAACTTGGGTTGCAAGGGTGTGCAGACACTCGCATTGGTAACGCGATGATGCGTGGCGTGTCTGGAGGTCAACGCAAACGCGTGACGATGGGAGAGATGGAGTTCGGATTGAAGGGTGTCAGTCTACTCGATGAGATATCCACCGGACTGGACAGTGCCGCCACATTCGATATTGTGTACGCCCAGCGCGAGAAGGCTCGGAAGCTAGGGACTGCCATCGTCATCTCGCTGCTCCAGCCGACGCCAGAAGTCTTCGAGCTGTTCGACGAAGTCATTGTGCTCAATGCTGGTTACGTCCTGTACTATGGTCCCACCGGTCTCGCCGACTCCTACTTCGCGGACCTAGGTTTCCGTCGTCCGGCCGGTCGAGATGTTGCCGACTTCTTGTTGGACCTCGGAACCAACGAGCAGCTCAAGTACGAAGGTCGATCGACACATCCTCCTTCAGATACACTCAAGATCGAGAAGGTGACACTTTGTCCTCGGATGCCTCATGAATTCGCCGACAAGTTCCGTCAATCACATATTTTCAGGGACTTGGTGGACGACATGATGGTTGCTGCGAGCGCTCCATCTCCATTGAATTTGGAGCACGTACCGATGTTCCACCAGTCGATGTGGGGCAATATCAAGACGCTTATTCGCCGCGAAATGATCCTCTTGTCGCGTGATGACGATTTCATTAGAGGTCGCGTCGTCATGCTTGTGCTGATGGGTCTGATCTACGGTAGCGTCTACTATCAAGCAGACATGACAGACGTCCAAGTGGTGATCGGTACACTCTTCTCGTCAGTACTGTTCCTCATGTTGGGACAGACGGCTCAAGTTGCAGCCTTCTTGACCGCTCGTGACGTTTTCTACAAACTTCGAAGCTCCAACATGGCTCGGTCGATCGCATATGTGATCGCGTCATGTGTGCGCCAGCTGCCTCTTGCGGCTACGGAAGCCGTCGTGTTTGGATCCCTGGTCTACTGGATGGTGGGATTTCAATCCTCAGTCGAGCGATTCCTGGTCTTTGAGGTTGTGATGGCGCTCACTGTGCTCGTCTACGTCTCTTGGTTCTTCCTGCTCTCGACATTCGCACCAAACCAGAACATCCTCTTTCCCATCGCCTCGATTTCGATCGTGTTCTTCATTGTCTTCACGGGATTCGTCATGCCGCGTGGAGAGATGCCTGACTACCTGGTCTGGATCTACTGGATCGATCCGCTTGCCTGGGTCATTCGCGCACTCGCTGTGAATGAATATCGGTTCGGGAAGTTTGCGGAGTGCGTCTACGAAGGAGTCGACTATTGCGAGAACTTTGGTATGACTTCTGGCGAGTACTACCTCTCTCTCTTTGACATCCCGTCAAGCAAGCACTGGATCGCGTTTGCCTGTGTGTATTTGGTGGCTGTGTATCTCGCATGCATGGCGCTTTCGTCGTACCTTCTCGAGCATGTGCGCTTCGATATGGCATCTCCTGCCGGAACCAGCGATGGCAATGGCTCGGAGAAGCAGGGAGCAGATGACACTTACACTCTGGTCAGCACTCCTCGTGATTCTGTAGTAATCATGGGTGTCAACGAAGTTGCTCGTCAACGCCATGTGACTCCCGTGACATTGGCTTTTGAAAACCTCCACTACTCGGTTTCCGCACCAACAAAGAAAGGCTCAACCAACGACGGTGGCATGATCAAGCTCCTCAACGGCATCTCGGGTTACGCTCTCCCAGGAACAATCACGGCACTAATGGGATCCACTGGCGCCGGAAAGACCACACTCATGGACGTCATTGCTGGTCGCAAGCAAACAGGAAACTCCGTCAGCGGTGTCATTGAAGGCCGAATCTTGCTGAACGGATACGAAGCCACGCCGCTCGCGATCCAGAGATCCACGGGATACTGCGAACAAATGGATGTGCACTCGGAAGCCTCCACGTTCCGCGAGGCACTCACTTTCAGCGCCTTTCTTCGTCAGGGCAGTTCCGTGTCGACTGCCGAGAAGCTTGATGCGGTGGCGGAGTGTTTGGATCTGCTCGGTCTCACACCCATCGCCGACCAGATTGTCCGAGGAAGCTCGATGGAACAACTCAAGCGACTCACGATCGGTGTCGAGCTAGCTGCACATCCTAGCGTGTTGTTCCTCGATGAACCGACGAGTGGACTTGATGCTCGATCTGCGAAGTTGATCATGGATGGCGTGCGGAAAGTCGCAGATTCGGGTCGGACGGTCGTGTGTACGATCCATCAGCCGTCTGCGGAAGTGTTCAGCGTGTTTGACAACCTTCTTTTGCTCAAGTTGGGAGGTGAGACGGTCTACTTTGGTGAGCTGGGACGTGACTGCAGTACTTTGGTGAACTACTTCGAGGCGTTTCCTGGCGTTCCGCGTCTTCGTGAAGGATACAATCCTGCTACTTGGATGCTTGAGTGCATTGGTGCTGGAGTTGCCAAGTCGGATAGCCGTGGCGCGTCCGATATCGACTTTGTGAATGAGTTCAAGTCGAGTCCTCTGTACTCTGAGTTGGTCGCGACTCTGAACAAAGAAGGAGTTGGGCATCCATCGTCTGG
Organism: Phytopythium helicoides; assembly: GCA_024867545.1. Classification (NCBI taxonomy): domain Eukaryota; phylum Oomycota; class Peronosporomycetes; order Pythiales; family Pythiaceae; genus Phytopythium; species Phytopythium helicoides. The sequence continues at coordinate 220,705 of JANFNE010000049.1, forward strand.
CTCATCTGAGCTGCAGTTCGGTCGCAAGCGTGCAGCAAGCTCTGCCGTTCAGATGCGCATGTTGATCACGCGGTTCATGCGTCTGTACTGGCGTACCCCGAGCTACAACCTCACGCGTTTTGGAATCTACACTGTGCTCGCTCTCATCTTCGGTGTGTTGTTCGTTGGGGTCAGCTACGAGACATATCAAGGCATCAACGCTGGACTCGGTGTCATCAACATGATGGTCGTGTTTGCGGGATTCATGTCCTTCAACAATGTGCTTCCCATGACAATGGAGGACCGCGCTGCGTTCTACCGTGAGCGAGCATCCCAGACGTATAGTGCACTCTGGTACTTTGTTGGCGGATCGATTGCTGAGGTTCCGTACGTATTCATCGCTGGACTACTGTTCTCGGCCATCAGCTTCCCGCTGCTCGGCTTCTCAGGTGTTTCGACTTTTGCTCTCTACTGGCTCATCGTGTCGACGCATATGCTCCAGCAGACGTACCTGGGACAACTGCTTGGTTTTTTGCTACCGTCGCTCGAGGTCGCAGCTTTGCTTGGCGCCGCAGTCAACTCGATCCTTATGATGTTCGTTGGTTTCAACCCGCCAGCTGTCTCTATTCCTCAAGGCTACAAATGGCTCTACGACATCACTCCACAGCGTTACACGATGACAATGCTCTCGACGATTGTCTTTGGCGAGTGTGACGTATCGCCCGTGTACAACGAGACCTTGGGACAATACGTCGGTTTCAGTGATTCGGACTCGCTCGGGTGCCAGCCGTTGACTGGTGTTCCTTTGTCGATCGGCCACGCAACGCTCAAGGAGTACCTAGATGAGATCTTCAAGATGAAGCGCGACGATTTGTGGCCCTACTATGGCATCACGATCGCGTTTACTGTCGGATTCCGATTCTTGGCGCTGTTGGCGCTGCGCTTCGTGAACCATCAGCAGAAGTAAGAGGACTGACGCTTTGACGTAGGCGCTTGCTCTGAAACTATGCATGGATGCATAAATACACTATATCATGAACAAATGAGTGATGACCCTTTTTGTTCCCGACTGCATGGTGTCGACTGCATGGTGTCGATTCATCTCCTTTTGACCTCGCTTGTGCGCGCTCAGCGTAGCCCCCAGCAACTGAGATTCTTCTACTCATACGCAGGTGTGGCATTGGAAAGGCAACGTATCTCGGCTCTTAAAAAAAAATGTCGACGACAGTTACCTCCTCATTTAAGCATGCTAGCAAAATACGTGGTGAAAGCACCACTACTCGCTGACCTTCTCGAAGCAATCAGAGGGAAATGTCAAAACTACATACCGATCGACTTGAAACGTATCAGGACACACAACACCGGTGCGGATTATTTGGTCAACCTTGGCATAGACTCAAAAGCGACTGGAGTCATCACAAGATCGTCACAACGAACAACCCAAAGCAGATTCGCCGAGGTCCAACGCCGACTAAGCCACGACCATACTGGAGAGTTACCTCCTTTGTAGATTGCATTCATTGAACTACACAGAATCGCTCGACGGATAGATTCTGTTTTCATCATGAGCTGAAAAAGCTGCACCCGAGTGCCATGAGCTTCCACGACGACCAAGAGAGCCAGCATTTCAAGCAAGACTACGAGACGAATAGGGCTGACCACCACAACCAAGCTTCTGGACGATATGTTGTTGGCTCGATCTCACCACGAGAACCAGTTGCTTCAAGTTGCCTCCACCTCTCTCCACGCTTTTGGTTGGCTAAAACTAAGCATAAACCACTTTCATTGGGCGTAAATTCTCTTTGACCATCATTCTGACCGTTGACGCCCCAGCACCCCGTTGACTCCCCAATTTTGCTAGATGCTCCATGCTTCCTGCCTTCGCAACACGACGTGCGCTCCCCTGAAGCCTCCAGCGCCCTAACAAGCCCACCGAGTGCATGTACGAGCCATGAAAATCTCTTTCTAGCTGCAGGCGAAGCGGCAGCAGCGTCCGAGACCTCCTCATTCCGCAATTTGAGCCGATCCGCCGCCATGGAAAGCCTCTCCAAGGACCCCAACGTGCTCCATGAGCAGCTCGCAGAAGTGCTGCCTCGTGCCATGGACCGACCGCTGCTTCCACAGACTCGCGTAGACATCCGTGATGTCACCGTCACGTGTGAACGCGTGCAGCTTGGAGACGGCAAACCAGCCAGCGGACTTCCCACGCTCGTCAACACCATCAAGAGCGCTGCGGCGGGAATGTTCGCGACTCGACAAGTAGTGAAGCAGACCATCCTCCACGATGTCAACGTCCGATTCAAACCCGGAACCATGACGCTCGTACTCGGTCAACCAGGATCCGGAAAGTCGACGCTGCTCAAGCTGGCAGCCGCGCGTTTCCCGTTCGACGCCAAGAACATCGACGTCCAGGGAGAGGTGACGTACAACGGTCACAGCGTCATCTCGAATCGGGAGCTTCGTGCCAAGGCACCACAGTTCTCGAGCTACGTGACGCAACAGGACATCCACTTCCCAACGCTCACGCCAAGAGAGACGTTTCAGTTTGCTCACGAGATGATCGGCAGCGAGGTGTTCCGTGACAAGCAAAAGCTTTTCACTCATGGAAACCCGAGCGAGAACGAGGCTGCCTCCAGCATGGCTCAAGCCCTCGAGCATCAGTACCCCGAGCTCATGCTCGAACAGCTTGGGTTGCAAGGGTGCGCAGACACTCGCATTGGTAACGAGATGTTACGCGGGATCTCAGGTGGAGAGCGTAAGCGCGTGACGATGGGAGAGATGGAGTTCGGATTGAAGGGTGTCAGTCTACTCGATGAGATATCCACCGGACTCGACAGTGCCGCCACATTCGATATTGTGTACGCCCAGCGCGAGAAGGCTCGGAAGCTAGGGACTGCCATCGTCATCTCACTGCTCCAGCCGTCACCGGAGGTCTTCGAGCTGTTCGACGAAGTCATTGTACTCAATGCTGGTTACGTCTTGTATTACGGTCCCACCGGTCTCGCTGACTCCTACTTCGCGGATCTTGGTTTCCGTCGTCCGGCCGGTCGAGATGTTGCCGACTTCTTGTTGGACCTCGGAACCAACGAGCAGCTCAAGTACGAAGGTCGATCGACACATCCTCCTTCAGATACACTCAAGATCGAGAAGGTGACACTTTGTCCTCGGATGCCTCATGAATTCGCCGACAAGTTCCGTCAATCGCAGATTTTCAGAGACTTGGTGGACGACATGATGGTTGCTGCGAGCGCTCCATCTCCATTGAATTTGGAGCACGTACCGATGTTCCACCAGTCGATGTGGAGGAATATCAAGACGCTTATTCGTCGTGAGATGATTTTACTATCTCGTGACGCTGCGTTCATTCAAGGGCGAGTTATCATGCTTGTGCTGATGGGTCTGATCTACGGCAGCGTCTACTATCAAACAGATATGACCAACATCCAAGTGGTGATCGGGGTGCTCTTCTCGTCAGCGCTTTTCCTCATGTTGGGACAGACGGCTCAAGTTGCAGCCTTCTTGGGTGCGCGCACTGTGTTCTACAAGCTTCGAAGTGCCAATATGGCTCAAGCAACCGCGTATGTGATCGCGTCTTGTGTACGCCAGCTACCACTTGCTGCTGCAGAGGCAATTGTGTTTGGCTCACTGATCTACTGGCTAGTCGGACTGCAAGCCACGTTTGAGCGATTCCTCGTGTTTGAGGTGTTGATGGCGCTCACTGTGCTCGTCTATGTCGCGTGGTTTTTCTTCTTGTCGGCTATTTCTCCTAACCGCTACATTCTCTTTCCGATTGCCATGATAGCAATCGTGCTTTTCATTCTGTTCACGGGATTCGTCATGCCGCGTGGGGAGATGCCCGACTACTTGGTCTGGATCTACTGGATTGATCCTCTTGCTTGGGTCATTCGCGCACTTGCTGTGAATGAATATCGGTTCGGGAAGTTTGCGGAGTGCGTCTACGAAGGAGTCGACTATTGCGAGAACTTCGGTATGACTTCTGGCGAGTACTACCTCTCTCTCTTTGACATCCCGTCGAGCAAGCACTGGATCGTGTTTGCCTGTGTGTATTTGGCGGTTGTGTACCTCGCATGCATGGCGCTTTCGTCATATGTTCTCGAGAATGTGCGCTACGAGACACTCGCTCCTTCTGGTACAAGTGCTGTTGATTCTCAATACCCAAACAACCAAGGTGAAGACGAGGGCAATTATGCTCTCAGTAGCACTCCGCGTGATACCACAAAGCCGGTTGCAGTTGCTGTTGGCATCGACTACTCTGGTCAACAACATGTGACTCCCGTGACATTGGCTTTTGAAGACCTCCACTACTCGGTCTCCGTACCAACAAAGAAAGGGTCAACCAACGAAGGTGGCATGATCAAGCTCCTCAACGGCATCTCAGGTTACGCTCTCCCAGGAACAATCACGGCACTAATGGGATCCACTGGAGCCGGAAAGACCACGCTCATGGACGTCATTGCTGGTCGCAAGCAAACGGGAAACTCCGTCAGCGGTGTCATTGAAGGTCGAATCCTCTTGAACGGGTACGAAGCCACGCCGCTCGCGATCCAGCGATCCACGGGATACTGCGAACAAATGGATGTGCACTCGGAAGCCTCTACGTTCCGCGAGGCACTCACTTTCAGCGCTTTTCTTCGTCAGGACAGTTCCGTGTCGACTGCCGAGAAGTTTGATGCGGTGGCGGAGTGTTTGGATCTGCTCGGTCTCACACCCATCGCCGACCAGATCGTCCGAGGAAGCTCAATGGAACAACTCAAGAGACTCACGATCGGTGTCGAGCTAGCTGCACATCCTAGCGTGTTGTTCCTCGATGAACCGACGAGTGGACTTGATGCTCGATCTGCGAAGTTGATCATGGACGGCGTGCGGAAAGTCGCAGACTCGGGTCGGACGGTCGTGTGTACGATCCATCAGCCGTCTGCAGAAGTGTTCAGCGTGTTTGACAACCTTCTTTTGCTCAAGTTGGGAGGTGAGACGGTCTACTTTGGTGAGCTGGGACGTGATTGCAGTACTTTGGTGAACTACTTCGAGGCGTTTCCTGGCGTTCCGCGTCTCCGTGAAGGATACAATCCTGCTACTTGGATGCTTGAGTGCATTGGTGCTGGAGTTGCCAAGTCGGATAGCCGTGGTGCGTCCGATATCGACTTTGTGGATGAGTTCAAGTCGAGTCCTCTGTACTCTGAGTTGGTCGCGACCCTGAACAAAGAAGGAGTTGGTCGTCCATCGTCTGGCTCATCCGAGCTGCAGTTTGGTCGCAAGCGCGCAGCTAACTCAGCAACGCAGATGCGCTTGTTGGTTGTTCGATTCATGAGGAAGTACTGGCGTACCCCGAGCTACAACCTCACGCGTTTCTTTGTCTACAGTATACTTGCTCTCATCTTCGGTGTGTTGTTCGTTGGGATCAGCTACAAGACTTATCAAGGCATCAATGCTGGACTTGGTGTCATGAGTTTGTCGGTCATCTTTGCTGGATTCATGTCCTTCAATAGCGTGCTTCCGGTTGCTATGGATGACCGTGCTGCGTTCTACCGTGAGCGAGCGTCCCAGACGTACAGTGCACTCTGGTACTTTGTCGGTGCTACAGTTGCTGAGGTTCCATACGTGTTCTTCGCTGGGTTGCTGTTCTCAGCCATCCTATTCCCGCTCCTCGGCTTCTCTGGTGGGTCAACATTCGGACTTTTCTGGCTCAACATATCACTGCTCATGCTTCAGCAGACGTACCTGGGTCAGCTCCTCGCATTTGCAATGCCGTCGCTCGAGGTCGCAGCCCTGCTTGCTGCGACAGTGAACTCGATTCTCATGATGTTCATAGGCTACAACCCACCAGCAGCTTCGATCCCTCAAGGCTACAAATGGCTCTACGACATCACTCCACAGCGGTACTCGATGGCGATCTTGGCGTCAATTGTATTTGGCGAATGCGACGATCCGCCCGTGTACAACGAGACTTTGGGACAATACGTCGGCGTCAGTGATTCGGACTCGCTTGGGTGCCAGCCGTTATCTGGTGTTCCCTTGTCGATTGGCCACGCAACACTCAAGGAATACTTAGAGAACACGTTCAGCATGAAGCGCGATGAGTTGTGGTCCAACTTTGGCATCACGATCGCGTTTACGGTCGGATTCCGAGTGTTGGCTTTGCTGGCGCTGCGCTACGTGAATCATCAGAAGAAGTGAGTGGACTCGCAAGCTTTCACAGGAGCATGTGCAAGCTTCACCTCGAGCCATGTAGCGTCGTATGAATGAATGGCCGGGGTACCCGGCATTGGCGCTGTGGTAGATGGCCACAAAAACCTCCACTTCTACATTCACCTTTCTCATCACAACGATCGACGTAAACTCCCACTCAACCGGAAAACGTGGAAAAGGAGACGTGAAACTAAATAAACCTGTCGTTACGGTACTGCCCAATTGACAAGCTGGCAGCGCAGTTCATCAGCTTCAAGTGGGTTGCGCGATGCCCTCCCCAGCGATGACAACAGCACTGCATGGACACTTCATATTGCTTGTTGAAGATGCCATAGGAAGGATCTCCAGAGCTCCATCATGAGCCTCGGCAAGCTAGTAAAGCGGCCTTTGCCGCTCTGCCTGCATACACGTAAACGGTCATGATAAGACAATAGCATGTTTTGAATTGGCAAGCGCCCACTCGCTCTCGAACGGCAACGAACGAAAGCGGCTGCCGACCCTGATCTCCCTACTCACAGTGTAATTTGCCACCATGGCAAACAAGCGCGCTCGATCGGGCAAGGAGGGCGATCCAGGTCCCCGGCGAGGCAGGTCCAAGATCAGACAAGCTGCCGCAGGGCTATGCAGATCCACAACGAGTAGAGCTGCTTCAGCAACTCGTCGAGGTCGGTCCAAGACAACACGTGCAGCTGGTCCGACGTCAGGCGGTGCTAGGTCTAAAAGGAAGAAACGCAGTGCAGAACCACGCAAGAGTCAGTCAAAGAGGCGACGGGCCGAAGTCGAAGCTCGTGACGCAGCTAACGCCAAATCCTCGCTTGTGTGCGTCAAGACGTCGCTCAAGGCGTTTTGCAAGAGCGACGAGGCCATGACTTTGCCGTGGGAGTCCGTGCTGGCGGATATGGACCAGGCCGTGCTGGAGGCTTACGTCCTCGCCAACATCCACGCCGTGCGGATGTGTCAGCTGGGCGATGCAGTGGAGCCACTCAACCAGGTCTTCTTCTACAGATGCCTATCGTGTGTTTGCAACGCCAACTCCACACTCGGGTCTCCTGCATTCCAGCAGTCAGTCACGCTGTACAACACTTGGCGAGGTGAGGACGCTCGACGTGCAAGCAACCGGCAGATTACCGCTGGGTGGCAGCAGAACGCATCCCAAATGATGGCCACTAACACCAAGAACGCGATCGTACGCAACTTCTACCGTCGCTTTCACCGTCACATCAAGCGGGTCTATGACTTGAATGGTGCTGAGGCCTACGTCATGATCAAGAACATCCTGGACCCTGTCTACAACGGCAACGATACCGAGGTGCAGGCTTGGCGAGAGCAGATCCCGCGCAACGAGAGCGGCTACTTGTCCGACGAGGCTAACAGATTGCTTCCTCTCACCTACATGATTCTGACCGACATTGAGGAGAGGAATCGCCGGTTTCAGCATCGACAGGACATCCCAGAGGTCCGCACGTTCAGTCTCCTGCCGACGAAGAATGGGTTCAAGTGCTCGCACTTCAAGATGTGCAAGACGGCGCTCCGCAGCCTACTTCTACGTGCTGGTGTTCGCGTGCTTCCTTTAGGTGACGATTGGAATGCTGTCGCGGACGATTGGTGGCACAGTCTCTTCAATATCGAGAAGTTTGAAACAGCCAACAAGAAGTTCGCAGGAGAGATCGTGACGGACGGAAAGGCTGTCAGCATCGTCGTGCGGAAAACCCATCCGGCGACAGACCGCCCACTCAGGGAAAAGGATTATGATGTCATGTGGGGCCTAGATCCTGGCAGACGAGATCTGTTTGTAGCAACCAACCAGGATGGCGAGACTATCCACTGCTCTACTCGTGAGTTCTACGAGGATGCTCGCTACCACAAGAGCAACCAGAAGATAGCTTGCTGGAAGGAGCGGCGTCCCGACATTTTGGCGGCCGAGCGTCAGATGCCGTCGAAGAAGACCGCGTCGCTCGAGTTGCTGGAAACGTACACACGATACGTTATTCCACATATGGAAAACCTGCTAGGATTTTCACGGGCGAAGGGATTCCGCAACCTGCGTTTTGGACGGTACATCTTTGCGCAGAAAAAGCTTCATGAACTCTGCCGGAGACTGACCCAGCAAGCAGGCAGGCGAACGGTGGTTGGATTTGGAGATTGGAGCAATACCGATTACTCTGGACTCATCAAGAAGTGCCCCGCGGGGCCGGTCAAGAGACTCGAGCACACATTGAGAAACTACTGTCGTGTGCAATCGATTGATGAGTTTCGCACCAGCAAGCTTCACTCACTATGCCACCGGCAGCTAGAATACCAGTACAGTCTCCGACTCTGCAAGGTCAAGAACAGCACGGACAAGGAATGGCGGACGTGCAAGGTTTATAGTGTGCTCCATTGTCGATCCAATGGCTGTTTTGGTACTACTGTGAACCGCGACGTCAACGCCTCGAAGAACATGCTGATGCTTCTCCTCAACATGCTCCGTGGTCAACCAAGACCTAACGCTTTTTGCCGAGCGCCAACCTAACACATCAGGGCCTCAAAGTGTCTGCAGGTGCGCTCAGCGTTGCCCGCAGATAGCACTATATACTCAGGCATTGTTGCATTTTCACTGGGTTCCATTCCCAGTCATCGTCTTTTATCGTAGGATGCCGGGCTTACCACGGCCATACCCGCGAGCCGAAGGCGAGTGCTAGCAATATATGTGAACAACTTTGATTTCTGAACGACTCTTTTGTTAGATTTATAGCCTGGCAGCCCTTGACATCGAAAAGTGGGCTCATCAAGCACATGAAGTGCAGCGCGATCGAACACCCTTGCGTGACAACTCCACCGTTGGACGCCCAAAGGCAACACAGCACTCACTGGAACACGTTGGATGAAGACGCCGACAGGTTGACCTCTTCCTCTTGCGCAGGCGCGTCGTACGGGTTCGCAGGAGGGTACGTCTGTGGCGCAGGGTTCAATGGCGCGGGAGCACCGCCCACGACTGCGTTGTTGGTGGCCACTGCCTTGGGGTTGAAAATCTTGAACTGCGGCGGGCCGCGAGCAGCACCAACAGCGGCAGCGCCGTAGCCAGGATATCCTCCGACAGCCGGAGGGGGAGTCGCTCGCAGGTTTGCAGAGTACGGGTTGCCTCCATCAACAGGCAGCGGCTCGGCGGCGCCTGCCACGGGAGCAGCAGCCTGCTGTGCAAACGCCGGCGGGGGAGCTGTGACCTTGACTTCCCTCGTGTTGCCATATTTGGCCGTGAGCTCCTCGTTGCCGACGCTCGTGCCGAATCCGTCGGCCTGGATCGGCCGGTACTCGCCGCGCTTGATGAACTTGGACTGCGCTCCTCCGCGCGGGATGGCGCTGTGCGTGGACGCCACATACAGGTGGTTGTGCTGCGGTGGCGGCGGGGCCATGCCCATGGGCGGCGCGCCAAACTGCTGCTGCGGCATGCCGTACTCTCCGCTCATGGGCGGCGGGGCGATCACGGGCTTGGGGGCCATGGGGTCGACGGACGGCGTGATACCTGGCGGTAGCATGGCGGCGGCCTGCGCCGGGTCCTCGTGCCGGAACTGCAGCGGCAATAAATACTGGCGGATGCGGTCGCCCTTGGCCGTGTCGTAGGGCGTGCGGCCCTGCCGGTTGCGCAGCGCCGGGTTGGCACCACGCTCCACGAGGAACTGCACGGCGTCATAGTGGCTCTGCGCCGCGGCGTAGTGCAGCGGCGTGTTGGCGCGCGGACACGCCGTGTTGACGTCCACTCCGCGCTCGAGCAGCGTCTCCAGCATGCCGACGCGCCCGTAGTAGGCCGCCGTGTGCACCGGCAGGTTGCCGGCCGCGTTCGGCGCGCCGACGCTCACCTGCTGCTCGTCCAGCAGCCACAGGAACTTGTCGGCCAGCCCCTGCTCGATGGCCGCGTGCAGCTCCTGCTCGGGCGTCAGCGTCGGCGCCAGCATCTCGCCCAGGTTCTTCACGTTCAGCTTGTCGGCGATGAAGCTGAACATGGCGGCGCGTGGGGGCAGCGGCGAGCGGCGAGAGCGACCGGCGACGTGGCGAGAGGCGATGTGCCAGGAGGTTACAGCGGCACGGTGCGGGTCGGCGGAACCTCTGAGAGGTTATACCAGATATGTGTTTCCACAGGGTTCAAATCGCGTTTTTGCTGTTTTCGACGCAATCGAGTGCGAGCGAGGGAACTTCAACTTTGATGCCCGGACGAATGAGCAAAGGAGTTTATAAGAAGAGCAACCATGCATGGTTTCGCAACTTCGTGCAAGTTTCGAATGATGTCGCTCGCGCATTCGCAGCGGAATGGTCGAGATTGAAGAGCTGTTGTGTTTGTATGTGCTAGCTAAGCTGATCACCTCATCTTACTTCACTTGGACTGATGCCACCATCTAGTTTGAATTAAACCACGCGTCGTCGGCACTAGTTGTTGGACTCATTGGCTGATATAGTGCATGCCGATCTGCGCGGTACAAACATTGCCTAATTTCAGCGCAGGTGAAGACGTCCTGTAGACGTCTTCACGACACGTGAATGCCCAGCGTGATCAACAAGGCCTACTGAATTCCAGCTGAGGTGAATGAGAGCTATGATTGTAAACTCAACACAGGATCCAAACGGAAATGCTCCTCTCTGGTTTGCCTTGGCTCGACACTTGGCTCCATTCTCGTCTCCATCCGGGTTTTCGGTACAGTAGTACCGATGCTGACGAATCTTGTTAGACTCGGTGTCAGAGCTCCCGCAACACTGGCAGAGGTAGATGGGCATGACACTGGTCACCACATCTGGAGATCACGCGACCCGCGGGAACGCCAAGTAACCGTGAAGTCGATAGTTGGAGCGGTTAAAAGCCGCCCCACCACGCACGAAATCTCCTCGTAAGACTAGCGCGTAGCCGACCGGAATGTCCACGACTTGTTCATGCCTATCACGCGCGACCCTGAAGCAGCCGGAGTAAACTTTGTCCTGAGTCCCTGGCTGCAGCGCAATGATCACGGTGGCGTGTACCCTCCATGGGTAAGCTTGTGCTATGGCAGCAAGGTCCTCCGCCCCAAAATCTTGATGGGCTTTTCATCTTGCCCTCCTACCCGTAAGTACAAAACCGAATACGGCCCTGGCATGTAGTTGTCCTCCAGCGGCTTTAAGATAGCTCGTAGGTGCGTGTCGGTGACCACATACATTCCACCCATAACTGGGTTCGAAACAGGTCGTTCTTGCCACCAACCTCCTTGAAGATCGGAGTGTAGAGTTAAACTACATCACAAAACAATAACAAAGCTGCTCTTTGCACCTGCACCTGCATGCTACAAGGAGCGTCAAGGCAAGAATAGCGCGAGCAAAAGAAGCTGGTCGCGCGAGGCAAGCAGCATAGGGAGAGACAAGTTCACTCGATGGCCACTGTGGAGGTGGAGACAGAGCGACCGAGTGAAGAAGAGTACGCGATGCGGGACTCGAACCCGCAACCCCCAGATTCGAAGTCTGATACGCTATCCATTGCGCCAATCGCGCCTCGAAAATATCACATTTTCCACCAATCAAAACACAACAAGAACAACCACCACCACACAAAAACAATTACAACACAATTACGAACACAACTACAACAACAAACTACACACACGCACCACACCATCTACACCCCCTTTTGCAAATCCGACACCGACACGAACTCCCATTTTGTTTGTTTTTTATTTTTTTGTTTGGTTGTTTTTGTTCTTGTTGTCAGCTTGTCGGAGGCTTTGCGTCTGCTTTTACTTTGTCCAGTTCGAAAGTCAATTGGCTTGCCACATAACCAATCAATCAATCAATCAATTGATCTAAACAAACAAACAAACAAACAAACAAACAAAGCAAAACAACAGCAAGGGAATCCACACACAAACACATGTAATGAAATAGTATCAATACAAACCGAGCCGAACCGAGCCGCCGCGAGCCACAAAAACAATAACAAAGCTGCTCTTTGCACCTGCACCTGCATGCTACAAGGAGCGTCAAGGCAAGAATAGCGCGAGCAAAAGAAGCTGGTCGCGCGAGGCAAGCAGCATAGGGAGAGACAAGTTCACTCGATGGCCACTGTGGAGGTGGAGACAGAGCGACCGAGTGAAGAAGAGTACGCGATGCGGGACTCGAACCCGCAACCCCCAGATTCGAAGTCTGATACGCTATCCATTGCGCCAATCGCGCCTCGAAAATATCACATTTTCCACCAATCAAAACACAACAAGAACAACCACCACCACACAAAAACAATTACAACACAATTACAAACACAACTACAACAACAAACTACACACACGCACCACACCATCTACACCCCCTTTTGCAAATCCGACACCGACACGAACTCCCATTTTGTTTGCTTTTTATTTTTTTTGTTTGGTTGTTTTTGTTCTTGTTGTCAGCTTGTCGGAGGCTTTGCGTCTGCTTTTACTTTGTCCAGTTCGAAAGTCAATTGGCTTGCCACATAACCAATCAATCAATCAATCAATTGATCTAAATAAACAAACAAACAAACAAACAAACAAAGCAAAACAACAGCAAGGGAATCCACACACAAACACATGTAATGAAATAGTATCAATACAAACCGAGCCGAACCGAGCCGCCGCGAGCCACAAAAACAATAACAAAGCTGCTCTTTGCACCTGCACCTGCATGCTACAAGGAGCGTCAAGGCAAGAATAGCGCGAGCAAAAGAAGCTGGTCGCGCGAGGCAAGCAGCATAGGGAGAGACAAGTTCACTCGATGGCCACTGTGGAGGTGGAGACAGAGCGACCGAGTGAAGAAGAGTACGCGATGCGGGACTCGAACCCGCAACCCCCAGATTCGAAGTCTGATACGCTATCCATTGCGCCAATCGCGCCTCGAAAATATCACATTTTCCACCAATCAAAACACAACAAGAACAACCACCACCACACAAAAACAATTACAACACAATTACAAACACAACTACAACAACAAACTACACACACGCACCACACCATCTACACCCCCTTTTGCAAATCCGACACCGACACGAACTCCCATTTTGTTTGCTTTTTATTTTTTTTGTTTGGTTGTTTTTGTTCTTGTTGTCAGCTTGTCGGAGGCTTTGCGTCTGCTTTTACTTTGTCCAGTTCGAAAGTCAATTGGCTTGCCACATAACCAATCAATCAATCAATCAATTGATCTAAATAAACAAACAAACAAACAAACAAACAAAGCAAAACAACAGCAAGGGAATCCACACACAAACACATGTAATGAAATAGTATCAATACAAACCGAGCCGAACCGAGCCGCCGCGAGCCACAAAAACAATAACAAAGCTGCTCTTTGCACCTGCACCTGCATGCTACAAGGAGCGTCAAGGCAAGAATAGCGCGAGCAAAAGAAGCTGGTCGCGCGAGGCAAGCAGCATAGGGAGAGACAAGTTCACTCGATGGCCACTGTGGAGGTGGAGACAGAGCGACCGAGTGAAGAAGAGTACGCGATGCGGGACTCGAACCCGCAACCCCCAGATTCGAAGTCTGATACGCTATCCATTGCGCCAATCGCGCCTCGAAAATATCACATTTTCCACCAATCAAAACACAACAAGAACAACCACCACCACACAAAAACAATTACAACACAATTACAAACACAACTACAACAACAAACTACACACACGCACCACACCATCTACACCCCCTTTTGCAAATCCGACACCGACACGAACTCCCATTTTGTTTGCTTTTTATTTTTTTTGTTTGGTTGTTTTTGTTCTTGTTGTCAGCTTGTCGGAGGCTTTGCGTCTGCTTTTACTTTGTCCAGTTCGAAAGTCAATTGGCTTGCCACATAACCAATCAATCAATCAATCAATTGATCTAAATAAACAAACAAACAAACAAACAAACAAACAAAGCAAAACAACAGCAAGGGAATCCACACACAAACACATGTAATGAAATAGTATCAATACAAACCGAGCCGAACCGAGCCGCCGCGAGCCACAAAAACAATAACAAAGCTGCTCTTTGCACCTGCACCTGCATGCTACAAGGAGCGTCAAGGCAAGAATAGCGCGAGCAAAAGAAGCTGGTCGCGCGAGGCAAGCAGCATAGGGAGAGACAAGTTCACTCGATGGCCACTGTGGAGGTGGAGACAGAGCGACCGAGTGAAGAAGAGTACGCGATGCGGGACTCGAACCCGCAACCCCCAGATTCGAAGTCTGATACGCTATCCATTGCGCCAATCGCGCCTCGAAAATATCACATTTTCCACCAATCAAAACACAACAAGAACAACCACCACCACACAAAAACAATTACAACACAATTACAAACACAACTACAACAACAAACTACACACACGCACCACACCATCTACACCCCCTTTTGCAAATCCGACACCGACACGAACTCCCATTTTGTTTGCTTTTTATTTTTTTTGTTTGGTTGTTTTTGTTCTTGTTGTCAGCTTGTCGGAGGCTTTGCGTCTGCTTTTACTTTGTCCAGTTCGAAAGTCAATTGGCTTGCCACATAACCAATCAATCAATCAATCAATTGATCTAAATAAACAAACAAACAAACAAACAAACAAACAAAGCAAAACAACAGCAAGGGAATCCACACACAAACACATGTAATGAAATAGTATCAATACAAACCGAGCCGAACCGAGCCGCCGCGAGCCACAAAAACAATAACAAAGCTGCTCTTTGCACCTGCACCTGCATGCTACAAGGAGCGTCAAGGCAAGAATAGCGCGAGCAAAAGAAGCTGGTCGCGCGAGGCAAGCAGCATAGGGAGAGACAAGTTCACTCGATGGCCACTGTGGAGGTGGAGACAGAGCGACCGAGTGAAGAAGAGTACGCGATGCGGGACTCGAACCCGCAACCCCCAGATTCGAAGTCTGATACGCTATCCATTGCGCCAATCGCGCCTCGAAAATATCACATTTTCCACCAATCAAAACACAACAAGAACAACCACCACCACACAAAAACAATTACAACACAATTACAAACACAACTACAACAACAAACTACACACACGCACCACACCATCTACACCCCCTTTTGCAAATCCGACACCGACACGAACTCCCATTTTGTTTGCTTTTTATTTTTTTTGTTTGGTTGTTTTTGTTCTTGTTGTCAGCTTGTCGGAGGCTTTGCGTCTGCTTTTACTTTGTCCAGTTCGAAAGTCAATTGGCTTGCCACATAACCAATCAATCAATCAATCAATTGATCTAAATAAACAAACAAACAAACAAACAAACAAACAAAGCAAAACAACAGCAAGGGAATCCACACACAAACACATGTAATGAAATAGTATCAATACAAACCGAGCCGAACCGAGCCGCCGCGAGCCACAAAAACAATAACAAAGCTGCTCTTTGCACCTGCACCTGCATGCTACAAGGAGCGTCAAGGCAAGAATAGCGCGAGCAAAAGAAGCTGGTCGCGCGAGGCAAGCAGCATAGGGAGAGACAAGTTCACTCGATGGCCACTGTGGAGGTGGAGACAGAGCGACCGAGTGAAGAAGAGTACGCGATGCGGGACTCGAACCCGCAACCCCCAGATTCGAAGTCTGATACGCTATCCATTGCGCCAATCGCGCCTCGAAAATATCACATTTTCCACCAATCAAAACACAACAAGAACAACCACCACCACACAAAAACAATTACAACACAATTACAAACACAACTACAACAACAAACTACACACACGCACCACACCATCTACACCCCCTTTTGCAAATCCGACACCGACACGAACTCCCATTTTGTTTGCTTTTTATTTTTTTTGTTTGGTTGTTTTTGTTCTTGTTGTCAGCTTGTCGGAGGCTTTGCGTCTGCTTTTACTTTGTCCAGTTCGAAAGTCAATTGGCTTGCCACATAACCAATCAATCAATCAATCAATTGATCTAAATAAACAAACAAACAAACAAACAAACAAAGCAAAACAACAGCAAGGGAATCCACACACAAACACATGTAATGAAATAGTATCAATACAAACCGAGCCGAACCGAGCCGCCGCGAGCCACAAAAACAATAACAAAGCTGCTCTTTGCACCTGCACCTGCATGCTACAAGGAGCGTCAAGGCAAGAATAGCGCGAGCAAAAGAAGCTGGTCGCGCGAGGCAAGCAGCATAGGGAGAGACAAGTTCACTCGATGGCCACTGTGGAGGTGGAGACAGAGCGACCGAGTGAAGAAGAGTACGCGATGCGGGACTCGAACCCGCAACCCCCAGATTCGAAGTCTGATACGCTATCCATTGCGCCAATCGCGCCTCGAAAATATCACATTTTCCACCAATCAAAACACAACAAGAACAACCACCACCACACAAAAACAATTACAACACAATTACAAACACAACTACAACAACAAACTACACACACGCACCACACCATCTACACCCCCTTTTGCAAATCCGACACCGACACGAACTCCCATTTTGTTTGCTTTTTATTTTTTTTGTTTGGTTGTTTTTGTTCTTGTTGTCAGCTTGTCGGAGGCTTTGCGTCTGCTTTTACTTTGTCCAGTTCGAAAGTCAATTGGCTTGCCACATAACCAATCAATCAATCAATCAATTGATCTAAATAAACAAACAAACAAACAAACAAACAAAGCAAAACAACAGCAAGGGAATCCACACACAAACACATGTAATGAAATAGTATCAATACAAACCGAGCCGAACCGAGCCGCCGCGAGCCACAAAAACAATAACAAAGCTGCTCTTTGCACCTGCACCTGCATGCTACAAGGAGCGTCAAGGCAAGAATAGCGCGAGCAAAAGAAGCTGGTCGCGCGAGGCAAGCAGCATAGGGAGAGACAAGTTCACTCGATGGCCACTGTGGAGGTGGAGACAGAGCGACCGAGTGAAGAAGAGTACGCGATGCGGGACTCGAACCCGCAACCCCCAGATTCGAAGTCTGATACGCTATCCATTGCGCCAATCGCGCCTCGAAAATATCACATTTTCCACCAATCAAAACACAACAAGAACAACCACCACCACACAAAAACAATTACAACACAATTACAAACACAACTACAACAACAAACTACACACACGCACCACACCATCTACACCCCCTTTTGCAAATCCGACACCGACACGAACTCCCATTTTGTTTGCTTTTTATTTTTTTTGTTTGGTTGTTTTTGTTCTTGTTGTCAGCTTGTCGGAGGCTTTGCGTCTGCTTTTACTTTGTCCAGTTCGAAAGTCAATTGGCTTGCCACATAACCAATCAATCAATCAATCAATTGATCTAAACAAACAAACAAACAAACAAACAAACAAAGCAAAACAACAGCAAGGGAATCCACACACAAACACATGTAATGAAATAGTATCAATACAAACCGAGCCGAACCGAGCCGCCGCGAGCCACAAAAACAATAACAAAGCTGCTCTTTGCACCTGCACCTGCATGCTACAAGGAGCGTCAAGGCAAGAATAGCGCGAGCAAAAGAAGCTGGTCGCGCGAGGCAAGCAGCATAGGGAGAGACAAGTTCACTCGATGGCCACTGTGGAGGTGGAGACAGAGCGACCGAGTGAAGAAGAGTACGCGATGCGGGACTCGAACCCGCAACCCCCAGATTCGAAGTCTGATACGCTATCCATTGCGCCAATCGCGCCTCGAAAATATCACATTTTCCACCAATCAAAACACAACAAGAACAACCACCACCACACAAAAACAATTACAACACAATTACAAACACAACTACAACAACAAACTACACACACGCACCACACCATCTACACCCCCTTTTGCAAATCCGACACCGACACGAACTCCCATTTTGTTTGCTTTTTATTTTTTTGTTTGGTTGTTTTTGTTCTTGTTGTCAGCTTGTCGGAGGCTTTGCGTCTGCTTTTACTTTGTCCAGTTCGAAAGTCAATTGGCTTGCCACATAACCAATCAATCAATCAATCAATTGATCTAAATAAACAAACAAACAAACAAACAAACAAAGCAAAACAACAGCAAGGGAATCCACACACAAACACATGTAATGAAATAGTATCAATACAAACCGAGCCGAAC
Source organism: Phytopythium helicoides (assembly GCA_024867545.1). Classification (NCBI taxonomy): domain Eukaryota; phylum Oomycota; class Peronosporomycetes; order Pythiales; family Pythiaceae; genus Phytopythium; species Phytopythium helicoides. The sequence continues at coordinate 238,913 of JANFNE010000049.1, forward strand.
CGAGCCGCCGCGAGCCACAAAAACAATAACAAAGCTGCTCTTTGCACCTGCACCTGCATGCTACAAGGAGCGTCAAGGCAAGAATAGCGCGAGCAAAAGAAGCTGGTCGCGCGAGGCAAGCAGCATAGGGAGAGACAAGTTCACTCGATGGCCACTGTGGAGGTGGAGACAGAGCGACCGAGTGAAGAAGAGTACGCGATGCGGGACTCGAACCCGCAACCCCCAGATTCGAAGTCTGATACGCTATCCATTGCGCCAATCGCGCCTCGAAAATATCACATTTTCCACCAATCAAAACACAACAAGAACAACCACCACCACACAAAAACAATTACAACACAATTACAAACACAACTACAACAACAAACTACACACACGCACCACACCATCTACACCCCCTTTTGCAAATCCGACACCGACACGAACTCCCATTTTGTTTGCTTTTTATTTTTTTGTTTGGTTGTTTTTGTTCTTGTTGTCAGCTTGTCGGAGGCTTTGCGTCTGCTTTTACTTTGTCCAGTTCGAAAGTCAATTGGCTTGCCACATAACCAATCAATCAATCAATCAATTGATCTAAATAAACAAACAAACAAACAAACAAACAAAGCAAAACAACAGCAAGGGAATCCACACACAAACACATGTAATGAAATAGTATCAATACAAACCGAGCCGAACCGAGCCGCCGCGAGCCACAAAAACAATAACAAAGCTGCTCTTTGCACCTGCACCTGCATGCTACAAGGAGCGTCAAGGCAAGAATAGCGCGAGCAAAAGAAGCTGGTCGCGCGAGGCAAGCAGCATAGGGAGAGACAAGTTCACTCGATGGCCACTGTGGAGGTGGAGACAGAGCGACCGAGTGAAGAAGAGTACGCGATGCGGGACTCGAACCCGCAACCCCCAGATTCGAAGTCTGATACGCTATCCATTGCGCCAATCGCGCCTCGAAAATATCACATTTTCCACCAATCAAAACACAACAAGAACAACCACCACCACACAAAAACAATTACAACACAATTACAAACACAACTACAACAACAAACTACACACACGCACCACACCATCTACACCCCCTTTTGCAAATCCGACACCGACACGAACTCCCATTTTGTTTGCTTTTTATTTTTTTGTTTGGTTGTTTTTGTTCTTGTTGTCAGCTTGTCGGAGGCTTTGCGTCTGCTTTTACTTTGTCCAGTTCGAAAGTCAATTGGCTTGCCACATAACCAATCAATCAATCAATCAATTGATCTAAATAAACAAACAAACAAACAAACAAACAAAGCAAAACAACAGCAAGGGAATCCACACACAAACACATGTAATGAAATAGTATCAATACAAACCGAGCCGAACCGAGCCGCCGCGAGCCACAAAAACAATAACAAAGCTGCTCTTTGCACCTGCACCTGCATGCTACAAGGAGCGTCAAGGCAAGAATAGCGCGAGCAAAAGAAGCTGGTCGCGCGAGGCAAGCAGCATAGGGAGAGACAAGTTCACTCGATGGCCACTGTGGAGGTGGAGACAGAGCGACCGAGTGAAGAAGAGTACGCGATGCGGGACTCGAACCCGCAACCCCCAGATTCGAAGTCTGATACGCTATCCATTGCGCCAATCGCGCCTCGAAAATATCACATTTTCCACCAATCAAAACACAACAAGAACAACCACCACCACACAAAAACAATTACAACACAATTACAAACACAACTACAACAACAAACTACACACACGCACCACACCATCTACACCCCCTTTTGCAAATCCGACACCGACACGAACTCCCATTTTGTTTGCTTTTTATTTTTTTTTGTTTGGTTGTTTTTGTTCTTGTTGTCAGCTTGTCGGAGGCTTTGCGTCTGCTTTTACTTTGTCCAGTTCGAAAGTCAATTGGCTTGCCACATAACCAATCAATCAATCAATCAATTGATCTAAATAAACAAACAAACAAACAAACAAACAAAGCAAAACAACAGCAAGGGAATCCACACACAAACACATGTAATGAAATAGTATCAATACAAACCGAGCCGAACCGAGCCGCCGCGAGCCACAAAAACAATAACAAAGCTGCTCTTTGCACCTGCACCTGCATGCTACAAGGAGCGTCAAGGCAAGAATAGCGCGAGCAAAAGAAGCTGGTCGCGCGAGGCAAGCAGCATAGGGAGAGACAAGTTCACTCGATGGCCACTGTGGAGGTGGAGACAGAGCGACCGAGTGAAGAAGAGTACGCGATGCGGGACTCGAACCCGCAACCCCCAGATTCGAAGTCTGATACGCTATCCATTGCGCCAATCGCGCCTCGAAAATATCACATTTTCCACCAATCAAAACACAACAAGAACAACCACCACCACACAAAAACAATTACAACACAATTACAAACACAACTACAACAACAAACTACACACACGCACCACACCATCTACACCCCCTTTTGCAAATCCGACACCGACACGAACTCCCATTTTGTTTGCTTTTTATTTTTTTGTTTGGTTGTTTTTGTTCTTGTTGTCAGCTTGTCGGAGGCTTTGCGTCTGCTTTTACTTTGTCCAGTTCGAAAGTCAATTGGCTTGCCACATAACCAATCAATCAATCAATCAATTGATCTAAACAAACAAACAAACAAACAAACAAACAAAGCAAAACAACAGCAAGGGAATCCACACACAAACACATGTAATGAAATAGTATCAATACAAACCGAGCCGAACCGAGCCGCCGCGAGCCACAAAAACAATAACAAAGCTGCTCTTTGCACCTGCACCTGCATGCTACAAGGAGCGTCAAGGCAAGAATAGCGCGAGCAAAAGAAGCTGGTCGCGCGAGGCAAGCAGCATAGGGAGAGACAAGTTCACTCGATGGCCACTGTGGAGGTGGAGACAGAGCGACCGAGTGAAGAAGAGTACGCGATGCGGGACTCGAACCCGCAACCCCCAGATTCGAAGTCTGATACGCTATCCATTGCGCCAATCGCGCCTCGAAAATATCACATTTTCCACCAATCAAAACACAACAAGAACAACCACCACCACACAAAAACAATTACAACACAATTACAAACACAACTACAACAACAAACTACACACACGCACCACACCATCTACACCCCCTTTTGCAAATCCGACACCGACACGAACTCCCATTTTGTTTGCTTTTTATTTTTTTGTTTGGTTGTTTTTGTTCTTGTTGTCAGCTTGTCGGAGGCTTTGCGTCTGCTTTTACTTTGTCCAGTTCGAAAGTCAATTGGCTTGCCACATAACCAATCAATCAATCAATCAATTGATCTAAATAAACAAACAAACAAACAAACAAACAAAGCAAAACAACAGCAAGGGAATCCACACACAAACACATGTAATGAAATAGTATCAATACAAACCGAGCCGAACCGAGCCGCCGCGAGCCACAAAAACAATAACAAAGCTGCTCTTTGCACCTGCACCTGCATGCTACAAGGAGCGTCAAGGCAAGAATAGCGCGAGCAAAAGAAGCTGGTCGCGCGAGGCAAGCAGCATAGGGAGAGACAAGTTCACTCGATGGCCACTGTGGAGGTGGAGACAGAGCGACCGAGTGAAGAAGAGTACGCGATGCGGGACTCGAACCCGCAACCCCCAGATTCGAAGTCTGATACGCTATCCATTGCGCCAATCGCGCCTCGAAAATATCACATTTTCCACCAATCAAAACACAACAAGAACAACCACCACCACACAAAAACAATTACAACACAATTACAAACACAACTACAACAACAAACTACACACACGCACCACACCATCTACACCCCCTTTTGCAAATCCGACACCGACACGAACTCCCATTTTGTTTGCTTTTTATTTTTTTGTTTGGTTGTTTTTGTTCTTGTTGTCAGCTTGTCGGAGGCTTTGCGTCTGCTTTTACTTTGTCCAGTTCGAAAGTCAATTGGCTTGCCACATAACCAATCAATCAATCAATCAATTGATCTAAACAAACAAACAAACAAACAAACAAACAAAGCAAAACAACAGCAAGGGAATCCACACACAAACACATGTAATGAAATAGTATCAATACAAACCGAGCCGAACCGAGCCGCCGCGAGCCACAAAAACAATAACAAAGCTGCTCTTTGCACCTGCACCTGCATGCTACAAGGAGCGTCAAGGCAAGAATAGCGCGAGCAAAAGAAGCTGGTCGCGCGAGGCAAGCAGCATAGGGAGAGACAAGTTCACTCGATGGCCACTGTGGAGGTGGAGACAGAGCGACCGAGTGAAGAAGAGTACGCGATGCGGGACTCGAACCCGCAACCCCCAGATTCGAAGTCTGATACGCTATCCATTGCGCCAATCGCGCCTCGAAAATATCACATTTTCCACCAATCAAAACACAACAAGAACAACCACCACCACACAAAAACAATTACAACACAATTACAAACACAACTACAACAACAAACTACACACACGCACCACACCATCTACACCCCCTTTTGCAAATCCGACACCGACACGAACTCCCATTTTGTTTGTTTTTTATTTTTTTGTTTGGTTGTTTTTGTTCTTGTTGTCAGCTTGTCGGAGGCTTTGCGTCTGCTTTTACTTTGTCCAGTTCGAAAGTCAATTGGCTTGCCACATAACCAATCAATCAATCAATCAATTGATCTAAACAAACAAACAAACAAACAAACAAACAAAGCAAAACAACAGCAAGGGAATCCACACACAAACACATGTAATGAAATAGTATCAATACAAACCGAGCCGAACCGAGCCGCCGCGAGCCACAAAAACAATAACAAAGCTGCTCTTTGCACCTGCACCTGCATGCTACAAGGAGCGTCAAGGCAAGAATAGCGCGAGCAAAAGAAGCTGGTCGCGCGAGGCAAGCAGCATAGGGAGAGACAAGTTCACTCGATGGCCACTGTGGAGGTGGAGACAGAGCGACCGAGTGAAGAAGAGTACGCGATGCGGGACTCGAACCCGCAACCCCCAGATTCGAAGTCTGATACGCTATCCATTGCGCCAATCGCGCCTCGAAAATATCACATTTTCCACCAATCAAAACACAACAAGAACAACCACCACCACACAAAAACAATTACAACACAATTACAAACACAACTACAACAACAAACTACACACACGCACCACACCATCTACACCCCCTTTTGCAAATCCGACACCGACACGAACTCCCATTTTGTTTGCTTTTTATTTTTTTTGTTTGGTTGTTTTTGTTCTTGTTGTCAGCTTGTCGGAGGCTTTGCGTCTGCTTTTACTTTGTCCAGTTCGAAAGTCAATTGGCTTGCCACATAACCAATCAATCAATCAATCAATTGATCTAAATAAACAAACAAACAAACAAACAAACAAAGCAAAACAACAGCAAGGGAATCCACACACAAACACATGTAATGAAATAGTATCAATACAAACCGAGCCGAACCGAGCCGCCGCGAGCCACAAAAACAATAACAAAGCTGCTCTTTGCACCTGCACCTGCATGCTACAAGGAGCGTCAAGGCAAGAATAGCGCGAGCAAAAGAAGCTGGTCGCGCGAGGCAAGCAGCATAGGGAGAGACAAGTTCACTCGATGGCCACTGTGGAGGTGGAGACAGAGCGACCGAGTGAAGAAGAGTACGCGATGCGGGACTCGAACCCGCAACCCCCAGATTCGAAGTCTGATACGCTATCCATTGCGCCAATCGCGCCTCGAAAATATCACATTTTCCACCAATCAAAACACAACAAGAACAACCACCACCACACAAAAACAATTACAACACAATTACAAACACAACTACAACAACAAACTACACACACGCACCACACCATCTACACCCCCTTTTGCAAATCCGACACCGACACGAACTCCCATTTTGTTTGCTTTTTATTTTTTTTGTTTGGTTGTTTTTGTTCTTGTTGTCAGCTTGTCGGAGGCTTTGCGTCTGCTTTTACTTTGTCCAGTTCGAAAGTCAATTGGCTTGCCACATAACCAATCAATCAATCAATCAATTGATCTAAACAAACAAACAAACAAACAAACAAACAAAGCAAAACAACAGCAAGGGAATCCACACACAAACACATGTAATGAAATAGTATCAATACAAACCGAGCCGAACCGAGCCGCCGCGAGCCACAAAAACAATAACAAAGCTGCTCTTTGCACCTGCACCTGCATGCTACAAGGAGCGTCAAGGCAAGAATAGCGCGAGCAAAAGAAGCTGGTCGCGCGAGGCAAGCAGCATAGGGAGAGACAAGTTCACTCGATGGCCACTGTGGAGGTGGAGACAGAGCGACCGAGTGAAGAAGAGTACGCGATGCGGGACTCGAACCCGCAACCCCCAGATTCGAAGTCTGATACGCTATCCATTGCGCCAATCGCGCCTCGAAAATATCACATTTTCCACCAATCAAAACACAACAAGAACAACCACCACCACACAAAAACAATTACAACACAATTACAAACACAACTACAACAACAAACTACACACACGCACCACACCATCTACACCCCCTTTTGCAAATCCGACACCGACACGAACTCCCATTTTGTTTGTTTTTTATTTTTTTGTTTGGTTGTTTTTGTTCTTGTTGTCAGCTTGTCGGAGGCTTTGCGTCTGCTTTTACTTTGTCCAGTTCGAAAGTCAATTGGCTTGCCACATAACCAATCAATCAATCAATCAATTGATCTAAACAAACAAACAAACAAACAAACAAACAAAGCAAAACAACAGCAAGGGAATCCACACACAAACACATGTAATGAAATAGTATCAATACAAACCGAGCCGAACCGAGCCGCCGCGAGCCACAAAAACAATAACAAAGCTGCTCTTTGCACCTGCACCTGCATGCTACAAGGAGCGTCAAGGCAAGAATAGCGCGAGCAAAAGAAGCTGGTCGCGCGAGGCAAGCAGCATAGGGAGAGACAAGTTCACTCGATGGCCACTGTGGAGGTGGAGACAGAGCGACCGAGTGAAGAAGAGTACGCGATGCGGGACTCGAACCCGCAACCCCCAGATTCGAAGTCTGATACGCTATCCATTGCGCCAATCGCGCCTCGAAAATATCACATTTTCCACCAATCAAAACACAACAAGAACAACCACCACCACACAAAAACAATTACAACACAATTACAAACACAACTACAACAACAAACTACACACACGCACCACACCATCTACACCCCCTTTTGCAAATCCGACACCGACACGAACTCCCATTTTGTTTGCTTTTTATTTTTTTGTTTGGTTGTTTTTGTTCTTGTTGTCAGCTTGTCGGAGGCTTTGCGTCTGCTTTTACTTTGTCCAGTTCGAAAGTCAATTGGCTTGCCACATAACCAATCAATCAATCAATCAATTGATCTAAACAAACAAACAAACAAACAAACAAACAAAGCAAAACAACAGCAAGGGAATCCACACACAAACACATGTAATGAAATAGTATCAATACAAACCGAGCCGAACCGAGCCGCCGCGAGCCACAAAAACAATAACAAAGCTGCTCTTTGCACCTGCACCTGCATGCTACAAGGAGCGTCAAGGCAAGAATAGCGCGAGCAAAAGAAGCTGGTCGCGCGAGGCAAGCAGCACAAGTTCACTCGATGGCCACTGTGGAGGTGGAGACAGAGCGACCGAGTGAAGAAGAGTACGCGATGCGGGACTCGAACCCGCAACCCCCAGATTCGAAGTCTGATACGCTATCCATTGCGCCAATCGCGCCTCGAAAATATCACATTTTCCACCAATCAAAACACAACAAGAACAACCACCACCACACAAAAACAATTACAACACAATTACAAACACAACTACAACAACAAACTACACACACGCACCACACCATCTACACCCCCTTTTGCAAATCCGACACCGACACGAACTCCCATTTTGTTTGCTTTTTATTTTTTTTGTTTGGTTGTTTTTGTTCTTGTTGTCAGCTTGTCGGAGGCTTTGCGTCTGCTTTTACTTTGTCCAGTTCGAAAGTCAATTGGCTTGCCACATAACCAATCAATCAATCAATCAATTGATCTAAATAAACAAACAAACAAACAAACAAACAAAGCAAAACAACAGCAAGGGAATCCACACACAAACACATGTAATGAAATAGTATCAATACAAACCGAGCCGAACCGAGCCGCCGCGAGCCACAAAAACAATAACAAAGCTGCTCTTTGCACCTGCACCTGCATGCTACAAGGAGCGTCAAGGCAAGAATAGCGCGAGCAAAAGAAGCTGGTCGCGCGAGGCAAGCAGCATAGGGAGAGACAAGTTCACTCGATGGCCACTGTGGAGGTGGAGACAGAGCGACCGAGTGAAGAAGAGTACGCGATGCGGGACTCGAACCCGCAACCCCCAGATTCGAAGTCTGATACGCTATCCATTGCGCCAATCGCGCCTCGAAAATATCACATTTTCCACCAATCAAAACACAACAAGAACAACCACCACCACACAAAAACAATTACAACACAATTACAAACACAACTACAACAACAAACTACACACACGCACCACACCATCTACACCCCCTTTTGCAAATCCGACACCGACACGAACTCCCATTTTGTTTGCTTTTTATTTTTTTTGTTTGGTTGTTTTTGTTCTTGTTGTCAGCTTGTCGGAGGCTTTGCGTCTGCTTTTACTTTGTCCAGTTCGAAAGTCAATTGGCTTGCCACATAACCAATCAATCAATCAATCAATTGATCTAAATAAACAAACAAACAAACAAACAAACAAAGCAAAACAACAGCAAGGGAATCCACACACAAACACATGTAATGAAATAGTATCAATACAAACCGAGCCGAACCGAGCCGCCGCGAGCCACAAAAACAATAACAAAGCTGCTCTTTGCACCTGCACCTGCATGCTACAAGGAGCGTCAAGGCAAGAATAGCGCGAGCAAAAGAAGCTGGTCGCGCGAGGCAAGCAGCATAGGGAGAGACAAGTTCACTCGATGGCCACTGTGGAGGTGGAGACAGAGCGACCGAGTGAAGAAGAGTACGCGATGCGGGACTCGAACCCGCAACCCCCAGATTCGAAGTCTGATACGCTATCCATTGCGCCAATCGCGCCTCGAAAATATCACATTTTCCACCAATCAAAACACAACAAGAACAACCACCACCACACAAAAACAATTACAACACAATTACAAACACAACTACAACAACAAACTACACACACGCACCACACCATCTACACCCCCTTTTGCAAATCCGACACCGACACGAACTCCCATTTTGTTTGCTTTTTATTTTTTTGTTTGGTTGTTTTTGTTCTTGTTGTCAGCTTGTCGGAGGCTTTGCGTCTGCTTTTACTTTGTCCAGTTCGAAAGTCAATTGGCTTGCCACATAACCAATCAATCAATCAATCAATTGATCTAAATAAACAAACAAACAAACAAACAAACAAAGCAAAACAACAGCAAGGGAATCCACACACAAACACATGTAATGAAATAGTATCAATACAAACCGAGCCGAACCGAGCCGCCGCGAGCCACAAAAACAATAACAAAGCTGCTCTTTGCACCTGCACCTGCATGCTACAAGGAGCGTCAAGGCAAGAATAGCGCGAGCAAAAGAAGCTGGTCGCGCGAGGCAAGCAGCATAGGGAGAGACAAGTTCACTCGATGGCCACTGTGGAGGTGGAGACAGAGCGACCGAGTGAAGAAGAGTACGCGATGCGGGACTCGAACCCGCAACCCCCAGATTCGAAGTCTGATACGCTATCCATTGCGCCAATCGCGCCTCGAAAATATCACATTTTCCACCAATCAAAACACAACAAGAACAACCACCACCACACAAAAACAATTACAACACAATTACAAACACAACTACAACAACAAACTACACACACGCACCACACCATCTACACCCCCTTTTGCAAATCCGACACCGACACGAACTCCCATTTTGTTTGCTTTTTATTTTTTTGTTTGGTTGTTTTTGTTCTTGTTGTCAGCTTGTCGGAGGCTTTGCGTCTGCTTTTACTTTGTCCAGTTCGAAAGTCAATTGGCTTGCCACATAACCAATCAATCAATCAATCAATTGATCTAAATAAACAAACAAACAAACAAACAAACAAAGCAAAACAACAGCAAGGGAATCCACACACAAACACATGTAATGAAATAGTATCAATACAAACCGAGCCGAACCGAGCCGCCGCGAGCCACAAAAACAATAACAAAGCTGCTCTTTGCACCTGCACCTGCATGCTACAAGGAGCGTCAAGGCAAGAATAGCGCGAGCAAAAGAAGCTGGTCGCGCGAGGCAAGCAGCATAGGGAGAGACAAGTTCACTCGATGGCCACTGTGGAGGTGGAGACAGAGCGACCGAGTGAAGAAGAGTACGCGATGCGGGACTCGAACCCGCAACCCCCAGATTCGAAGTCTGATACGCTATCCATTGCGCCAATCGCGCCTCGAAAATATCACATTTTCCACCAATCAAAACACAACAAGAACAACCACCACCACACAAAAACAATTACAACACAATTACAAACACAACTACAACAACAAACTACACACACGCACCACACCATCTACACCCCCTTTTGCAAATCCGACACCGACACGAACTCCCATTTTGTTTGCTTTTTATTTTTTTTGTTTGGTTGTTTTTGTTCTTGTTGTCAGCTTGTCGGAGGCTTTGCGTCTGCTTTTACTTTGTCCAGTTCGAAAGTCAATTGGCTTGCCACATAACCAATCAATCAATCAATCAATTGATCTAAATAAACAAACAAACAAACAAACAAACAAAGCAAAACAACAGCAAGGGAATCCACACACAAACACATGTAATGAAATAGTATCAATACAAACCGAGCCGAACCGAGCCGCCGCGAGCCACAAAAACAATAACAAAGCTGCTCTTTGCACCTGCACCTGCATGCTACAAGGAGCGTCAAGGCAAGAATAGCGCGAGCAAAAGAAGCTGGTCGCGCGAGGCAAGCAGCATAGGGAGAGACAAGTTCACTCGATGGCCACTGTGGAGGTGGAGACAGAGCGACCGAGTGAAGAAGAGTACGCGATGCGGGACTCGAACCCGCAACCCCCAGATTCGAAGTCTGATACGCTATCCATTGCGCCAATCGCGCCTCGAAAATATCACATTTTCCACCAATCAAAACACAACAAGAACAACCACCACCACACAAAAACAATTACAACACAATTACAAACACAACTACAACAACAAACTACACACACGCACCACACCATCTACACCCCCTTTTGCAAATCCGACACCGACACGAACTCCCATTTTGTTTGCTTTTTATTTTTTTTGTTTGGTTGTTTTTGTTCTTGTTGTCAGCTTGTCGGAGGCTTTGCGTCTGCTTTTACTTTGTCCAGTTCGAAAGTCAATTGGCTTGCCACATAACCAATCAATCAATCAATCAATTGATCTAAATAAACAAACAAACAAACAAACAAACAAAGCAAAACAACAGCAAGGGAATCCACACACAAACACATGTAATGAAATAGTATCAATACAAACCGAGCCGAACCGAGCCGCCGCGAGCCACAAAAACAATAACAAAGCTGCTCTTTGCACCTGCACCTGCATGCTACAAGGAGCGTCAAGGCAAGAATAGCGCGAGCAAAAGAAGCTGGTCGCGCGAGGCAAGCAGCATAGGGAGAGACAAGTTCACTCGATGGCCACTGTGGAGGTGGAGACAGAGCGACCGAGTGAAGAAGAGTACGCGATGCGGGACTCGAACCCGCAACCCCCAGATTCGAAGTCTGATACGCTATCCATTGCGCCAATCGCGCCTCGAAAATATCACATTTTCCACCAATCAAAACACAACAAGAACAACCACCACCACACAAAAACAATTACAACACAATTACAAACACAACTACAACAACAAACTACACACACGCACCACACCATCTACACCCCCTTTTGCAAATCCGACACCGACACGAACTCCCATTTTGTTTGCTTTTTATTTTTTTTGTTTGGTTGTTTTTGTTCTTGTTGTCAGCTTGTCGGAGGCTTTGCGTCTGCTTTTACTTTGTCCAGTTCGAAAGTCAATTGGCTTGCCACATAACCAATCAATCAATCAATCAATTGATCTAAATAAACAAACAAACAAACAAACAAACAAAGCAAAACAACAGCAAGGGAATCCACACACAAACACATGTAATGAAATAGTATCAATACAAACCGAGCCGAACCGAGCCGCCGCGAGCCACAAAAACAATAACAAAGCTGCTCTTTGCACCTGCACCTGCATGCTACAAGGAGCGTCAAGGCAAGAATAGCGCGAGCAAAAGAAGCTGGTCGCGCGAGGCAAGCAGCATAGGGAGAGACAAGTTCACTCGATGGCCACTGTGGAGGTGGAGACAGAGCGACCGAGTGAAGAAGAGTACGCGATGCGGGACTCGAACCCGCAACCCCCAGATTCGAAGTCTGATACGCTATCCATTGCGCCAATCGCGCCTCGAAAATATCACATTTTCCACCAATCAAAACACAACAAGAACAACCACCACCACACAAAAACAATTACAACACAATTACAAACACAACTACAACAACAAACTACACACACGCACCACACCATCTACACCCCCTTTTGCAAATCCGACACCGACACGAACTCCCATTTTGTTTGCTTTTTATTTTTTTGTTTGGTTGTTTTTGTTCTTGTTGTCAGCTTGTCGGAGGCTTTGCGTCTGCTTTTACTTTGTCCAGTTCGAAAGTCAATTGGCTTGCCACATAACCAATCAATCAATCAATCAATTGATCTAAATAAACAAACAAACAAACAAACAAACAAAGCAAAACAACAGCAAGGGAATCCACACACAAACACATGTAATGAAATAGTATCAATACAAACCGAGCCGAACCGAGCCGCCGCGAGCCACAAAAACAATAACAAAGCTGCTCTTTGCACCTGCACCTGCATGCTACAAGGAGCGTCAAGGCAAGAATAGCGCGAGCAAAAGAAGCTGGTCGCGCGAGGCAAGCAGCATAGGGAGAGACAAGTTCACTCGATGGCCACTGTGGAGGTGGAGACAGAGCGACCGAGTGAAGAAGAGTACGCGATGCGGGACTCGAACCCGCAACCCCCAGATTCGAAGTCTGATACGCTATCCATTGCGCCAATCGCGCCTCGAAAATATCACATTTTCCACCAATCAAAACACAACAAGAACAACCACCACCACACAAAAACAATTACAACACAATTACAAACACAACTACAACAACAAACTACACACACGCACCACACCATCTACACCCCCTTTTGCAAATCCGACACCGACACGAACTCCCATTTTGTTTGCTTTTTATTTTTTTTGTTTGGTTGTTTTTGTTCTTGTTGTCAGCTTGTCGGAGGCTTTGCGTCTGCTTTTACTTTGTCCAGTTCGAAAGTCAATTGGCTTGCCACATAACCAATCAATCAATCAATCAATTGATCTAAATAAACAAACAAACAAACAAACAAACAAAGCAAAACAACAGCAAGGGAATCCACACACAAACACATGTAATGAAATAGTATCAATACAAACCGAGCCGAACCGAGCCGCCGCGAGCCACAAAAACAATAACAAAGCTGCTCTTTGCACCTGCACCTGCATGCTACAAGGAGCGTCAAGGCAAGAATAGCGCGAGCAAAAGAAGCTGGTCGCGCGAGGCAAGCAGCATAGGGAGAGACAAGTTCACTCGATGGCCACTGTGGAGGTGGAGACAGAGCGACCGAGTGAAGAAGAGTACGCGATGCGGGACTCGAACCCGCAACCCCCAGATTCGAAGTCTGATACGCTATCCATTGCGCCAATCGCGCCTCGAAAATATCACATTTTCCACCAATCAAAACACAACAAGAACAACCACCACCACACAAAAACAATTACAACACAATTACAAACACAACTACAACAACAAACTACACACACGCACCACACCATCTACACCCCCTTTTGCAAATCCGACACCGACACGAACTCCCATTTTGTTTGCTTTTTATTTTTTTGTTTGGTTGTTTTTGTTCTTGTTGTCAGCTTGTCGGAGGCTTTGCGTCTGCTTTTACTTTGTCCAGTTCGAAAGTCAATTGGCTTGCCACATAACCAATCAATCAATCAATCAATTGATCTAAATAAACAAACAAACAAACAAACAAACAAAGCAAAACAACAGCAAGGGAATCCACACACAAACACATGTAATGAAATAGTATCAATACAAACCGAGCCGAACCGAGCCGCCGCGAGCCACAAAAACAATAACAAAGCTGCTCTTTGCACCTGCACCTGCATGCTACAAGGAGCGTCAAGGCAAGAATAGCGCGAGCAAAAGAAGCTGGTCGCGCGAGGCAAGCAGCATAGGGAGAGACAAGTTCACTCGATGGCCACTGTGGAGGTGGAGACAGAGCGACCGAGTGAAGAAGAGTACGCGATGCGGGACTCGAACCCGCAACCCCCAGATTCGAAGTCTGATACGCTATCCATTGCGCCAATCGCGCCTCGAAAATATCACATTTTCCACCAATCAAAACACAACAAGAACAACCACCACCACACAAAAACAATTACAACACAATTACAAACACAACTACAACAACAAACTACACACACGCACCACACCATCTACACCCCCTTTTGCAAATCCGACACCGACACGAACTCCCATTTTGTTTGCTTTTTATTTTTTTGTTTGGTTGTTTTTGTTCTTGTTGTCAGCTTGTCGGAGGCTTTGCGTCTGCTTTTACTTTGTCCAGTTCGAAAGTCAATTGGCTTGCCACATAACCAATCAATCAATCAATCAATTGATCTAAATAAACAAACAAACAAACAAACAAACAAACAAAGCAAAACAACAGCAAGGGAATCCACACACAAACACATGTAATGAAATAGTATCAATACAAACCGAGCCGAACCGAGCCGCCGCGAGCCACAAAAACAATAACAAAGCTGCTCTTTGCACCTGCACCTGCATGCTACAAGGAGCGTCAAGGCAAGAATAGCGCGAGCAAAAGAAGCTGGTCGCGCGAGGCAAGCAGCATAGGGAGAGACAAGTTCACTCGATGGCCACTGTGGAGGTGGAGACAGAGCGACCGAGTGAAGAAGAGTACGCGATGCGGGACTCGAACCCGCAACCCCCAGATTCGAAGTCTGATACGCTATCCATTGCGCCAATCGCGCCTCGAAAATATCACATTTTCCACCAATCAAAACACAACAAGAACAACCACCACCACACAAAAACAATTACAACACAATTACAAACACAACTACAACAACAAACTACACACACGCACCACACCATCTACACCCCCTTTTGCAAATCCGACACCGACACGAACTCCCATTTTGTTTGCTTTTTATTTTTTTTGTTTGGTTGTTTTTGTTCTTGTTGTCAGCTTGTCGGAGGCTTTGCGTCTGCTTTTACTTTGTCCAGTTCGAAAGTCAATTGGCTTGCCACATAACCAATCAATCAATCAATCAATTGATCTAAATAAACAAACAAACAAACAAACAAACAAAGCAAAACAACAGCAAGGGAATCCACACACAAACACATGTAATGAAATAGTATCAATACAAACCGAGCCGAACCGAGCCGCCGCGAGCCACAAAAACAATAACAAAGCTGCTCTTTGCACCTGCACCTGCATGCTACAAGGAGCGTCAAGGCAAGAATAGCGCGAGCAAAAGAAGCTGGTCGCGCGAGGCAAGCAGCATAGGGAGAGACAAGTTCACTCGATGGCCACTGTGGAGGTGGAGACAGAGCGACCGAGTGAAGAAGAGTACGCGATGCGGGACTCGAACCCGCAACCCCCAGATTCGAAGTCTGATACGCTATCCATTGCGCCAATCGCGCCTCGAAAATATCACATTTTCCACCAATCAAAACACAACAAGAACAACCACCACCACACAAAAACAATTACAACACAATTACAAACACAACTACAACAACAAACTACACACACGCACCACACCATCTACACCCCCTTTTGCAAATCCGACACCGACACGAACTCCCATTTTGTTTGCTTTTTATTTTTTTTTGTTTGGTTGTTTTTGTTCTTGTTGTCAGCTTGTCGGAGGCTTTGCGTCTGCTTTTACTTTGTCCAGTTCGAAAGTCAATTGGCTTGCCACATAACCAATCAATCAATCAATCAATTGATCTAAATAAACAAACAAACAAACAAACAAACAAAGCAAAACAACAGCAAGGGAATCCACACACAAACACATGTAATGAAATAGTATCAATACAAACCGAGCCGAACCGAGCCGCCGCGAGCCACAAAAACAATAACAAAGCTGCTCTTTGCACCTGCACCTGCATGCTACAAGGAGCGTCAAGGCAAGAATAGCGCGAGCAAAAGAAGCTGGTCGCGCGAGGCAAGCAGCATAGGGAGAGACAAGTTCACTCGATGGCCACTGTGGAGGTGGAGACAGAGCGACCGAGTGAAGAAGAGTACGCGATGCGGGACTCGAACCCGCAACCCCCAGATTCGAAGTCTGATACGCTATCCATTGCGCCAATCGCGCCTCGAAAATATCACATTTTCCACCAATCAAAACACAACAAGAACAACCACCACCACACAAAAACAATTACAACACAATTACAAACACAACTACAACAACAAACTACACACACGCACCACACCATCTACACCCCCTTTTGCAAATCCGACACCGACACGAACTCCCATTTTGTTTGCTTTTTATTTTTTTGTTTGGTTGTTTTTGTTCTTGTTGTCAGCTTGTCGGAGGCTTTGCGTCTGCTTTTACTTTGTCCAGTTCGAAAGTCAATTGGCTTGCCACATAACCAATCAATCAATCAATCAATTGATCTAAATAAACAAACAAACAAACAAACAAACAAACAAAGCAAAACAACAGCAAGGGAATCCACACACAAACACATGTAATGAAATAGTATCAATACAAACCGAGCCGAACCGAGCCGCCGCGAGCCACAAAAACAATAACAAAGCTGCTCTTTGCACCTGCACCTGCATGCTACAAGGAGCGTCAAGGCAAGAATAGCGCGAGCAAAAGAAGCTGGTCGCGCGAGGCAAGCAGCATAGGGAGAGACAAGTTCACTCGATGGCCACTGTGGAGGTGGAGACAGAGCGACCGAGTGAAGAAGAGTACGCGATGCGGGACTCGAACCCGCAACCCCCAGATTCGAAGTCTGATACGCTATCCATTGCGCCAATCGCGCCTCGAAAATATCACATTTTCCACCAATCAAAACACAACAAGAACAACCACCACCACACAAAAACAATTACAACACAATTACAAACACAACTACAACAACAAACTACACACACGCACCACACCATCTACACCCCCTTTTGCAAATCCGACACCGACACGAACTCCCATTTTGTTTGCTTTTTATTTTTTTTGTTTGGTTGTTTTTGTTCTTGTTGTCAGCTTGTCGGAGGCTTTGCGTCTGCTTTTACTTTGTCCAGTTCGAAAGTCAATTGGCTTGCCACATAACCAATCAATCAATCAATCAATTGATCTAAATAAACAAACAAACAAACAAACAAACAAACAAAGCAAAACAACAGCAAGGGAATCCACACACAAACACATGTAATGAAATAGTATCAATACAAACCGAGCCGAACCGAGCCGCCGCGAGCCACAAAA
Organism: Phytopythium helicoides; assembly: GCA_024867545.1. Taxonomy (NCBI): domain Eukaryota; phylum Oomycota; class Peronosporomycetes; order Pythiales; family Pythiaceae; genus Phytopythium; species Phytopythium helicoides. The sequence continues at coordinate 256,579 of JANFNE010000049.1, forward strand.
ACAATAACAAAGCTGCTCTTTGCACCTGCACCTGCATGCTACAAGGAGCGTCAAGGCAAGAATAGCGCGAGCAAAAGAAGCTGGTCGCGCGAGGCAAGCAGCATAGGGAGAGACAAGTTCACTCGATGGCCACTGTGGAGGTGGAGACAGAGCGACCGAGTGAAGAAGAGTACGCGATGCGGGACTCGAACCCGCAACCCCCAGATTCGAAGTCTGATACGCTATCCATTGCGCCAATCGCGCCTCGAAAATATCACATTTTCCACCAATCAAAACACAACAAGAACAACCACCACCACACAAAAACAATTACAACACAATTACAAACACAACTACAACAACAAACTACACACACGCACCACACCATCTACACCCCCTTTTGCAAATCCGACACCGACACGAACTCCCATTTTGTTTGCTTTTTATTTTTTTTTGTTTGGTTGTTTTTGTTCTTGTTGTCAGCTTGTCGGAGGCTTTGCGTCTGCTTTTACTTTGTCCAGTTCGAAAGTCAATTGGCTTGCCACATAACCAATCAATCAATCAATCAATTGATCTAAATAAACAAACAAACAAACAAACAAACAAAGCAAAACAACAGCAAGGGAATCCACACACAAACACATGTAATGAAATAGTATCAATACAAACCGAGCCGAACCGAGCCGCCGCGAGCCACAAAAACAATAACAAAGCTGCTCTTTGCACCTGCACCTGCATGCTACAAGGAGCGTCAAGGCAAGAATAGCGCGAGCAAAAGAAGCTGGTCGCGCGAGGCAAGCAGCATAGGGAGAGACAAGTTCACTCGATGGCCACTGTGGAGGTGGAGACAGAGCGACCGAGTGAAGAAGAGTACGCGATGCGGGACTCGAACCCGCAACCCCCAGATTCGAAGTCTGATACGCTATCCATTGCGCCAATCGCGCCTCGAAAATATCACATTTTCCACCAATCAAAACACAACAAGAACAACCACCACCACACAAAAACAATTACAACACAATTACAAACACAACTACAACAACAAACTACACACACGCACCACACCATCTACACCCCCTTTTGCAAATCCGACACCGACACGAACTCCCATTTTGTTTGCTTTTTATTTTTTTGTTTGGTTGTTTTTGTTCTTGTTGTCAGCTTGTCGGAGGCTTTGCGTCTGCTTTTACTTTGTCCAGTTCGAAAGTCAATTGGCTTGCCACATAACCAATCAATCAATCAATCAATTGATCTAAACAAACAAACAAACAAACAAACAAACAAAGCAAAACAACAGCAAGGGAATCCACACACAAACACATGTAATGAAATAGTATCAATACAAACCGAGCCGAACCGAGCCGCCGCGAGCCACAAAAACAATAACAAAGCTGCTCTTTGCACCTGCACCTGCATGCTACAAGGAGCGTCAAGGCAAGAATAGCGCGAGCAAAAGAAGCTGGTCGCGCGAGGCAAGCAGCATAGGGAGAGACAAGTTCACTCGATGGCCACTGTGGAGGTGGAGACAGAGCGACCGAGTGAAGAAGAGTACGCGATGCGGGACTCGAACCCGCAACCCCCAGATTCGAAGTCTGATACGCTATCCATTGCGCCAATCGCGCCTCGAAAATATCACATTTTCCACCAATCAAAACACAACAAGAACAACCACCACCACACAAAAACAATTACAACACAATTACAAACACAACTACAACAACAAACTACACACACGCACCACACCATCTACACCCCCTTTTGCAAATCCGACACCGACACGAACTCCCATTTTGTTTGCTTTTTATTTTTTTGTTTGGTTGTTTTTGTTCTTGTTGTCAGCTTGTCGGAGGCTTTGCGTCTGCTTTTACTTTGTCCAGTTCGAAAGTCAATTGGCTTGCCACATAACCAATCAATCAATCAATCAATTGATCTAAACAAACAAACAAACAAACAAACAAACAAAGCAAAACAACAGCAAGGGAATCCACACACAAACACATGTAATGAAATAGTATCAATACAAACCGAGCCGAACCGAGCCGCCGCGAGCCACAAAAACAATAACAAAGCTGCTCTTTGCACCTGCACCTGCATGCTACAAGGAGCGTCAAGGCAAGAATAGCGCGAGCAAAAGAAGCTGGTCGCGCGAGGCAAGCAGCATAGGGAGAGACAAGTTCACTCGATGGCCACTGTGGAGGTGGAGACAGAGCGACCGAGTGAAGAAGAGTACGCGATGCGGGACTCGAACCCGCAACCCCCAGATTCGAAGTCTGATACGCTATCCATTGCGCCAATCGCGCCTCGAAAATATCACATTTTCCACCAATCAAAACACAACAAGAACAACCACCACCACACAAAAACAATTACAACACAATTACAAACACAACTACAACAACAAACTACACACACGCACCACACCATCTACACCCCCTTTTGCAAATCCGACACCGACACGAACTCCCATTTTGTTTGTTTTTTTATTTTTTTGTTTGGTTGTTTTTGTTCTTGTTGTCAGCTTGTCGGAGGCTTTGCGTCTGCTTTTACTTTGTCCAGTTCGAAAGTCAATTGGCTTGCCACATAACCAATCAATCAATCAATCAATTGATCTAAACAAACAAACAAACAAACAAACAAACAAAGCAAAACAACAGCAAGGGAATCCACACACAAACACATGTAATGAAATAGTATCAATACAAACCGAGCCGAACCGAGCCGCCGCGAGCCACAAAAACAATAACAAAGCTGCTCTTTGCACCTGCACCTGCATGCTACAAGGAGCGTCAAGGCAAGAATAGCGCGAGCAAAAGAAGCTGGTCGCGAGAAGCAAGCAGCATAGGGAGAGACAAGTTCACTCGATGGCCACTGTGGAAGTGGAGACAGAGCGACCGAGTGAAGAAGAGTACGCGATGCGGGACTCGAACCCGCAACCCCCAGATTCGAAGTCTGATACGCTATCCATTGCGCCAATCGCGCCTCGAAAATATCACATTTTCCACCAATCAAAACACAACAAGAACAAACACCAACACACAAAAACAACCACAAACAACACGCACACACGCACCACACCGTATACACACACTTTTGCAAATACGACACCGACAACAACTACCTTTTTTCTGTTTTTTGCTTTCTGTGATTTGTTCTTCTTGTCAGCTTGTCGGAGGCTTTGCGTTTGCTTTTACTTTGTCCAGTTCGAAAGTCAATTGGCTTGCCACATGACCAATCAATCAACCAATCAAGCAATCCATTGATCTACCAAACAAACAAACAAACAAACAAACAAACAAACAACTATTCGAACAAAGAAAACAAACAAAGAACAACATGGAAATCTACACACAAACACATGTAATGAAATAGTATCAGTACAAACCGAGCCGAACCGAGCCGAACCGAGCCGCAAAAAAGCAATAACAAAGCTGCTGTTTGCACTTGCACATGCATGCTACAAGGAGCGTCAAGGCAAGAATAGCGCGAGCAAAAGAAGCTGGTCGCGAGAAGCAAGCAGCATAGGGAGAGACAAGTTCACTCGATGGCCACTGTGGAAGTGGAGACAGAGCGACCGAGTGAAGAAGAGTACGCGATGCGGGACTCGAACCCGCAACCCCCAGATTCGAAGTCTGATACGCTATCCATTGCGCCAATCGCGCCTCGAAAATATCACATTTTCCACCAATCAAAACACAACAAGAACAAACACCAACACACAAAAACAATTACAACACAATTACAAACACAACTACAACAACAAACTACACACACGCACCACACCATCTACACCCCCTTTTGCAAATCCGACACCGACACGAACTCCCATTTTGTTTGCTTTTTATTTTTTTGTTTGGTTGTTTTTGTTCTTGTTGTCAGCTTGTCGGAGGCTTTGCGTCTGCTTTTACTTTGTCCAGTTCGAAAGTCAATTGGCTTGCCACATAACCAATCAATCAATCAATCAATTGATCTAAATAAACAAACAAACAAACAAACAAACAAAGCAAAACAACAGCAAGGGAATCCACACACAAACACATGTAATGAAATAGTATCAATACAAACCGAGCCGAACCGAGCCGCCGCGAGCCACAAAAACAATAACAAAGCTGCTGTTTGCACCTGCACCTGCATGCTACAAGGAGCGTCAAGGCAAGAATAGCGCGAGCAAAAGAAGCTGGTCGCGCGAGGCAAGCAGCATAGGGAGAGACAAGTTCACTCGATGGCCACTGTGGAGGTGGAGACAGAGCGACCGAGTGAAGAAGAGTACGCGATGCGGGACTCGAACCCGCAACCCCCAGATTCGAAGTCTGATACGCTATCCATTGCGCCAATCGCGCCTCGAAAATATCACATTTTCCACCAATCAAAACACAACAAGAACAACCACCACCACACAAAAACAATTACAACACAATTACAAACACAACTACAACAACAAACTACACACACGCACCACACCATCTACACCCCCTTTTGCAAATCCGACACCGACACGAACTCCCATTTTGTTTGCTTTTTATTTTTTTGTTTGGTTGTTTTTGTTCTTGTTGTCAGCTTGTCGGAGGCTTTGCGTCTGCTTTTACTTTGTCCAGTTCGAAAGTCAATTGGCTTGCCACATAACCAATCAATCAATCAATCAATTGATCTAAATAAACAAACAAACAAACAAACAAACAAAGCAAAACAACAGCAAGGGAATCCACACACAAACACATGTAATGAAATAGTATCAATACAAACCGAGCCGAACCGAGCCGCCGCGAGCCACAAAAACAATAACAAAGCTGCTCTTTGCACCTGCACCTGCATGCTACAAGGAGCGTCAAGGCAAGAATAGCGCGAGCAAAAGAAGCTGGTCGCGCGAGGCAAGCAGCATAGGGAGAGACAAGTTCACTCGATGGCCACTGTGGAGGTGGAGACAGAGCGACCGAGTGAAGAAGAGTACGCGATGCGGGACTCGAACCCGCAACCCCCAGATTCGAAGTCTGATACGCTATCCATTGCGCCAATCGCGCCTCGAAAATATCACATTTTCCACCAATCAAAACACAACAAGAACAACCACCACCACACAAAAACAATTACAACACAATTACAAACACAACTACAACAACAAACTACACACACGCACCACACCATCTACACCCCCTTTTGCAAATCCGACACCGACACGAACTCCCATTTTGTTTGCTTTTTATTTTTTTGTTTGGTTGTTTTTGTTCTTGTTGTCAGCTTGTCGGAGGCTTTGCGTCTGCTTTTACTTTGTCCAGTTCGAAAGTCAATTGGCTTGCCACATAACCAATCAATCAATCAATCAATTGATCTAAATAAACAAACAAACAAACAAACAAACAAAGCAAAACAACAGCAAGGGAATCCACACACAAACACATGTAATGAAATAGTATCAATACAAACCGAGCCGAACCGAGCCGCCGCGAGCCACAAAAACAATAACAAAGCTGCTCTTTGCACCTGCACCTGCATGCTACAAGGAGCGTCAAGGCAAGAATAGCGCGAGCAAAAGAAGCTGGTCGCGCGAGGCAAGCAGCATAGGGAGAGACAAGTTCACTCGATGGCCACTGTGGAGGTGGAGACAGAGCGACCGAGTGAAGAAGAGTACGCGATGCGGGACTCGAACCCGCAACCCCCAGATTCGAAGTCTGATACGCTATCCATTGCGCCAATCGCGCCTCGAAAATATCACATTTTCCACCAATCAAAACACAACAAGAACAACCACCACCACACAAAAACAATTACAACACAATTACAAACACAACTACAACAACAAACTACACACACGCACCACACCATCTACACCCCCTTTTGCAAATCCGACACCGACACGAACTCCCATTTTGTTTGCTTTTTATTTTTTTGTTTGGTTGTTTTTGTTCTTGTTGTCAGCTTGTCGGAGGCTTTGCGTCTGCTTTTACTTTGTCCAGTTCGAAAGTCAATTGGCTTGCCACATAACCAATCAATCAATCAATCAATTGATCTAAATAAACAAACAAACAAACAAACAAACAAAGCAAAACAACAGCAAGGGAATCCACACACAAACACATGTAATGAAATAGTATCAATACAAACCGAGCCGAACCGAGCCGCCGCGAGCCACAAAAACAATAACAAAGCTGCTCTTTGCACCTGCACCTGCATGCTACAAGGAGCGTCAAGGCAAGAATAGCGCGAGCAAAAGAAGCTGGTCGCGCGAGGCAAGCAGCATAGGGAGAGACAAGTTCACTCGATGGCCACTGTGGAGGTGGAGACAGAGCGACCGAGTGAAGAAGAGTACGCGATGCGGGACTCGAACCCGCAACCCCCAGATTCGAAGTCTGATACGCTATCCATTGCGCCAATCGCGCCTCGAAAATATCACATTTTCCACCAATCAAAACACAACAAGAACAACCACCACCACACAAAAACAATTACAACACAATTACAAACACAACTACAACAACAAACTACACACACGCACCACACCATCTACACCCCCTTTTGCAAATCCGACACCGACACGAACTCCCATTTTGTTTGCTTTTTATTTTTTGTTTGGTTGTTTTTGTTCTTGTTGTCAGCTTGTCGGAGGCTTTGCGTCTGCTTTTACTTTGTCCAGTTCGAAAGTCAATTGGCTTGCCACATAACCAATCAATCAATCAATCAATTGATCTAAACAAACAAACAAACAAACAAACAAACAAAGCAAAACAACAGCAAGGGAATCCACACACAAACACATGTAATGAAATAGTATCAATACAAACCGAGCCGAACCGAGCCGCCGCGAGCCACAAAAACAATAACAAAGCTGCTCTTTGCACCTGCACCTGCATGCTACAAGGAGCGTCAAGGCAAGAATAGCGCGAGCAAAAGAAGCTGGTCGCGCGAGGCAAGCAGCATAGGGAGAGACAAGTTCACTCGATGGCCACTGTGGAGGTGGAGACAGAGCGACCGAGTGAAGAAGAGTACGCGATGCGGGACTCGAACCCGCAACCCCCAGATTCGAAGTCTGATACGCTATCCATTGCGCCAATCGCGCCTCGAAAATATCACATTTTCCACCAATCAAAACACAACAAGAACAACCACCACCACACAAAAACAATTACAACACAATTACAAACACAACTACAACAACAAACTACACACACGCACCACACCATCTACACCCCCTTTTGCAAATCCGACACCGACACGAACTCCCATTTTGTTTGCTTTTTATTTTTTTGTTTGGTTGTTTTTGTTCTTGTTGTCAGCTTGTCGGAGGCTTTGCGTCTGCTTTTACTTTGTCCAGTTCGAAAGTCAATTGGCTTGCCACATAACCAATCAATCAATCAATCAATTGATCTAAACAAACAAACAAACAAACAAACAAACAAAGCAAAACAACAGCAAGGGAATCCACACACAAACACATGTAATGAAATAGTATCAATACAAACCGAGCCGAACCGAGCCGCCGCGAGCCACAAAAACAATAACAAAGCTGCTCTTTGCACCTGCACCTGCATGCTACAAGGAGCGTCAAGGCAAGAATAGCGCGAGCAAAAGAAGCTGGTCGCGCGAGGCAAGCAGCATAGGGAGAGACAAGTTCACTCGATGGCCACTGTGGAGGTGGAGACAGAGCGACCGAGTGAAGAAGAGTACGCGATGCGGGACTCGAACCCGCAACCCCCAGATTCGAAGTCTGATACGCTATCCATTGCGCCAATCGCGCCTCGAAAATATCACATTTTCCACCAATCAAAACACAACAAGAACAACCACCACCACACAAAAACAATTACAACACAATTACAAACACAACTACAACAACAAACTACACACACGCACCACACCATCTACACCCCCTTTTGCAAATCCGACACCGACACGAACTCCCATTTTGTTTGCTTTTTATTTTTTTGTTTGGTTGTTTTTGTTCTTGTTGTCAGCTTGTCGGAGGCTTTGCGTCTGCTTTTACTTTGTCCAGTTCGAAAGTCAATTGGCTTGCCACATAACCAATCAATCAATCAATCAATTGATCTAAACAAACAAACAAACAAACAAACAAACAAAGCAAAACAACAGCAAGGGAATCCACACACAAACACATGTAATGAAATAGTATCAATACAAACCGAGCCGAACCGAGCCGCCGCGAGCCACAAAAACAATAACAAAGCTGCTCTTTGCACCTGCACCTGCATGCTACAAGGAGCGTCAAGGCAAGAATAGCGCGAGCAAAAGAAGCTGGTCGCGCGAGGCAAGCAGCATAGGGAGAGACAAGTTCACTCGATGGCCACTGTGGAGGTGGAGACAGAGCGACCGAGTGAAGAAGAGTACGCGATGCGGGACTCGAACCCGCAACCCCCAGATTCGAAGTCTGATACGCTATCCATTGCGCCAATCGCGCCTCGAAAATATCACATTTTCCACCAATCAAAACACAACAAGAACAACCACCACCACACAAAAACAATTACAACACAATTACAAACACAACTACAACAACAAACTACACACACGCACCACACCATCTACACCCCCTTTTGCAAATCCGACACCGACACGAACTCCCATTTTGTTTGCTTTTTATTTTTTTGTTTGGTTGTTTTTGTTCTTGTTGTCAGCTTGTCGGAGGCTTTGCGTCTGCTTTTACTTTGTCCAGTTCGAAAGTCAATTGGCTTGCCACATAACCAATCAATCAATCAATCAATTGATCTAAATAAACAAACAAACAAACAAACAAACAAAGCAAAACAACAGCAAGGGAATCCACACACAAACACATGTAATGAAATAGTATCAATACAAACCGAGCCGAACCGAGCCGCCGCGAGCCACAAAAACAATAACAAAGCTGCTCTTTGCACCTGCACCTGCATGCTACAAGGAGCGTCAAGGCAAGAATAGCGCGAGCAAAAGAAGCTGGTCGCGCGAGGCAAGCAGCATAGGGAGAGACAAGTTCACTCGATGGCCACTGTGGAGGTGGAGACAGAGCGACCGAGTGAAGAAGAGTACGCGATGCGGGACTCGAACCCGCAACCCCCAGATTCGAAGTCTGATACGCTATCCATTGCGCCAATCGCGCCTCGAAAATATCACATTTTCCACCAATCAAAACACAACAAGAACAACCACCACCACACAAAAACAATTACAACACAATTACAAACACAACTACAACAACAAACTACACACACGCACCACACCATCTACACCCCCTTTTGCAAATCCGACACCGACACGAACTCCCATTTTGTTTGCTTTTTATTTTTTTTGTTTGGTTGTTTTTGTTCTTGTTGTCAGCTTGTCGGAGGCTTTGCGTCTGCTTTTACTTTGTCCAGTTCGAAAGTCAATTGGCTTGCCACATAACCAATCAATCAATCAATCAATTGATCTAAATAAACAAACAAACAAACAAACAAACAAAGCAAAACAACAGCAAGGGAATCCACACACAAACACATGTAATGAAATAGTATCAATACAAACCGAGCCGAACCGAGCCGCCGCGAGCCACAAAAACAATAACAAAGCTGCTCTTTGCACCTGCACCTGCATGCTACAAGGAGCGTCAAGGCAAGAATAGCGCGAGCAAAAGAAGCTGGTCGCGCGAGGCAAGCAGCATAGGGAGAGACAAGTTCACTCGATGGCCACTGTGGAGGTGGAGACAGAGCGACCGAGTGAAGAAGAGTACGCGATGCGGGACTCGAACCCGCAACCCCCAGATTCGAAGTCTGATACGCTATCCATTGCGCCAATCGCGCCTCGAAAATATCACATTTTCCACCAATCAAAACACAACAAGAACAACCACCACCACACAAAAACAATTACAACACAATTACAAACACAACTACAACAACAAACTACACACACGCACCACACCATCTACACCCCCTTTTGCAAATCCGACACCGACACGAACTCCCATTTTGTTTGTTTTTTATTTTTTTGTTTGGTTGTTTTTGTTCTTGTTGTCAGCTTGTCGGAGGCTTTGCGTCTGCTTTTACTTTGTCCAGCTCGAAAGTCAATTGGCTTGCCACATAACCAATCAATCAATCAATCAATTGATCTAAATAAACAAACAAACAAACAAACAAACAAAGCAAAACAACAGCAAGGGAATCCACACACAAACACATGTAATGAAATAGTATCAATACAAACCGAGCCGAACCGAGCCGCCGCGAGCCACAAAAACAATAACAAAGCTGCTCTTTGCACCTGCACCTGCATGCTACAAGGAGCGTCAAGGCAAGAATAGCGCGAGCAAAAGAAGCTGGTCGCGCGAGGCAAGCAGCATAGGGAGAGACAAGTTCACTCGATGGCCACTGTGGAGGTGGAGACAGAGCGACCGAGTGAAGAAGAGTACGCGATGCGGGACTCGAACCCGCAACCCCCAGATTCGAAGTCTGATACGCTATCCATTGCGCCAATCGCGCCTCGAAAATATCACATTTTCCACCAATCAAAACACAACAAGAACAACCACCACCACACAAAAACAATTACAACACAATTACAAACACAACTACAACAACAAACTACACACACGCACCACACCATCTACACCCCCTTTTGCAAATCCGACACCGACACGAACTCCCATTTTGTTTGCTTTTTATTTTTTTGTTTGGTTGTTTTTGTTCTTGTTGTCAGCTTGTCGGAGGCTTTGCGTCTGCTTTTACTTTGTCCAGTTCGAAAGTCAATTGGCTTGCCACATAACCAATCAATCAATCAATCAATTGATCTAAATAAACAAACAAACAAACAAACAAACAAAGCAAAACAACAGCAAGGGAATCCACACACAAACACATGTAATGAAATAGTATCAATACAAACCGAGCCGAACCGAGCCGCCGCGAGCCACAAAAACAATAACAAAGCTGCTCTTTGCACCTGCACCTGCATGCTACAAGGAGCGTCAAGGCAAGAATAGCGCGAGCAAAAGAAGCTGGTCGCGCGAGGCAAGCAGCATAGGGAGAGACAAGTTCACTCGATGGCCACTGTGGAGGTGGAGACAGAGCGACCGAGTGAAGAAGAGTACGCGATGCGGGACTCGAACCCGCAACCCCCAGATTCGAAGTCTGATACGCTATCCATTGCGCCAATCGCGCCTCGAAAATATCACATTTTCCACCAATCAAAACACAACAAGAACAACCACCACCACACAAAAACAATTACAACACAATTACAAACACAACTACAACAACAAACTACACACACGCACCACACCATCTACACCCCCTTTTGCAAATCCGACACCGACACGAACTCCCATTTTGTTTGTTTTTTATTTTTTTGTTTGGTTGTTTTTGTTCTTGTTGTCAGCTTGTCGGAGGCTTTGCGTCTGCTTTTACTTTGTCCAGTTCGAAAGTCAATTGGCTTGCCACATAACCAATCAATCAATCAATCAATTGATCTAAACAAACAAACAAACAAACAAACAAACAAAGCAAAACAACAGCAAGGGAATCCACACACAAACACATGTAATGAAATAGTATCAATACAAACCGAGCCGAACCGAGCCGCCGCGAGCCACAAAAACAATAACAAAGCTGCTCTTTGCACCTGCACCTGCATGCTACAAGGAGCGTCAAGGCAAGAATAGCGCGAGCAAAAGAAGCTGGTCGCGCGAGGCAAGCAGCATAGGGAGAGACAAGTTCACTCGATGGCCACTGTGGAGGTGGAGACAGAGCGACCGAGTGAAGAAGAGTACGCGATGCGGGACTCGAACCCGCAACCCCCAGATTCGAAGTCTGATACGCTATCCATTGCGCCAATCGCGCCTCGAAAATATCACATTTTCCACCAATCAAAACACAACAAGAACAACCACCACCACACAAAAACAATTACAACACAATTACAAACACAACTACAACAACAAACTACACACACGCACCACACCATCTACACCCCCTTTTGCAAATCCGACACCGACACGAACTCCCATTTTGTTTGTTTTTTATTTTTTTGTTTGGTTGTTTTTGTTCTTGTTGTCAGCTTGTCGGAGGCTTTGCGTCTGCTTTTACTTTGTCCAGTTCGAAAGTCAATTGGCTTGCCACATAACCAATCAATCAATCAATCAATTGATCTAAATAAACAAACAAACAAACAAACAAACAAAGCAAAACAACAGCAAGGGAATCCACACACAAACACATGTAATGAAATAGTATCAATACAAACCGAGCCGAACCGAGCCGCCGCGAGCCACAAAAACAATAACAAAGCTGCTCTTTGCACCTGCACCTGCATGCTACAAGGAGCGTCAAGGCAAGAATAGCGCGAGCAAAAGAAGCTGGTCGCGCGAGGCAAGCAGCATAGGGAGAGACAAGTTCACTCGATGGCCACTGTGGAGGTGGAGACAGAGCGACCGAGTGAAGAAGAGTACGCGATGCGGGACTCGAACCCGCAACCCCCAGATTCGAAGTCTGATACGCTATCCATTGCGCCAATCGCGCCTCGAAAATATCACATTTTCCACCAATCAAAACACAACAAGAACAACCACCACCACACAAAAACAATTACAACACAATTACAAACACAACTACAACAACAAACTACACACACGCACCACACCATCTACACCCCCTTTTGCAAATCCGACACCGACACGAACTCCCATTTTGTTTGTTTTTTATTTTTTTGTTTGGTTGTTTTTGTTCTTGTTGTCAGCTTGTCGGAGGCTTTGCGTCTGCTTTTACTTTGTCCAGTTCGAAAGTCAATTGGCTTGCCACATAACCAATCAATCAATCAATCAATTGATCTAAATAAACAAACAAACAAACAAACAAACAAAGCAAAACAACAGCAAGGGAATCCACACACAAACACATGTAATGAAATAGTATCAATACAAACCGAGCCGAACCGAGCCGCCGCGAGCCACAAAAACAATAACAAAGCTGCTCTTTGCACCTGCACCTGCATGCTACAAGGAGCGTCAAGGCAAGAATAGCGCGAGCAAAAGAAGCTGGTCGCGCGAGGCAAGCAGCATAGGGAGAGACAAGTTCACTCGATGGCCACTGTGGAGGTGGAGACAGAGCGACCGAGTGAAGAAGAGTACGCGATGCGGGACTCGAACCCGCAACCCCCAGATTCGAAGTCTGATACGCTATCCATTGCGCCAATCGCGCCTCGAAAATATCACATTTTCCACCAATCAAAACACAACAAGAACAACCACCACCACACAAAAACAATTACAACACAATTACAAACACAACTACAACAACAAACTACACACACGCACCACACCATCTACACCCCCTTTTGCAAATCCGACACCGACACGAACTCCCATTTTGTTTGTTTTTTATTTTTTTGTTTGGTTGTTTTTGTTCTTGTTGTCAGCTTGTCGGAGGCTTTGCGTCTGCTTTTACTTTGTCCAGTTCGAAAGTCAATTGGCTTGCCACATAACCAATCAATCAATCAATCAATTGATCTAAATAAACAAACAAACAAACAAACAAACAAAGCAAAACAACAGCAAGGGAATCCACACACAAACACATGTAATGAAATAGTATCAATACAAACCGAGCCGAACCGAGCCGCCGCGAGCCACAAAAACAATAACAAAGCTGCTCTTTGCACCTGCACCTGCATGCTACAAGGAGCGTCAAGGCAAGAATAGCGCGAGCAAAAGAAGCTGGTCGCGCGAGGCAAGCAGCATAGGGAGAGACAAGTTCACTCGATGGCCACTGTGGAGGTGGAGACAGAGCGACCGAGTGAAGAAGAGTACGCGATGCGGGACTCGAACCCGCAACCCCCAGATTCGAAGTCTGATACGCTATCCATTGCGCCAATCGCGCCTCGAAAATATCACATTTTCCACCAATCAAAACACAACAAGAACAACCACCACCACACAAAAACAATTACAACACAATTACAAACACAACTACAACAACAAACTACACACACGCACCACACCATCTACACCCCCTTTTGCAAATCCGACACCGACACGAACTCCCATTTTGTTTGTTTTTTATTTTTTTGTTTGGTTGTTTTTGTTCTTGTTGTCAGCTTGTCGGAGGCTTTGCGTCTGCTTTTACTTTGTCCAGTTCGAAAGTCAATTGGCTTGCCACATAACCAATCAATCAATCAATCAATTGATCTAAATAAACAAACAAACAAACAAACAAACAAAGCAAAACAACAGCAAGGGAATCCACACACAAACACATGTAATGAAATAGTATCAATACAAACCGAGCCGAACCGAGCCGCCGCGAGCCACAAAAACAATAACAAAGCTGCTCTTTGCACCTGCACCTGCATGCTACAAGGAGCGTCAAGGCAAGAATAGCGCGAGCAAAAGAAGCTGGTCGCGCGAGGCAAGCAGCATAGGGAGAGACAAGTTCACTCGATGGCCACTGTGGAGGTGGAGACAGAGCGACCGAGTGAAGAAGAGTACGCGATGCGGGACTCGAACCCGCAACCCCCAGATTCGAAGTCTGATACGCTATCCATTGCGCCAATCGCGCCTCGAAAATATCACATTTTCCACCAATCAAAACACAACAAGAACAACCACCACCACACAAAAACAATTACAACACAATTACAAACACAACTACAACAACAAACTACACACACGCACCACACCATCTACACCCCCTTTTGCAAATCCGACACCGACACGAACTCCCATTTTGTTTGTTTTTTATTTTTTTGTTTGGTTGTTTTTGTTCTTGTTGTCAGCTTGTCGGAGGCTTTGCGTCTGCTTTTACTTTGTCCAGTTCGAAAGTCAATTGGCTTGCCACATAACCAATCAATCAATCAATCAATTGATCTAAATAAACAAACAAACAAACAAACAAACAAAGCAAAACAACAGCAAGGGAATCCACACACAAACACATGTAATGAAATAGTATCAATACAAACCGAGCCGAACCGAGCCGCCGCGAGCCACAAAAACAATAACAAAGCTGCTCTTTGCACCTGCACCTGCATGCTACAAGGAGCGTCAAGGCAAGAATAGCGCGAGCAAAAGAAGCTGGTCGCGCGAGGCAAGCAGCATAGGGAGAGACAAGTTCACTCGATGGCCACTGTGGAGGTGGAGACAGAGCGACCGAGTGAAGAAGAGTACGCGATGCGGGACTCGAACCCGCAACCCCCAGATTCGAAGTCTGATACGCTATCCATTGCGCCAATCGCGCCTCGAAAATATCACATTTTCCACCAATCAAAACACAACAAGAACAACCACCACCACACAAAAACAATTACAACACAATTACAAACACAACTACAACAACAAACTACACACACGCACCACACCATCTACACCCCCTTTTGCAAATCCGACACCGACACGAACTCCCATTTTGTTTGTTTTTTATTTTTTTGTTTGGTTGTTTTTGTTCTTGTTGTCAGCTTGTCGGAGGCTTTGCGTCTGCTTTTACTTTGTCCAGTTCGAAAGTCAATTGGCTTGCCACATAACCAATCAATCAATCAATCAATTGATCTAAACAAACAAACAAACAAACAAACAAACAAAGCAAAACAACAGCAAGGGAATCCACACACAAACACATGTAATGAAATAGTATCAATACAAACCGAGCCGAACCGAGCCGCCGCGAGCCACAAAAACAATAACAAAGCTGCTCTTTGCACCTGCACCTGCATGCTACAAGGAGCGTCAAGGCAAGAATAGCGCGAGCAAAAGAAGCTGGTCGCGCGAGGCAAGCAGCATAGGGAGAGACAAGTTCACTCGATGGCCACTGTGGAGGTGGAGACAGAGCGACCGAGTGAAGAAGAGTACGCGATGCGGGACTCGAACCCGCAACCCCCAGATTCGAAGTCTGATACGCTATCCATTGCGCCAATCGCGCCTCGAAAATATCACATTTTCCACCAATCAAAACACAACAAGAACAACCACCACCACACAAAAACAATTACAACACAATTACAAACACAACTACAACAACAAACTACACACACGCACCACACCATCTACACCCCCTTTTGCAAATCCGACACCGACACGAACTCCCATTTTGTTTGTTTTTTATTTTTTTGTTTGGTTGTTTTTGTTCTTGTTGTCAGCTTGTCGGAGGCTTTGCGTCTGCTTTTACTTTGTCCAGTTCGAAAGTCAATTGGCTTGCCACATAACCAATCAATCAATCAATCAATTGATCTAAATAAACAAACAAACAAACAAACAAACAAAGCAAAACAACAGCAAGGGAATCCACACACAAACACATGTAATGAAATAGTATCAATACAAACCGAGCCGAACCGAGCCGCCGCGAGCCACAAAAACAATAACAAAGCTGCTCTTTGCACCTGCACCTGCATGCTACAAGGAGCGTCAAGGCAAGAATAGCGCGAGCAAAAGAAGCTGGTCGCGCGAGGCAAGCAGCATAGGGAGAGACAAGTTCACTCGATGGCCACTGTGGAGGTGGAGACAGAGCGACCGAGTGAAGAAGAGTACGCGATGCGGGACTCGAACCCGCAACCCCCAGATTCGAAGTCTGATACGCTATCCATTGCGCCAATCGCGCCTCGAAAATATCACATTTTCCACCAATCAAAACACAACAAGAACAACCACCACCACACAAAAACAATTACAACACAATTACAAACACAACTACAACAACAAACTACACACACGCACCACACCATCTACACCCCCTTTTGCAAATCCGACACCGACACGAACTCCCATTTTGTTTGTTTTTTATTTTTTTGTTTGGTTGTTTTTGTTCTTGTTGTCAGCTTGTCGGAGGCTTTGCGTCTGCTTTTACTTTGTCCAGTTCGAAAGTCAATTGGCTTGCCACATAACCAATCAATCAATCAATCAATTGATCTAAATAAACAAACAAACAAACAAACAAACAAAGCAAAACAACAGCAAGGGAATCCACACACAAACACATGTAATGAAATAGTATCAATACAAACCGAGCCGAACCGAGCCGCCGCGAGCCACAAAAACAATAACAAAGCTGCTCTTTGCACCTGCACCTGCATGCTACAAGGAGCGTCAAGGCAAGAATAGCGCGAGCAAAAGAAGCTGGTCGCGCGAGGCAAGCAGCATAGGGAGAGACAAGTTCACTCGATGGCCACTGTGGAGGTGGAGACAGAGCGACCGAGTGAAGAAGAGTACGCGATGCGGGACTCGAACCCGCAACCCCCAGATTCGAAGTCTGATACGCTATCCATTGCGCCAATCGCGCCTCGAAAATATCACATTTTCCACCAATCAAAACACAACAAGAACAACCACCACCACACAAAAACAATTACAACACAATTACAAACACAACTACAACAACAAACTACACACACGCACCACACCATCTACACCCCCTTTTGCAAATCCGACACCGACACGAACTCCCATTTTGTTTGTTTTTTATTTTTTTGTTTGGTTGTTTTTGTTCTTGTTGTCAGCTTGTCGGAGGCTTTGCGTCTGCTTTTACTTTGTCCAGTTCGAAAGTCAATTGGCTTGCCACATAACCAATCAATCAATCAATTCATCTAAATAAACAAACAAGCAAGCAAACAAACAAACAAACAAACAAACAAACAAACAAACAAACAAACAAACAAACAAACAAACAAACAAACAAACAAACAAACAAACAAACAAACAAACAAAGGAACGAACAATCGAACAAACAAACAAAGTTCTAGCCAGCTCAGGTATCCGTAAGATCAGGCGTTATCACATGATTCATTGGATTGACTTGGTTCAAGAGAGTCCTACGGAAAGTCGCTGAAGATGAGCTATCTCCGCTAGAAGACAGACTGTGGAATGTGTAAGATATATTAAGCACTTATGATCGCAATTGCAAGAGGTATCTTGCGAACAGGGAGCCGAGGAGCCTTGTGAAAGCCTCCCAGCTCGAATGTGGAGCGTGAGGCGCATACTACGAACTTACATTCGCGACGGGAGTCGCTGCTTCCTGGTCGGCTGGGAATCTACCGAAGGGCCCCGCGAGAACCTCTTGTCACAATACCTTTTGTATGCCACAAGATATACCCATTTGGCTCTGGCGTTGAACCGGTGTAGCGTGAAACTCCTGTGACCAAGGAGCACGGTCCCATGATATGAAACTACCCAGGAGGCCTTCGAGGGGCTACTATAGCGCGCTTTCTTGCTCTTGCAATACACTTCTCTTACTTCCTCCTACACTCGTCTCTTCCCTTCGTCGAGCTTTCACACCTCCCACCGGCGGTGACTGTAGCCCTCCACCACCACCTGTAGGGAGCGTGGCGCCATCGTGCCAACTCAGCACGATGACGCCACGAAGTCAAACCTGCGGCCGGCGCGCATGCAGAAGCAGCGCGGCGCAGCGAGGGTGCAGGAAAGCGCACCACTGCGCATGCAGCCACAGCGCCACGCTGGCTGTGAAGGCAATCTGCATACATGCATACATGAAAACATGCAAACCACAGAAAAATGAAAGATAAAAAGAAAACAACAGAAACATGCATGGACGCATTGCATGTGTAGGAACGCACCGAGGAAGCGCATTGGTGATCTACCGGACCAAGAGCGCAGTAGTTAGTAAAGCTCAGAAATAAATCTGCTTCCAAGCGACGCAGTTGCCACACCACCGCTGAGCCCTGGTTCGCATGAGGTGCATTGAGACCGAAGCTGTTCAAGCTTGAAACTCGGTAAGCAAATTTCATTTAGGACTCAGTAGTGAAGGGCTCTGCCACCACCCACCAGCATAACCCCCTGCGCTCGGCCTGGTCGCGCACCCGCGACGTGGTCGAATGGAAAGTGGCGAGGGCCCCCAATACCCCACACCGGCGCTGCCCCCAGGTCTAGGCTTGGCCACAATTCAGTCCCTGAGAACGTCATCCAGTAACCAGTGCACATCCAGTGCTCCGCCTGGCAGCGCGCCTGCAAAATCGTATATGGTAAACAGCGAAGCTTGGCCCTACGCGAATACCCAGGTACAAAACCTTCATGAATGGGGTTGATTGCGTTGACCAGATGCGGCAACACCAATCCTACATAAAGAAAAGAAAGACGCTTACCCATAAGCACCTTAACTTACACGCTAGACCCGGCTGTGCTAAAAGCATACGAGCTTATAAAGAATCAAGTTTGCTTAGCTAAACCCGGACCTGCTGTTCGCGATTAAAATTACGTGGAATTAGTACCTGCGTGCATGCCAATTCTAGCTCTTTTTTAAAAAAAAGTCTGCATGGTACTTCGAGTGTATTCTCTTTTGATGATACCAGCTTCGGTCGTCATGTTATGCCCACGAATTTGCGGGTCGTCCGCAATTGTGCACAGGTCGACACCAAGCCGCACTGAGTCGCGTATGGTACTGCGTTATTCATTCGCCATCCAAAAAATGTTTGCTACATGCTCTACCGAGGTGGGTTGCTTCCCCCGCCCGTGGTGCGTGGGCACCCACAGTCGGTTCCCACGCCACACGCCGCACCGAAATATCGTAGCGAATATTCTCGACTGTTTACGCGATCTATCTACCATCACTCATCTAAATGACAATCATTCCCATTCATGGACTGAAAATCCATAGTGCTGGGAAACGATCCAGAGCATCCGCAACTCATTGAATTGAAATTCGGTGCTGGTCCGATAGCGTTCGTGCTGGTCCCGATATCTTTTTTCCGCTTTCGAGTCTCGAGAACACACACTTGCATCGTCGAGCGAGTCGCCACGCGGCCGGCCGACAGCGCAACGAGCAGCGAGCGCCACCGTTGAGCAGGTGCGGCGCGTGGACTGCTTCCCCCCTCCTTCCCTCCTGTAGCAGGCGCTGACTCGTGGCGGTTTGGGGCGCAGACTCGGCGAGAGGAGACCAACGACAAGATGGGGGACAAGTGCGTTGCCTTCCACGTGCTTTTTGTTTTTGTTTTCTCCGCGAATGGCGGAGAGGGGAAACTGACGGTGACCACGGACGCTGTGCAGGAAGGAGGAGTTTAACGCGGGCATCATGGACCGCAAGCGCGCGCCGAACCGGCTGATCGTGGACGAGGCGACCAACGACGACAACTCGGTGATCGCGCTGAGCATGAACAAAATGGAGGAGCTGCAGCTGTTCCGCGGCGACACGGTGCTCATCAAGGGCAAGAAGGGCCACGACACGGTGTGCGTCGTGCTGCAGGACGAGACGGTGGACGACGCCAACGTGCGCATGAACAAGGTCGTGCGCAAGAACCTGCGCGTGCGCCTGGGCGACATCGTGAGCATCACGACGTGCGGCGACGTGCCCTACGGCAAGCGCATCCACGTGCTGCCCATCGACGACACGATCGAGGGCGTCACGGGCAACCTCTTCGACGTGTACCTCAAGCCGTACTTCGTCGAGGCCTACCGCCCCGTCAAGAAGGGCGACCTCTTCCTCGTGCGCCAGGCCATGCACCCCGTCGAGTTCAAGGTCGTCGAGTGCGACCCCGCGCCGTACTGCATCGTCGCCCCCGACACGATCATCCACTGCGAGGGTGAGCCCGTGCGCCGCGAGGACGAGGAGAAGATGGACGAGGTCGGATACGACGACATTGGCGGCTGCCGCCGCCAGATGGCGCAGATCCGCGAGATGATCGAGCTCCCGCTGCGCCACCCGCAGCTCTTCAAGACGCTCGGCGTCAAGCCCCCGCGCGGTGTGCTGCTGTACGGCCCACCTGGCTCCGGTAAGACACTGATCGCGCGCGCTGTGGCGAACGAAACGGGCGCTTTCTTCTTCCTCATCAACGGCCCCGAGATCATGTCCAAGATGGCGGGTGAGTCCGAGAGCAACTTGCGCAAGGCCTTCGAGGAGGCTGAGAAGAACGCGCCGGCAATCATTTTCATCGATGAGATCGACTCGATCGCCCCCAAGCGTGAAAAGACGAACGGCGAGGTCGAGCGCCGCATCGTGTCGCAGCTGCTGACGCTCATGGACGGCCTGAAGCAGCGCTCGAGCGTCGTGGTTATCGGCGCGACCAACCGCCCCAACAGCATGGACCCCGCGCTCCGCCGCTTTGGCCGCTTCGACCGCGAGATCGACATCGGCGTGCCCGACGAGAACGGCCGCCTCGAGATCTTCCGCATTCACACGCGCAACATGAAGCTGGACGACGACGTCGATCCGGAGCTGATCGCGCGCGAGACGCAGGGTTTCGTCGGTGCCGATATGGCTGCACTTTGCACAGAGGCCGCGCTCCAGTGCATCCGCGAAAAGATGGACGTGATTGACATCGAGGACGACAGCATTGATGCCGAGATCCTGGACGCCATGTCTGTCACGCAGGCGCATTTCAAGTACGCGCTTGGCGTGTCGAACCCGTCGTCGCTGCGTGAGACGACGGTTGAGGTCCCCACGGTCACGTGGAAGGACATCGGCGGTCTCGAGGACGTCAAGCGCGAGCTGCTGGAGCTCGTGCAGTACCCCGTGGAGCACCCGGAGAAGTTCGAGAAGTACGGTCTCAGCCCGTCCAAGGGTGTTCTCTTCTACGGCCCGCCCGGTTGCGGTAAGACGCTGCTGGCCAAGGCCGTTGCGAACGAGTGCCAAGCCAACTTCATTTCCATCAAGGGTCCGGAGCTCCTGACCATGTGGTTTGGTGAGTCCGAGGCGAACGTGCGCGAGGTGTTCGACAAGGCGCGTGCGGCTGCTCCGTGCGTGCTCTTCTTCGATGAGCTTGACTCGATCGCCCAGCAGCGTGGTAACAGCTCTGGTGACGCCGGTGGTGCCGGTGACCGCGTGATGAACCAGCTCCTGACGGAGATGGACGGTATGGGTGCCAAGAAGAACGTGTTCATCATTGGTGCGACGAACCGCCCGGACATTATCGACCCTGCGCTCATGCGTCCGGGTCGTCTGGACCAGCTGATCTTCATCCCGATGCCCGACTTTGAGTCGCGTCTGAGCATTCTGCGCTCGGTGCTGCGCAAGAGTCCCGTGTCGAAGGACGTTGACCTCAACTACCTTGCCCAGCAGACGGACAAGTTCTCGGGTGCCGACTTGACGGAGATCTGCCAGCGCGCTGCCAAGCTCGCGATTCGCGAGAGCATTGCGCGCGATATGGAGCGCGACCGTCTTCGTGCCGAGGCTGGCGACGAGATGGAGGACGTGGAGGAGGATGACCCGGTTCCGGAGATCACGCCCCGCCACTTCGAGGAAGCCGTGCGCAACGCGCGCCGCTCGGTGAGCGACCGCGACCTGGCGCAGTACTCGACGTTCGCTCAGACGCTGCAGCAGGCTCGCTCCCACGTGACGGCTGGCGGCTCGTCGCTCGCGAACTTCTCGTTCCCGGGCCGCAATGTCAGCGCTGGCGCTAGTGCAGGCGCCGCGGCTGCTGACGAAGATGAGGAGGACCTGTACAGCTAGACAGACGTACACGGTCTGGGAGTGGAGAGCAGTGCGGCGCGAGATTGTAGCGGTGCAGTGATTCTGGTCTTCGCTCCCACCAAGTGCCTCTCGTGCGGTAGCCAGCCGGTAGAGGCAGCCCATTGCATCAATGATGCAATTTGGTTCTCGATTTTTTACTAAATGAAAAAGCTCGTTTTCGTCATAGCATGTCTGACTTTCGTTAGGCCATGAACATGGAATGTGTGGCACGACATCTTTGCTACCCGCCAAACACAAATGACGTGGCAACGAAGAGAGCGACAATCAAAAGCACTACCGACTGTTGCTGCTCGCGAGTGGCGAGCGACTTTGGGAATTGAACCGTGTCGCCATCGCCGAAGCTTCCGCTGTGACTGCTGCTGCTACTGCTACTGTCGCTCGCGTAGCTGCCTCTTGGTTTGTGTTGACGAGTGAATACCGCACTGCCACAACCAACTTCCTCCGAGTTGCTGCAGCCCACTTCAGGGTCGTTGCCACCGCTGCGAGTCGATTCTTCCCCACCGCTTGAGCGAAAAAACGATGGCTTGTCAACTTTTTCGTCTGACTTCGGCTTAGGAATCTCAAGAGCCTCCTGCACATCAAAGGAGTCGACCGGAAGAGCAGTAGCGGGCTGGGTTGTGATGGGCTGTGTAGCTGGCACCAGAATAGGACCGTACATTGTCAAAGGCATTTCCGTTGGGAATGCCGTTGGTTCGGTGGTTGGAGCAGCCGGATAACCTTCTGACTCGCTGGTGGCACTTGATGGTGGAGGAGTCCAAGCCGAAGAGATTGAGGTCGGATATGGAGTCCCAATAGGAGTCGGCTCCGTCGGAGCTGGTGTTGGAGGCCACGTCGACGGAAAGTCGGTTGGAGCTGGGGTTCGTGGCACTTCTGTCTCCTCACTAGTCGGACTTGGGGCATCTGTTGCATCCTCTAAAGCCAGCGCCTGCTCAAGCGACACGCTGGCGAAGGTGATACGTCGACAAAGTTGAATGGCGAGAAGCAACAACACGAAAGTGTAGTGCTGCCGCCGTTGAATAAGAGAGTTTGCTGGCATGGGTTGTCAGTGATGTACTGGATGGCGAGAAAATTGCCAAGTGCGTGTCGACGGACTCCTCAAAAAGCGCTCGTTGATATCCACAAAGTTCTCAATGAGACCAGGCACTCCCCACAACGGCTGGTGCGATTGCGGACATCGAGAGAGGCCTCGCCAAGCTACTTCAACCTGTCAACTCGCTGCATCGCGTTCGTTTCGCGGGTCATCAATAGGCATCGGCATCTCGTGGGCATGGGACGGCAACGATACTTCCAGCCTTCAACCCACCTCCACAAACCCATCCTCCCCCTACCAAACCAAATGAACTCCCTCTCCAACACCCAAAATCCCTCTACATCAAACAGTTGCCAGAGTGACGGTCGTTGCGTTGCATGCACTTCAACCGCTGGAAGCTCGCACTTTCCCTTCCTGCCGCGCTTCCTCATGGCCGTGCGCCGCGAAGTCGTCTCGCTCTCGCAGCTCCTGCAGCGCCGCAACTCGTGCGCGACTGTCAAAATGCTCGTCTGCTGGTGCTGAGGCGCTGACGACTCGCTCGCTCGCAGCGCCAGGGCGGCAGACCCGCTGGCTCCGCGGTCGAGCGCTGGCGGGAGGCGCGACGCGTCCAAGGCGCCGCTGCCGCTCGCTCGAGTGGCTGCGAGCAAGCAGTTGGCCCCTCGGGTGGTGAGCGGGTATGAGCCCCACGCGCTGTCGCAGCAGGAAGGGTCGAGCTATCCGAGCCAGTCGGCGAACTCGGCGTTCTCGCTTTCGCAAGACGGTGCCTTTTGAGCTTTTAATGGGGGATTTTAGTCAAGTAGAGACGAGCTGAGGGGATTTCTGAGCCTAGTTACCGAGGAAGACTCGTGCATGTCGCTCTCGCAAGTTGCGTACTCGCAGCCGCGTTTCTCCCAGAGCCAGGAGGAGGCTGTGAGTGAGCGCTGCAGAAGGACTGAGTTGCTTGGATATCAATGGCGTGGCTGACCGAGTTTTTTTTTTCTTCACAGCGTGCGGTGCCTGAACAAGTGTCGTCACCCACAACGTCACACAGCAAGTACTTGCAGCGCTTTCGCCGAGACTTTGGGCGTCCATCTCGGCAGTTCGACGAGCGAGAGATGGACCACGACGCACTCGAACAAGCTCTGAGGCCAATTCAAAGTACTCTTGATGACATCAACTCGGCTATCCAACAGCAACAAACCGACCGAAACCCTCAGACAGTTGACTCGAGCGAGACCAAGCAACAACTAACCGATCTGGTGTCGGCAGTCGACACGCTCCGAGAACAGGTGTGTTGAGTTCATTTTGTTGCTGGAAAAAATGGTTTTCAAGTGTATTTTGACTGACAATGAGGTGATTCAACGCAGCACCAACAGCACGATGGCACCACAGCGGAGCAGCATCAAACGCAAGCGACAGAAACGGCCAAGGTCTCTACTACGCTCGAAGGCATGCAGGTCTCTTTGGGGAAGATGGACGAGCGTACAGAGTCTATGGCGGATCTGCTTTCGCAGTTCGTGACGGAGCAAAGAGCGGGGAATCAAGCAGTCCTCGACATTCTCACAAAGCTCCGCGAGTGCGAGGCAAGCCTACAAGAGAATCGAACTCCAGCGAACCGATCTCCAGATCCATCGCCACAATCAACCAAAGCAAAGCCGAGACGCAGAAGCGAAATGACTACGCCCGTGCAGTCCCGAACGCAGCGCAAACAGCGACGGTATGAGCTCCCGACGAGCGGGTTGCGAGGACGAACAAGGGCCTCCCCTCCAACTCGAGCGAGAGCTACCCACGTGTACAGCGAGAGCGACGAGGGTGAGGAGGAAGGGTTCGCTGCCAGAACCTATCACTTCGAGAACACCTCCCCGGAGAGTTTGTCGACGGTGTTGAAGCGCCTGCGAAGGGTTCGCGAGCATCGCCATCGCCATCGCAGACGTCGGCTGTGATGCAGGCAAGCTCCCTTACATGGCAACGTACGTTCTTCTGTTCTGCGTGGATGCTGACGTCCGCGGTAGATACGCCCTGCTGGGGAGCAGCATGAACGTCTATCCGGATCGAAGCAATGGGCCAAGATCAATCATCAAGTCAACGCCACGGTGAATACGCCAGACGTGGTCGCTCGGGTTTCAATCTCACACCGTCGCCAGTGGTATTCCGTTCGTTACAGGGTGCGTGGCTCACGCGCTCCCTCCTCGTTGCTGGCGCCTTGTACATATCAATCCCCATCGCGCCGCACTTACAGCTCCGGCTTGGCCTACGCGCACGCACACACACAAACCCACCACGTCAGCACAACGCCGCAAGCTCCCCAACCGTTCACCCACTCACCGGAAGACCAGGCGCCGTGCGTCGGGTCCATGACGAGCTTGCCGTACTCCTCGCGCAGAGCCTTGCAAGCCATCTTGTGGTTGACGCCGTGCTCCATGTAGCAGTTGGCCAGCTCCTCGCGCACGAGCTTGACGGTCTCCTGCGCGAGCACCAACTTCTTGGCGTACTCGCGCTCGGCCTTGCGGATGGCCAGGATCTCGTCCTTGGAGCGCAGCTGCGACGCGAACATGGTGGGGACCTCGCTCGTTCCTGTTTCCAAGCAAGCGTTCCTCCCCCCTTGCGCGTCCCTCGGAGCCTTTCACGCGGCAGCATACAAAAACCAAGTCAAAGAGACCGTGGGCCGATTCCTACCGCGACAACCCAGCAAAGTACGATCTGAACCACCAAAAACACCGCCGGAAGCATCGCAAGGACGACGCACAAGCGCAACTTCATGCTGAACGTCAACAAGTCAAAAACACAAGTCGCGTGTGGCGTTCATTCTACGCAGCTGACGCAGCCCACTCACTCACATCTGCATGTACCTCCCGCCGGAGCTGTAGCCCATGTCGGCGCCAGGCGGAGCCTGGAAGCTGTTGGCATACGCGAAGGCCTGGCGGCCCACCGACGCCGCCACCACCACCGACACCGCCAATGCTGACCGACGACATGCGGTTGCCCATGGCCGCACGCCGCAGCGACGCCACCCACTCCTTCTTATTGTCCACCTGACCGCGCGTGCAGGTGCAGCGGGTAGTACTTGTCGTCCTGGAACGAGATGCTGAAAGCTTCAGGCACCGGCATGTTGTCCTCGATCATCGCGCCAGTCACATCCATCGGCGGGTTGTCCGACCGGCAGCGCTCGTAGTCGTCCTTGGTGTCGTAGAAGCTCAGTTGCGGGACCCTGCAGCACAAAGTAGCGCTGCTGCCATTTGTTGCGCGACGGCGCCTGTCCAGGCAGCACGTGCTGCTTGATCAGGTACCCTGCCAGCACGGACGCGAACGCTGACGACGCAAACTCCGTCGCACGGTATTGGCCCTGCTGAGCAGTGTCGGCCAGACGCTTCATGGTGGCGTTATGGTTCAGAATGTGCTCAAGCTCATTCGTCTTGAAGTCGAGTGTTGAACGAAGGCCCGCAAGCTCGCTCGCACATCGCTGCTCGGCTTCGCGCACGCTCAGCTCGCATTTCTGGCGCTGCTGAACCGAGAGTTCCTGCATTGCGCTCGCTTGGCCCTGCGCGATCGCGACTTGCACACTCAAGTCGTTCAGCTGTTTCTCCAGCACGCGCACTTCCGTCATGTGTGCCGCATTCGTGCGCTCGGTGCGCTCGATCACTTGGGCAACGACACGGTGACTCACAAACTCGCAGTACGCAGGCATCTCGCGACGGACCGACAGCTCGAGTCATGTACTGCGTGTGGAGGTCGTCGATCACTTCATTCAGGTACGACTGCGTCTCGCGGAAGAGCTCCATTGCAGACTTTTGCGCTCCATCAGGTGCTTCCAATAATTGAGTCGCGCGAATCAGTACTTAGACCGAGCTGGTCCAGGACGTGTCGACAGTACGACATGGAGGCGGCCGCATTCTGCTGGCGAAACGTATCGAACACGCTCCGAACTGACGACCGGAAGCTTTCAAAGTACTCGTGTGCGTCGTCGCTCATATCTTCGTCGACCACGTCCCGCAGTTTCTGCTTGGCCACTTTCTTGCTCAACTTGTGCACGTGACGAAGCGCATCTCCGAGCATGGGAGGCGAGTCCGCTCAGGGCCGCGTTCTGCGTCGTCGTCATCGCCGGCACCATCATTTTCTTCCATAGGCTTCAATCATCTCACTCTCCGGCGCGTTTTCATCCTCTTCATCTTCCTCGATGTCAGCACTCGCCAATGGCTTCAGCGGGACAGCTCGGAGGTTGCCGTACTCGTCAAACATCGCATTTCCCTCCTTGTCCATGGTCGACAACTGCAAGACCCTTGCTATCGCGGGGAAGCGAATCGTCGTCTTCCACCACCAGGTCAAAGTCGGCGTCGCGCTCGTATTGCTCTGGAGACGCGTATGGTCGGACTCGAGCAGTCATCTCTGTG
Source organism: Phytopythium helicoides (assembly GCA_024867545.1). Lineage (NCBI taxonomy): Eukaryota > Oomycota > Peronosporomycetes > Pythiales > Pythiaceae > Phytopythium > Phytopythium helicoides. The sequence continues at coordinate 284,310 of JANFNE010000049.1, forward strand.
CGGTACAGCTCAACTGCGTCTCGCAGCGCGTCCTCGCACTGAGCCTGTACAACTCGACTCCAAGCGCTCGAAATGACTGGGGCCTTGCCGCTGTTCAGCGCCTCAACGTACGACTGCACGAGGTTGACGTACATGCTGCCGTTCAATGGCTTGCCAAACATCATCTTGGGCTTGGCCTTGTCAAAGATTCGCCGACGCAATGACTCGAAGCTCGACCGGAATTCGTCGCGAAGCTCCTCATACGGCACCTTGGGGAGCGACCGCAGCTTCTGCTCGTCGTCAACGGGTCGAACCTAGCGTCACACAGTCGCGATCTCGGAAAAAGTCGGAGATGAGGCGTGCGGATCTGGTCCTTGGCCATGGCGTCGTCGCTGTACCCTCCCGTGGGCTTGAGCGCGTTCTCGAGGTACTGCTTGGACGAGATCTTCTTGCCATTGTCCTGCAGCTGCAGCGTAAAGTCTCGCACGACCCACATGAAGGTGGGGAAGAAGTTGTGCAGGTCGGTGGCGCCTCCGCCTCCCCCACCGTCCTTGGCCGAGGACGTCTGGATGTGCTTGGACAGGTTGACGACGAGCGACAGGTCCTCGATGGCGTTGCCGTCAATGACGCCGCGGCTGTTGTAGATAAAGTTGGTGGCGAGCAGCAGCGCGAGCGCGAAGATGCGCGTGTCGTGTGTCTGCTCGCGGTCGACCGAGCCGAGGCCCTCCGTGTCGAGGAAGAGCAGGCTGGATCCGTCGTCGAGCGGGATGGGCTCGCCCCACATCCAAATGCCCTTGGTGCACGCGTTAACAGTGCCGCCGACCGCAAAGCCCGGCGCATCGTCGGCCTCCTGGTCGCCCGCGGCGCTCGAGAGGTCGATGCCCTTGGCGTGGCGCACCAGCAGGTTGAGCAGGAAGGACTTGCCCGTGCGGTAGAGGCCCGCGACCGCCACGACCACCAGGCGGCCCTTGACGCGCTCCAGCCGCTCCACAGCCTCGGGGTTGACGCTGAAGCCGCCGTCGTCGCCCACGAGCACGAACGGCAGCGGCCGCACGGCCTCGTCGGCCGCCATTCCGAACCCACGCGGCGCTTCTTCCAGGGGGTAAGTACTATAAGTGTTGCCCCTCTGGGTGCGCTCTGATCGGGGCTATATTCGTAATAATACATTACTGCAAGCAGCGATACGACGCTGGTGGAGAGACCATTGGAGGCCATTGGAGACGATGGGGAAGCCCAAGGCCAAGAGCAGCGGCAAGATCAAGGGCCGCGGGAGCACGGGGCAGCACCTGCAGCCGATGCAGAAGAAGAAAAAGTCCAAGCTCGTGGTGACGTTCGACCCGGAGAAGCGCAAGTGCGTGGGCTGGTTGGGTGGAGAGGGGAAGAGAGGAGGAGGAGGCTGGTCCTGACGAGTTGCTCGTGTTGATGGTGAGCAGGGAGTACCTCACGGGCTTCCACAAGCGCAAGCAGGAGCGACGGAGGTTCGGACTGGACATGGAGGCGTTCAAGCAGAAGAAGCGCCTCATGGAGGCCAGGAAGCAGCGCCGCGCAGGAGCAGAAGGAGCAGCTCAAGGCGCTCAACATCGACGAGAAGACGCTCGTGAGCGACGAGGAGGACGAGGAGGAGGAGGAAGAGGAGGAGGACAGCGAGGACGAGAGCGAGGCGGATAACCAGGACTCCAAGACCGCGCTGCGCGGAAAGACGGTCACCAAGGTCATGACCTTCGACGACGAGCACACGCAGGACAAGTTCGGCGACGTGGTGACGGTCACGACGTCTGTCGGCGACCTCAAAAGCGACACGGAGGACGACCTGAGCGAGGAGGAGGAAGACGAGGACGAGGGTGACGAAGAGGAGAAGGCTCCAAGCGGCAAACACCAGTACAAGCCCAAGGAAAAGCAGCTCACCATGTTCCAGCGGATACAGCTCAAACGACGGGGCAAGGCGCTGCCGTCCAAGCGAGCCAAGCTCAAGGAGGCGCGTGCCAACCGCAAAGCCATGGGTATGCACGGGAAGAAGCCGCACGGGGCCGCAAGGGTGGCAAGGATGCGGGTGCGGATGGAGACGCATCGTCATCGGCAAAGGCGACTGCTCAAGAAGAAGCGCAGCTTTGGCGGCGGTGGCGCTGGCAAGGGAAAGAAGCGCCACAAAAAGCATTAGATAGAATCGGTAGGAACGAGGCTAGAGGAGCTGTCTATCATGTGACTCTTTTTGTTGTATTCATCACCACGGTGAGCACTACCGACACGACACATTGACTACTTCCACACCTTGATGAGTGCGTCGCGGCCGCTAGAAACAAGCATCGGACCGTTGAGCTCCACAATCGTCATGTCGAGCACGCAGTCTGTGTGGGACGGTGACGGTGGCACCAGCCCACGCCGCTCCATGGTTACGGCGCTTTCAACGCCACCCCCAGAGGCCACGGCTGCGGCACCGCCTGTCGAGAAGATCGACGTGTCCTGGCAGACCTGTGATTATGGGCGGACTCAGCTTGCTCCACGCCATCTCGGGCTTAGAAATAGGAGCCGAGGAACCACTTGGAGCATTCGACACCAGCGCATTTGAGCGACCACCACCATTAGCATGCGCACTCCCACTCGACGACGACGAGGGTTCATCCGCCACCAGTCGTTCGGTGCTGCTTGGTTATCGTAGAACGACTTCGCCTCACCGTTGCCACACACAGTGTAAGACTGCTTGCCGTTGCGAATGTCCCAGTAGCGGATCTGCCGATCCTCGCCGCCTGTGATGAGGGCGTCGCCCATGCCGCGCAAATGAAGCGATGGACACAAGATCGCACGTACGCTCGGCTCTTCTCCGAGCGGTGTAGTTGCAATCTCGTCAAACGCAGTCGCGATGCCGTAGATACCCAAGAAGCTGCCCAGGACACTTCGGCTCCGATGCGGGATCGGAACGTGCAGCAGCGTGGGACATCTACAAGCTTCAGCTTCCGATGCTTGAGTCTGCAGCGTGCGGAAAATGGCACGGCACGCGCCAATACTTAGATCAAAGACCGCAACCTCTCCATCTCCAGCCGCGACGAACACCAGCGGCACAGAAGTTTCATCCAGCGATAACGTGTTCGGAAGTCCCAAGCATGGCTTCAGACGGTGAATTGAGCGATGCGACGAATGCCGCCAGATGCGGATGAGCACGAGGAATCGAAGATCCCACAGGCAGATGAAGCCACGGCTGGTGCCGGCAGCAAACCAGCTTACGTCGAGGGAGTGCGTCATGCACGTAATGTAGCCGAGCTCAGGTGAGATCTCGAGCTTCCATGCTTCCCTTCGCATGCGAAGGTCCCACGCGCGGATTTCACCGTTGCGAGTGGCATAGATGAGTAGCGATTCCGACACATTATTTAGATAATCGATCACCATGACGGCGCTGTCTTCGGTTCGGATCTCCTTCAGTCCGGTGGCTTGGAAGTTTCCTCCAACAGCGTTCACCTTGTCCACGCGGAATACATGAACAGAGCCATTGCTAGATGACGCAGCGACGGAATGGCTGTTATCTAAAACCATCATATCGGTCAGTACGCCTCCTTGTCCATCATAGGTACACCTCGATCCCTGGTTCACGCTGTGGTTCATCGACCGAATCGACCAGAGCTTGACTGTTCCATCATTCGACGCTGATGCCAGGAAACTGAAGTCCTGCGCAGCAGCAACTCTTGTAACAGCACCCGAATGCTCAGCGAGTTCAGCGACGAGAACACTCTTGCGGGGTCGCCAGTTACGGTAAGACGACGGATACGAGCTACCTCCTCCTCCAGCATTGCTGTAGGTAGACCCAGATATCGAGCTTGTTGAGGCGGATGACGAGTTTCCGATGCCACTGCCATTTATTCCACCATTCGGTCCAGCATTAGCATACCCGCTAGCGGAACCACCTCCGGAATAGCTCGACGAATAGCCAGCTCCCCCTGGCGACGTTCCGCTTGTGGAGATCCCTGCACTGCGATCACCCATTCCAGCCTGAGAGGAAGGACCCGTTCCTGTACTGACACCGCCTCCGGTGCCGTTGTAAGGGCTCGATGCATGGTTATAAATCGAGTATTCGGTTCCATCTCCAAGTCGAAGAGCTCCAAGATCCGGTGGGAGCGGAGGAATTCCAAGCGCATGAAGTCGTGCAAGAAGTTTTCGTGGGTTGGTGAGCGCAGGATCCATAGCCGATTCCTTGAACGAGAAGTAGTGGTGGTACGTCGTGTGCGCCTTCTTGAGCACGCGCTGGCGTGAAGGAGAAAGCTGACCGGGCATGTGGTGCTCGATCAAGCTACTCACCCCATCTCCACCGTACATGTCGCGAATATTCATGTTGAGCATGCTCACCATAACGCCTCCATTTGTCGAAGCAAAGTGGTTAGCGTCAATGTGCGGCTGCAAGTGAGTCGAGTGCACACCCAAACCATTCTCATCGAGCACGGAGACGGACCCAGGTGGCACAATCGGGGATGGACCCGTCACCGTAATAGGCGACGAGGAAATCGGCATATTGGGGGCAACCAATCCGTACATCTTGACAACAAGCGACAGCGACAGATTCTCAAGCGCAGGCACACCATGAACAGGGTTTGAGCTTGAAGTGGTTGATCCACCACTTTGCTGCCGTCCCTTTGTTGTCACCAGAGCAGTTGATGTGCCAACTGAGGGAGAAGGGGAGGTATTCGAAGCTACCACAAAGTTGCCACCCTTGAGTGGTTGTGCTATCGACAAAGCATACCGCATATCCGGGACGTACAAGACGCGTAGATGCGACCGAGAGAGCTTCCGAGCAAACGGATTCCCACCAGCATTTGTCGAAGCCGAGAGCGCGGAAGCTGATATTGCCACCGAAGATGTGACGACACCTCGTTCGGATTTCGGATGCCCTTGCATCTTTGCCGCCTGCTCTGTCTTTGCCAGCTCTAGCTTGGTGCGCATATGCATCGATGCAACTGACACATACTGCTGCATCAGTTTCAATGCTTGGATGTCATTCTTCCGCTGCTCATAGTCTGCAGCCGCGGCACCTTCCGAACTGCCCGTGTAAGCTGGTGTTTGCCTCTGTGACGGGTAATTATCCAGCGACTCTGCGCTGCTCAGCATGTCTCGTGGGCCACCACGACGACCAGCTGAGACTGGTGACTCGTCCTCATCAGGCTGCAAAACCCGAGACCACTCCTTTCTCCATCTCACTGATGACTTCTTGGATACCCGACGACGATGAAGATGCCAGCAACGCACGATCAAACGTCTCTCGAGACACTGGCGGGCGACTCGAATGACGCAGTCGAACAACAACATCGCTCTCACTTTCATCCGGAAGGAAAATCATCGGCTTCTTCAAGAACGGTCGCAGCAGTGGGCTCAAGAACACATTGGCATCGACGCTACCAAGCTGCATCGCGATATGACTCATGAGTTCGAGAGTAGCGTTACGAATCCACCAGCTAGGGTGAAGCAACAATGAGCATGTCATCTTCGCCTTGTCCACAAGCGCATTCGCCTTGCGTTGAAACAGTCCGAGTTGACACAAGTTCGCAAGACACTCCAGCGCCTTCGTGATAACGATCTCTTGCACATCGAATAGTGCCTGCTCGATGCACGGCAAAATGTACAGCTCCACTGTGACGCGTCCAACAAATGAACACACACCACAGATGTAGTCGAAGAAGGCACCACGAAGTTCCCAGTCACGATCGTTCAAGAACGTGATGAGCTGGGGCAACACCACATCAAGAGTCCGCTCGCGTCCGAAGAATACACACAAGCGCGTGATGTCAACTAGGAGCGCACGCTTCACAAGTGACGACGACGATTTCTGGTCTGGTGTAGTTAGCTGGATCACGAATCGAGAAATCATCTTGTGCAGGAGACTTAGATCCTTGTCGAAGCTGCTAGAGGCCAAGTACAGCGTGTTGTTGCTACTGATGTCGTTGCTACGAGTTGACATAGTTGCCATGGAAGCATTTGAGCTCGTTGAAGACGTAAGTATCTTCTGCTTCATTGCATGTGCAATCTCCAAGAAGCGGCGACTTGTCGCGGCAAGTTGTGGGAGGCACTCAGCGAATGTGATGCGAACTAACTCATCGGGGTCCGATTGAAACGGGATCATCGCTGGGAGAATGTACTGCGGGAACACAGGATGCATCCGCAAGCGGAAAGGATTCGACGAGTCCGAGCAAAAAAGTGATTGCTCGCAGCGCCAGAGATCGTACGGTAGCGCTCGGGTCATCAACAACCTCAAGAAGATACGGGATCAGACGCTGGAGGCGCACCTCGTCGGTTGTGAACTGACCAAGAGATCGAATTAAATGCAGCGCCGTAATCTTTGACTCAGGAACTTGAACATGGCGCAAGCTCGAGCAAATCAGTGACAGGATGATGACAATACCATTCCGGTCTTGAGGCCATGCCTCGGCATTAACCGGAGGATTGTACGTCGGCGGGATGCCATTTCGTGACCTCGACGCGCGGAAGGAGCCCTGTCCGCTACGAGACTGGCTTTGATCCGAAGATCTTCCGACATCTCCATCTGCTGTCCTTCCCGTTGGACCCATCCCTCTCGCTTGTAGACTCACTTCGCGCGTAGTCCAGCAAAAGACCGTGTTTCTTCTTCTGCGTCAGTGCGTTGTACTGATCGTGAAGCTTCTCGATCTTCTTTTTCTGCAACGTGGCGCTGAGGCCGCGCATATCGTTCTCTTTTTCCTTCAGCTTCTGCAGTTTAGACATTGTGGAGTTCACCTTCTCTGCACGCTGTCGCTCCTGCTTCGTCGGAATTCGTTGATCCAGTTCCTCCAGCACACGCTGCGCTTCGTGAAGCTGCTCCTCCCCGGGGATAGTAACCAACCGGTCGGATCCATACCCTTCCTTCAGACGCAACTTGAAGAACGCTTCGCCTTCACGGTCTTCTACTCCGGCAACCTCGCGCACGAGCCGGCCGTAGTACTTGCACACAAGACGAATGCGCGCATCAGGCACCTTGCCGCCACGGCTTAGAACGAGGCTTAAAAAGCGGAAAAGAAAACTGTCAAAGTAGGTTGGAAACAGCCCGTACTGGCTCGTGTACTTGGACAAGTACTCGCTCGATGAAAGACGCGCACGTGGGTCCAGCTGAAGCATATGAAGCAGCAGTTCCTCTAGCCGTGGATCACCTACTTTCTTCAATGCATTTGCCAAATAATTCGTGTCTCCTGTGCGATAGCGAAGCAGCGACGGCAGGTCGAACAGCGGCTTTCCGCCGATAAACATCTCGGCAATAACACATCCTGCGGCAAAGATGTCCATCGATTCTTGAAGCGATGAGTCACCGCGAGAGCGGGAGTATGAAGGTGCACTTCCATTTGCTGCGCTTCCTGTGGGAGTCGTCGATGACGAGCCTGTTACAGAGCTGCCGGGCATCCCCATCGACAGAATCTGCTTGTCGACCTCTTCAACCGAGATCTCGCTGTCTGCCATTCGCTGCAGCATCATTGCTGCGTCGGGGGTTCGTGACGAATTCATTGCTGCACTTCCATTGCTGTGTGACGGCGTTGCACTCCCGGATGAAGTTGGGTACGCTGACTTGCCGTAAAAGCGCTCCGGCGCGACCGTGCAGCTTCGGCGCGTGGAGCCTATCGCGCTGAAGTAATAGTTGTAGTCTGCGGGGTCGTCTTCAGGCACGTATGTGGGCTTGAAAGGCGCAAAGTCTGTGAGAAAGATCCAGTTCCAGCTCGTTACCATGATGTTCTCGAGCTTGATGTCGCCGTGGCAAATATCCTTAGAGTGGGCCTGATCAAGCGCTCGCAGGATCTGGAACGCGATCCACTTCTTCTCGACCATTGTCAAGAAGGGACGCGAGCAGATGCGGTCGTACAAGTTGGACGCAAAGTACTGGCGCACCATGAAGGCCACGTTGTACTTGGACGAGAGCTGGTAGTCGGCGTATGGGATCACGTTCGGGCGTTCATCCAGCCGAAACGCCATCGAAATCTTGCGCAGCGCGTCCGCTGCGCTACTGAGCGACTCCTTCTCGTCGTATTTGCGGTAAATCTTGACCACGAGGTGGCCCTCCTCGCACTTGCACGAGATCGACTTGAGGAACTTGCCGTCCCCGATCAAGCTGCCGAACATCATGTTCATCGAGCGCGGCGAGTAGTCCATCAGGTACGTGCGGTACTGCGACGCGCTGTCCAGCTGGCTCTGCGGCTGCGCGCGCGGCGCGGCATTCCCCATGGCTGCTCGACGGCCTGTCTCCTCGTCTCCGGTTGCGGCGTCTCCTGCGGCCTCTGCGAGCGGCGGGGGCGAGCGCTGCGCGCCTCACAGTCGCGAGGGGGTGTCGTCCACTCAGACGCAGCCGCGCGCTCGGTCTCGCGCGGGTTTCTCGCTCACGACGTCCGTCCCCCCGACCGACCTCGAGACGACTCGGCTGCCGGCGCAATACGTCGACCGATCGACTGTGAAGAACCTCGTTTTCGGTCCAGTTCACGGCCCCCGAGAAATATCCCCCTACAAGAGCAAACTCGGCTTCTACGTCCCTATACAAGAGATCGTCGTCAATGTTTCCCCGGGAGTGATGGTTCAAGTTGCCCCCATGGCAACCTCTTCTTCAGTCTTCAAGATCCGTCCTTTCTCGCAGGTTGAGCGGCGCGCGAGAATGATGGCGGCTGTGGATGGAAGTGAGGGCGCTGCTGTGGGCGAGGATATCGCCGAGCTCAAGCGCTACATCGGTGCGTGGCGGCTGCCGTGTTTGGTGGACGAGCGGGAGTGCTGACGGGAGGCTGCAGTCGACATGATGCACTCGGAGATGGAGATGGTCGAGAGCATCAAGCAGAGCGAGGACAACATGGCGCTCGTGAGCGCGAGGATCGAGCGCGTCAAGGTGCGTGCGCCTACTCTGAAGGTGCGGAGGTGCTGGACGCATGCCTACCTCATCTGTGTCGACAGGAATCGATCCTGCGAGAGCAGGACCGCTACAAGGCGCTGACGAACGCGATTGAGAGCGACAGGCAAGAGCTCATGCGTGTCGAGGAGACGAAAATTGGTATGATTGTGTACTGAATGGCAGATGCTGTCAATGCGCAATTTAACTCTGACTCTCCGTAGTTGCTGCTGCGAAGCATCGCCAGTTCCTTGGTATCCTAAGGCATCGCTTAACCACTTCTTCATGTGCCACGAATACTCACATCCCTTTTCTGTTGAATAGACGACGTCATGCAGCAAGAAAAGGACGCAAACCACCTACGTGAAGAATATGCGAGCATCCGCATGGGTTTGCTTTCGTTGAGAACGACTTTGAAACAAATGACGACACATGTGGATGGGCTAGCTGCGAGCGAGACCCAAATTGACGAAGAGTTGAGTGGAGGTGCGTTCACTACACACAGTTTTGACGTTAGGAGCTCAATGTTCTGGTATGCAGTGCGTCAGTGGTTGGAGGCGATGCCCGTCAACGATGAGCTCACCAGTAAGCTCAGCAAGCTGCGCGCAAAGGCGCGATATGTCAACGATTACACCACCCAAGTGCAGCAAGATGCTGATGCAGCTCATCAAAAGCGAGTTCAGCTTGCACAAGATCTAAAGGAGTGCGACAGGAAAGTCGAAGCTCTCGAGCTATCTATCCAGAGGGAAGAGCTCCAGGTCGAGTCCGTCCAAGCCCGCATTCGAGAGGAAACCCTTCAACTCGAGCAAGAGACAAGTATGTTGAAGAACGAGAGCAACTAAGGGGTCCAAAATACTAACTTTTCTGTCATGTTCAGAGCGGTTTGAGCAAAAGCTTGAGGTGAAGCGTAAGAAGTATCGTGCCAAGACACGTACAGAAATCTGCTCCCTCAAGAAGAGGGTGCAATTCATGACCACTCGTACGGTGATATCCATCTGTAGGAGTTGTTCCGGGTTGATAACTAACTTCGTGATACTGATGGATTAGAGATGGAAACGGAGACTATGATGAGTGAAGATATGGCATCCTACCTTCGCGATCGCTGTGATGAGCGACACGCAGAAGAAGAGAGGTGTGTGCTGATGTGCCGCCAATTGGTTGTGCTATCTACACTGCTGATCGAAATGAGATGCTGTAACTGTAGCTTGGAGCTCCATGTCAAGCAGATTGATGCGATGCAGGTATGCGTACTATTGACGAGTGTCGAACTCTTCTCGACCTCATACTAAAACCTCCATTCGCAATGCACGCAGGCTGTGATTGCGACTTTAGGCCAAGAGATCGGAAATTTTGACCGCAACGATACGTCATTCAATACTGCTGCGCTGGAAGCAGAGATCGGTCAAAGCCAACGCGAGCTAGACCATCTCCAATGTGTCGTCAAGCAAAATGAGGTTCGCATTAGTGGAACAAAAGTTGCTGGGTTGATTTCAGTTGACACTGTTGTGTGTGCTACAAAGGCTCTCCTGCAGCAGAGAAAGGAAGAGTACATCAAGGTTAGTTTGCTTCGGTTATTCTATTTATTTTGTTTAGAGGATCTAAATTGTTGTGCTTAGTTGGAACAAACTCTGGGTGCGTTGGAAGAAGAGCGCTCCAAGGTGGAGTGTCAACTTGTAGATGCAGATTCGGATTCGGCTCAAGACTCGATCGTCAAGCTCGAGGCAGAAAAGAGTCAAGTTCTTGACGCCATCACCAGTGCTAGCGAAAATAGCGAACTGCTTCAAATTGGTTGCAAAAAGTATCGGTCTGCTATCGCAGCTGCAAAAAAGGAAGTTGCAAGGCGTACCCGCCACTCCACAAGACTGAAACAGCAATTACGAGAGAAAACGAGTGAGATCGAGGCACAGCAAATCCTCGTGAGAAAGCTCAATGCTGGTGTCGAGGTAGGTTATGTATTTAGCTGGGATGACTCACACCCGTACTGATTTTGACTGCTTGCTTCCTTAGCATGGACGTTGGCTGCTTCAAGAGCTGGAAAAATTTCGTGCTGACCTCGACTCTCAGCGCACACAATACTACGAGGAAATTCAGGACGATGAAAAGAGGCTCCAGCATCACTATTTGGAGAGAGAGGCGGCATTTGAGGCCGAACTGAAGGCATGGGAGGCAAAGGTAGCCAATGCTCTATATTGTCCCTTCTTCACCAGATCTCACAGCTGTGGTGTGGTTTTAGATTGCTGAGCTTCAGTGAATCATCGCACTTGCATGCCAATCTGAAACTGCTTTATTTGACTGAGATAAAGTGGTTTTATTTGGTTTGTTTTGCCTTATCAACTGAGCGAGTTTCATGTGGCAAGTGAGAGGATGGGGGCAGCCAAGTTTATCAGTCGTTTTGCTTTCTGAGGTTGTGCGTGGCTTGACACTTGCGTTCGCATTGACGGGATACCCGGAAAATATAAAAGTAGAAAGCGAAACGAGCGCACATGGTATTCTTGGACGGAGTTGAATCACAACAACATCCTTTTCCCTCGGCTCATCAACAATGGACAACCCTGCCTTGATTCCCAGAGCTGAATTCACCATCACCTCCCGACCCCAGACGCCAACACTTTCCACATTGAGGATGCAGCTTTCCACCATCCTCGCAATTTTTGCTGTCGTGTCGAATGGCCCATTTGTCCTCGGTGATGCTTCAGCAGTCTCCCATGAAAGCCGGCAACTCAACTTTGTTGGCATCAAGCATCTCCCAAACAACCAAGTGCACGAGAGATTGCGGCGAGAGCCTCGTCACGATCATGCAAAGCCGTCAGCTCGCCATGGGTCTGATTTAAACGACGATAGTTCTTTTAGCGGCTCAAGTGAAAACCACAAGCATCGTCACCATCACCACAATCATCGAAAACACCACGACGACGTTGAAGTTGGAGATGAGGAGGAGACAGGCAAGTCTTTCGGGTTTGATATTCTATCGAGTGGGTCGTATTCTCCCGGTGTCGTGCACCCGGCAGAAACTGGGGACACTTCTGGAACGGCCAATCCATCCTCCACCACATTTGGCTTCGAACTGCTCGATTCTGCAGAGGAACAGAACGACAACACCAACGATGTCGTCAAAGATGCACTTCATACTATGCTCGACTTTGCACTGCTCAACAGCGGCGAGCGATGAGAAATTTAGGTTTTCATACCAAAGTAAAAAAAAACGTATTCATCAATTTGCCTTGCTGCATTCCTTCGAACCAAGTTCATGCGTGGTCTTCACAAAGATGCACATGCATCGCGGCTTTTGCATTTGAATGGGTCAACTGCATTCACTTGAACTGCATGAACATACATACGAGAAGTTGAAAACACAACGATCCTTTCTTTTCGTACTTCGAATTGCACGGAGCCGCATCGCCACGAATAACTTTCGATCTATGATCACGATCAGCGTCAATGCAGACCAAGGATCGCGACTCCTAAACAAACTGAAGATGCAGATCACACACAACGTTTGGGGGAGTGGAGGCGTATCGGTTTGCAGTTAAATGGTCTTCACCGTGAATCCTCAGTGGATTGACAGATTATAAAAAAGGTTTCTCCTCATTTACGCCACGTAGGAAGTAACACGCACACATGGATATCATTGTGAAGGCAATCGATGGATCGATCGTGGAGTGCATCAGCTTGCAGTTAAAAAGATAAAAATTTGTTGCTCCGCACGGTTGTTCTCAGTGGATAGCAGCAAATGTTTCTCCTCACGTGCACTACGCGATCGATCACACAAAAAGCCATGCATTCATGCAGAAAATATATACAGCGCAGTGCTCTCGAAGGGAAGTATCAGAGCTTTTGTTTTGTTTCTCGATTCTCACCAACGCAAACGAGTTGCTCAGATGACCGTCGTGAAAACATCGAGATAATTGGATCATCATCTTCCGCTCCACGGGACAAACACACCCACACATGCAAATACACGCAAATACACGCAAATGCAGCGCCAACAGGCCGTCTGGATGCTGCAAAGTCGTGGCAGGCAGCAGGTCGTCGCGCGTCGATGGTCGGTCGGTCGGTCGGTCGATTTCGGAAGTGAGACTCTCAAGCTAGCCATTCGCATCGCCATTCGTTTCGCCCGTCCGTTGTAAAAAGTACGTCAAAACGTAATTACCCTATCTATTTTCCACCAATCCAATGCGATTTTGAGAGCATAATATCGTCCAATGAGCGCGAGCTTCGATTCGAGTTTCCACTTTTTGGCGCCGCGATCCGCAGCTGGCAGCAACATGGGCGGCCGCGACGGCGCCGCGCGGGCCGCGCGCAAGGAGAACGAGCCCGGGAACGCGCGTCTGTCGCTGGAGGACGCGCCGGTCGCCGGGTCTCGAGGTGCGCGCGCTTTTTTCCGCTTCATTTTGCGAGTTTTCCGGGCTCTAACGGGTCGAAATTGCGGTCTCCAGCGCCGTTTGAAGAGCTGCTGGAGCGCGAGATGGCCAAGGCGAGCGTGGGCGCCGGTGAGGACAGACGAGGGGCAGCGCCGAAGAAGCGGCCGTTCCTGAAGAAAGGAGCGCGCGGGTGGTGGATGCAGCAGCCGGACGCCAGCGCCAAGATGCAGAAGCACGTACTGACGTCGGCGGGGGAGGAGGAGACCAAGAGCCAAGCGAGCGCTCTGAAGAAGAAGGTGTCCGTGCTGCCAGCTCAAAAGAAGGACAATCCTGCTGAAGACGAGCTGTCAGCGCCTCGACGAGCGATGAGCTCGTATGCGGCGTCGTTGCTTCAGGTGGAACCGCCGTTGGAGGACGACCGACGAGGGCAGGAGCTGGACTTCCATGCCGAGCCAGCAGACTGGAGAGACGCGTCGTTCCGATCCAACGCGACGATGGGGATCAGTAATGTGCGGCGGTCGTTTGAAGCCAAGCGCGAGCGTGAGGCGGACGAGCTGGCAGAATTTGAGGCGATTGAGAGACAGTTGGCAGAGGAGCGCAACGAGTATTTGCTGGAAAAGCAGGAGGAGCACAAGAAGAGCGAGCGCGCGCATGTCTCCCGCGACAGTCTGAATGGTGGTGCAGCTGGGTGGCACACTCGTCAATATCCTACATCACCTGCGTCCGCGTTTTCTGAGCAACACAGCAACAACCGATCCTTTGGGGAGCTATTTACGCCGTCTCCCACCCACAATGGCCACCAAGAGCTCAACGCCCGCTCCGACTTCATATTCGACGGAAAACAGGCGACGGCTTTCCAGCACGATAACGAATGGAGGAGATATAGCACGGAGGAGTCGGTGGACTTTGAACGTCGATTCAGCGACCCGCTGTTTGGCCGTGAACACCGCGCGCCGTCCGAGCTGAGCGCTATCAGTTTCAACGACTCAGAGCCTTGGGACGAAGGGCTGTCTTTTCAACCACAATCTGCCAAGCAAGTAATAGATCTCAATCACGAAACTGCATCAGCGCGGCCGCAGGCATCAAGCGACAGCTCCGCGTCACTTTTGGGCGAAGGACCTTTCGACCAAAATCGCTATGGATCGCTTGATTACACCTCTGCTTCTGGTGGTCTCTCTAGAAAGCCAACACTGCCCAAACAGTATCACGGCGGGTTTGACCCTGTTCACGAAGATCCTGAGCTATCAGACGAGATGGAGCACGATACAGCAGCACAAGCTCCAGTCTCCTCTTTGGTTCGCCAAGTTTTTGGTACGCAAGATTACGAAGTCGACTCCCAATATTCTACCAATGACGAACCTCTTCCATCAAGAAATCGTGGTGGACGGGACGTCCGCGATCGTGAATCTATATCCACTCTCAAGCAAAAGCTGACAGAAAAGCTTCCGTCTACTGGCACTACTGGAAATCGGAGTCGGCCAGCGGCGACAGGTAGACCAGTGAGAGGCCAAACACGGAAGAATTCAGGTCCACCAAGTGCGACAGGTGGGAGACAGCGACCCCCAGCTATTCGACAGAAGGTCTCTAGCGCAGGTACACGGCCAAGTACTCTTGCAAGCAAGAACGGACCCATCTTTCCAGCAGTAATTGAAGAGAAGTTGTTCGAGCTTGAGGAGGAGGTAAAGTTCTACAAGGCAGAAACACTACAACTTCAAAGGCGGAGAGAAAATTACGAACAAGAGGCTCAAAAACTTGCCAAGGAACGTGAGGAGTTCTCGCGGTATCAGCAAGAGCAGCGCACCTTGATCGAAAAGGAGTGGCAGCGTGAGCGCGCGAAAATGAAGAAGGAGCAGCAGCTTATGGATCGTCAATGGAAACTCCGCATGAACGCGACGGCTTCCACACAGGATCGAAAAGCTAAAGGAGAGATCGAGGTGCTGAAAGCCCAGCTGGTCAAGCTCCAGGTTGATGAGAATGCGCGAACTTCTAAGTGGAAGAGTAGCAACGACAACTTGCGGCAGCGGATTGCGGTAGGATGACGTATATGGGACTAAGTTGATTAGTTGACTCTAACATTTGATTGCAGGAGCTTGAGAACAAGAACCGAGAGCTACGCGAAGAGGTCAAGTTTTTGGAGAGTGAAAGGCTTGCTCAATGGGAGAAATTCGAGCGGCAGCTGAAGGAAAAGCAAGATCAAATTGATCGTTTGAGTTCAGCTAGCGGTGATTCTAGAGCAGGAGAGTCGAGAAACCCCTTTGAAACCGAAGCCACAGTCCGAACAACTAGCGATCTGTTTTCAATTCGCAGCGCGGCAGATGAGTTGCTTAGTTCGTGGTCGAAGCCACCTCAGGACACTACAAAGGCTTCTTCATATACGGGTGTTGATGCATTGGAAGGTGGTGGACAACTACCCACCCAAGTCGTGCAGCCGATTCATCGTCGCACGCAATCAAGCAATGGAGACTACAACCCGAAGCGGTACAGTCTCGACAAAGCATCTTCAGAACCAAGCACATCGATAGCGCGCTTGGACGAGTCTACAAGCCAAGCAACTGCCAGCAAAAACGCTCAGTCCCTCGCGGCATCGACATCAAGTGACAGCGCTGTCCAGAGATCTGAAGGATACCAGCCGCCCAAGTATATGCCTGCCGCTCGCACCAGCACAGACGCTCAAGAGCGGCAAAATGATCCGCACAATAGTGCTGAGCAGCCTTCTGTTTCTTCGTCGTCATGTCAGCCACTTGGTAGACAAATGACGCGCGAGATCCTCCACGCGGGTGGCAAGAAGGAGGTTGTTTTCACAGACGGGAGTAAGCGGATCATATTTCCGGATGGAAACGAGAAAGAGATTGATGCCAACGGCCACACGATTATCAAGTTTACGAATGGCGATCGAAAGGAGGTGTTCCCGGACACCGGCATCAGTATTTATTACTACTATGAAGCACAGACGAAGCTCACGACGTACCCCGATCAAACCAAAGTGTACGAATTTCCGAATCACCAAGTCGAGAAGACGTTTCCTGACGGTTCGACCGAAATCAAATTTGCTGATGGCATCACAAAGACGATCAGCCCAAGTGGAGACGAGTATTCTGTCTTCCCGGATGGCACAACGATGCTCGAGCGCAAAGACGGTCTCCGAGAAGTTGCGTTGCTCAACGGCAAAAAGATCCGGTATTACCCTGACGGACGCATGGCATGCGTTAGTCGTCCTGGTGGCGAGGAGATTGAGGTGCGCTCAGATGCAGAGCTGCGTCGACTCATGGAGCGATGAGAGGACCACATAGCCCACCGTTTTCTTCAACAAGACGTATTGGGAGTGCCGCTGCAACTAGTTACCTAGTGTGAATGGAATAAATTATCATCCTTGCTCCATGTTGACGGTAGCTCACAATCGCTGGTTGGATTACCTGACACAAATACCCCCTAGCTTTCAAACCTCTACGACTGCACCACGATTGCAGCACGAAAGACGACCACGAGAAAGGCAGATACAAGTGCCGACACGGGCACTGTGAGTATCCAGCTGATGACGATGCGACCCATCATGGGGAACGACACATCTCGGATTCCCAGTGCGAACATGCTGACCAGCAGCACGGCGCCAATCTGACAATGTGTCGTGGACACGGGTACGTTGAGTAGTGTTGCGATGATTACTGTCAGCGTTGATGCCATCTCCATGGCAAAGGCTCGGTGCATGTCGATGACTGAGATGCCTGTGCCGATAGTTCGCATGACGGGGACGCCATGAATGATGATACCTAGGAAGATGAAGCCGCCAGCAACCGCCATGATCCACTCTTCGGCCTCATTATCGCCATCGCATGCTGCCAGACCTCGCTTGTATGTTGCATAGATTGCGGCCATGGGTCCAGTAGCATTTGCCGTGTCGTTGGCTCCATGCGCGTACGAGTTGAGCGTTGCAACCATGATGAGAAGGTAGCGAAACACGAACAGTGCGTCTTTCTCGTCAGTTGTGAGTTTGTTGTACTCTTCAAAGAAGAGTGCGTCCGTATCGCTCGATGTTTGAGAGTAGGCTGAGCGCTCGAGCTCGTCCAGTCCGTTGCTGTAGTTGCCCTGCTCGCTTGGTGTGTTCACGATCGCGCAATCTTCGAAGGAAGTCTGGTAGTTGATTTGCTTACCGTCATATCTGGCGTTGTCTTCCTCCGGTTCACTCTCAGGGTGGGCGACCGCAGTCGCAGATGGCTTCTTCCCGTTCACAATGAGGTCGTCTCCCGTTTCCGATGGCAGCCTCTTGCGGATGATGGGGACGAGCACAAAGCGTGAGAGTACGGTGACGAGCAAGCCGACACCAAAGCTCGTGAAGAACATGTAAGCCTTTTTCCATGACAGCGTGTACGGCGCCTTGAGAAGGATCATGAAGATGAGCGCGAACGTGCAAGCTCCATACAGTACTGGAAGTGCCGTCATCGCGCTCTTGGCAGCATTTCCCGACTTCATGATGGTGCGGTCGGTGATAGCGTAAATGATGATGCCGATAACGCCAGCCATGAGCGGAGAAATGCCCCAGGACGCGATGATACCCGACAGACCCGACTCAAAGTTCCAATCGAGGCATCCGCCACCAACTTGGAAGATGGTCATGCCCAGGACAGCACCCACGATCGCATGGGTCGTGCTTACTGGCATTCCCGTGAAAGTAGCAACTGCGAGGAACGCGGAGGCGCCGAGGAGAGACGCCAGCATCCCGACGGTGTAGACGCTCATCTGGCTGTCGCAGTAGCCACAGGCCCAGCAGTCAGGGTCAGTCACGTCAGAAACGCCGTTCTGCACTGTGTCAGATACGCCGTAGCCGAGTGTGATGGAGCCGGCCCAGTTGGCGACGCCGCCGATGATCAAAGCCCAGCGCATGCTGATGGCGCGCGAGCCCACAGACGTGCCGAACGCGTTAGCAACGTCGTTTGCACCGACGTAGAAGGCCATGAGCGCCATGGCAGCGAGTGACAGCGTGAGCAGCCACCGCGAGTTCTGCAGCGCCATGTAGTCGCTCGAGTAGGCGGCACAGCCATCGACCGCGCTCACGAGACAGTCTGGAACGCCTTCGATGCAGGTCGCCATCTCAAAGACGAAGAAGGAGAGCGTGGGTGTGGTGGGAGAACCAGTCGAGTTGGAGAATGAGCGAAGGCGAGGGCTTTCGGGTGCGGCACGTCGTGGATTTTTCGTTGTGCTACGTCAGCCGTCATGTTGAAGCTGATGCCAGCATGTAGCCATCAAGGAGGAGCCATAGTGAAAACCAGTCAAAGTGCGCGTGTCTGTAGAGATGGGTACATGCATCTCCAGTCAAGATTCGTTCACACAGGCGTCGAAATCTCGACGGAGCATTTGGGTACAAAGCTCTATGTACGCCATCAGGAATATCCAGGAGATGACAGTCACCAATTTAAAGCAGCTAGCACTTCAGCGCACGCAGAGACGCCTCGATACGGTCGACGTGGGACTTGAGCGCAGCCAATGCTTCTTGCGTTTCTCGACGATGCTGCTCCATCACCTCGACGGTCTCGCACTGTTTCCACAGCAAAATTGTCCGCATCTCAAGACGCTTGAGGCTCTCGAACGTCTCGCGCGGTTTGTCCTTGCGTCACAACTTGAAGCGATACATTGCACAAAGTAGTCTCCGCTCAGCCAGTCACGAGCTCGCCTTGTTGGTATTTCTGTCGTGTGTTGTCTTGGTTGCCTGATGTATCTGCCAAGCGCAAGCAGTGAATCGTGACGCCGCGCCTCGGCATCGCGTGCTTGGCGGCTTGTTGCGCAGTGAAGTCTCATGACAAGCGTGGCTTGTCGAGGTGTTCAAGCATGTTCTGTTTTAGTGACTAGTTGGTGTGGGGGTAGGGAATCTGTTGCTTTCTTGGAACGGTCTTTGCGGCGGCGGCTTGGTGGGTTCGACGTCTTGGTGATGTGTGGTTGGCGTTCGGAGCCTTGCAGCTTGCGACGCAATCGCAATCGATGAGAGAGAGAGACGAAGAAGAGATGAAGAGGAGATGAAGAAGTGGCCGACCAGATGGTGCTACTTTTGCATCAGCGTCAAGCAAGCAAACTAACAAGCACAGGCACACAGAGATCTGTGGCTAGGTTTGATATTGCTCAACATAGGGGAAGGTGTAAGCTTGCCAGACCGATCGATTCTCATGGCCCTCCCATTCCTCGGTTCCCCTCCACCAAGACAAGCAAGCCTCCTTCCTCCCAACCTCTTTCTCTTTCTCTCAAGTCATCCATGGCACGCAACAAGGCGCGTGGAAACCAAGGTCGAGGCCGAGGAAGAGGAAGAGGTCGAGCGGTACCATCGAGCGCTCGAAATGGACCGAAGGCTGTGCCAGCGAGCACGACCGTCCATCGTTGGGCTCAAGTCAAGCAAGGTATCTCCTACAAGAGCAATGCTGCATCAACTCTAGACGAAACGCCGTGCGCCAAGGCGTCGTGGATTGAAGTCCAGGTCTCATCAAACCAGGGTCTAAACGCCTCGTGCTGGGGTTTCAGACCAACATGGACAACCGATTACCGCCGTGACGCACTCTGGATCAAGATCCCGATTTCAAATACGTCGACGCTCGGCGAGGCTGTGAAAGATCTACCAGCATCACGACCGATCGGATTTCAAGCAACCAAGAAAAAAGCGAAACATGGCGAAGACACTCAGCGCATTGCCGCGACCGATGTATTCCCAGACACTGATGCGACCTGGCTGTCAGACTTGACGGCTCTCATCTCAGCCGACCTCGTCTCGATCGAGATTCGCAACCTCAACACCAGCAACGGACAACGCCAAAATGGCAGCGTCCAACGCGAACGTGCCATGCACGTCGGCATCGCATGGCAGCAGTACATGGACAAGTGCCTGTACAAGCCGGGGTTCGCGTGGCCACCGACCGAGGTGCTCCACATCCAGATGCAGCACGTCATGCTCTGGGCTCTGCGCGCCTCGAAGGAGCACCCTGATCAATGGAGAATCTCTGATCCCGAAGTGATCGATCGCTTGTTCAACGAGTTTGTCGGAGACAACTCGGACGGACACCAACTCGGGTATGAGGTGCAAGATCTACCTCCCGAGTCGCCGTGCGTCGAGTTCACTCGCGATGAGGTCTCGCTCGGCTACGACCCCTTCCGCGCCTGCTTCCTTGGTCTCCTGTGAGGAGCTTCCGTCCGGCTGTCGGCCGCATGTATGAACGCATGCCTTCCTTTCTCCGTTGCCACTGCATGTTGATTCAGATACAAGTCGGATCTTCGCTTTCAGGCAAACACAGTGGATTTGAGCGAGCCTCTGAGCATTCGTTGTTTTGTCCAAACAAGACGTCACTCAAACGTTGAGGCTGATCTCAATATAGCCACTCAAACGAAATGGGAGTGTGGGGCTTGTCTCTCGTCCGTCGCACTTGCGCTTGCGTGCACGTATGTGCAAGCATTACACGCCCACCCGGCTCTCCTCTCTCTTCTCTCTCTTCTCTCTCTTTCCTTTTCTCTTGACCGCAGTTCCCAACTTTCCCAGTCAGCTCAGCTCAACTCTTCACACATTCGCAACGATGGCTCGCTCTTCGCAACACAGTCTGTCGGCTTCTCCTCGGCACCAGTCGCAAGCGTACAGCTGTCATCGTAACCGTCGGGGCCGCGTCTCGAGCAGCAAGTCGGTCAGCACCGTTAGCAGCAGCAACCTCGCGACCACCACGTCTCGCATGTCTCCGAAGCGTCGCCATCTCACCAAGTGTGGCCCAGATATCGAGAGTGCGTGGGCGTTCCTGCACGCCATGTACTCTAACGCCGAGGAGGACCCCAAGCTGTTGCCGTTCGCGCGGGCGTGGCTGTCAATGTGAGGCAAAGCAAGCATGTATGTCATTGTAACGGAGTTCATGTCACTTTACTCTGTTCATGTCAGTTTTGCGAAAGAGTCCTTTTTTCCTCTACATCACAAGAGTGACCTATGGGTTCACATCACGTCCAGAGACTGATCTGCTACAGCCTCATCATGGAGCCGCCCGCGCCGCATGTCTTCCTGCAGACCTCGTGGGCCTTCAGCTCGCTGCGGCACCCGTGGCTGCGCCTGCTCGTGTGCGTCGCACACCTCGTCGCCGTCTTCTTCCTCTGCTCGAGCTCTCCGCTGCTGGCGTCCACCTCGCGCTCGAACGCGTTCCCGATCTACGGCGACTGGCTCGCGACCGTGTGCACGGGTGCCTCGGGCCTCAAGCTGCTCTTCCACTCGCTGCTTAGTGTTGTGATCGTTGCGGTTCTTCGAGGTGTCGTGTATCACAAGGCTGTGCAGCATGCGTGGAACTGGCGCGGCAGCTTTCGACGAGCAACGCGCACTTTCTCGCGCCTGTCCGGTGCCGATGAGCGCCAAGTTTCAGTTGACCCAGACCCAGAGGTGGATCGCGGCTACGGACAACAAATGGGGCTGCAAGTTTTCACGCCTCGAGTCACGGGAAAGCCCACCCTCGCGGTTGGAGTGGTGAACGACCCCACCCAAGCCCAAGGCTCGTGGACGTTTGTGGCGTTGTGCTACCCAAAGGTCTGGTGGGTTTGCGTTGCCGTACTGCGCATTGTGGTAGACGCTGCTGGTGGCAAGACCTCCGGATTTCATGGCTTGCTGAGAGGCGAGGGAGATCCAGCGTGGCTTCGTGAGCTCAACGTTCAGCGAGGAGTGTACGTCGCCCTCATGGCACTGAGCACTCTGCGACTCGTCACGACGCTCGACTTGGTGCTTCAAGACAGACACTACGCTCGAGCTCTCTACTCGAACTGGCTTGTGCGTGTTCGGAAAGTCTATGACAGCTACAAGGTACTGCGGATTGTATGTTGCTGGGGTGCCGTGGTTGGAGCCGTAGTAGGCGGTGCTGTGCTCGGTGGGTTTCGCAGTCTCCAGGATGCCTGGATTGACGCTAGTCTGGGTGACAACGGAGCGGCTTTTCATGCTTGGTACCCAAATGAATCGTGGCGATCAATGCTTGCGGCACTGATCATCTCACTTGACGTGCTCTGGATCGTTCAAGCGTGGTCTTTCCCGGGTTTCGCATCTGTCGAAGGAACCAGAGTGTTTGGGTGGCCAAGTGAGAGGGTACACCTGTCTTTTGGTTCTCCCAAGCTCAAGTTCCTTGACGTATGTTTCACCAGCAATTGGCTGAGCTGCTTTCTCGTTGTCGGCGCATTGCTGCCGCTCGAACTCTGTGGATTTTTCCAGACGCTCCTGTATACTCCAGGTCACTACAAGCAATTCGAAAGCCACGAAGACTTCCGGGTCTTTCCGTCTAATGATACAGCCTATCTGTCTAGTGAGTATGACCAAGTCACTCGGCATATGCTCGAGTACGGCTCCATCAGTCGCTACTTCTTGTGGTCGGCGTGGGACCGAGTCCCAGCTGTCGCATTACTCTTGCTAACAGTTGCAGGGCTTGCCTGGCTTAGCCACCATGAACGCTACGTGATGAGGTACACAGCCTTTTTAGGCATGCCTGCGGAGCAAGAGAAACAACGAGCGCTCGCCAAGATCAACTCTGCGATCGGGCCTACAACCAAGAACGCCTTGCACGCGCAGCTTCGCCTCCGAGATTTGTATGATCAGCGAGCAAAAAGTGATGGGCTCTGCATTCTTCTGGCAGGCATCTCAGTGCTGACCGTGCTGTTGCAGTTCCGTTCAATATGGCTCTCGCCGTCGCAAGATCAAGTTTCGAGACCACTTCAATCGCCGGGAGAAGCGTATTCGGTGCTACTCTTTTTCGTGACACTCGTGCTCATTCAGCAATTGTGTCATCGATACGCGCTCAAAATGGAGATCATGACGCTCAAGCACACAATTCCTCCCGAATGGAATGGCGCACTGTGGAAGTTCCCACGTCGCTTGCTACTACCATTTCTAGTCGAATTTGTGGTGTGCGCGATCTGCCTCCCGCCTCTTCTTCACGGTCATGTTTGGATGAATGAAGAACGCTTTGAGGTATCAACCCACTCGACGATACAAGAGATACACTGTCCAAGCAACTTGACGCTGGCAGAAGATAGTAGCCGAACTTGCGACCTGCGGTATCGATATCCGCTTGAAATTGTCAATATGGTCGTGTTCATTCGGCTGTACTGGTTTGGACGCCTCGTTCGCAATCGAATGCTCAAGCAGATTGTTACCGAGCCAACACTTGTTGCGGGAGGAGCGCTTCAGTCGCTACCGGTTGACTCGCTGATGTGGAGCTTACGAGTGTCGTTCGCTCTCATCCCTGCAGAGCTCCTCGCTACTCTGTTCGTGCTCCTGTGGGTCGGGACTGCAGCAGCACTCAGCGTCTTTGAGCGACCCTTTCCGTCAGCACTGGATGACGAAGAGTATTCACTTTGGCTGGTCATCGAGACCATGGCGACAGTTGGTTATGGCGACGCATTCCCCATCACAGGCTTCGGTCGAGCCACAGTCATCCTAGGCGCCATCATGGGCGGCACAGTGTTCGTTTCCTTGCTCCTGTCAGTTTTGCTGGAGTCTATGAAAGGTTCGAAACACGACCACAAAGTCGTCGCGAGCATCGAGCGAGTGCAGTGGGAGCGATCACTGCGCAATCTGGCGTCACGAGTCATTGCTCGTGCCTGGCAGATGCATCAGGCAACCAAGACAGCACACGACAGAAATCCCAACAAGGCGAGCTCGCGACTGGCTGAGCGGCGACTGCTTCGTGCAGCGTACCGCTTCAAGTTGTGGCGCAAGGACAAACCGCGCGAGACGTTCGAGAGCCTCAAGCGCCTTGAGATGCGGACGATTTCGCTGTGGAGACAGCACGAGGCCGCCGAGGTGATGGAGCAGCACCGTCGAGAGACGCAAGTGGCATTGGCTGCGCTCGAGTCCCACATAGACCGTATCGAGGCGTCTCTGCGTGCGCTGACAAGTTAGCGCATGCGTGCTGCGAGTGCACCTTTCATATGGTTATGTGGTGTGACAAGCTACACTAATAATCAAAACCATCAAAATGTAGCCGTGATCATGTTGAAGTTGACGCGAATGGGGTGTGTTGATGCGAAGTGGTATGTTGACGCGACTGTAAAACACGTCGGGCTCTCCTGTGCTGGTGCGAGTGCTAAACCAGTTCATTCTTGAATTCGCCGCCTCCAGCTCTCGTCTCTCCCTACTTCCATCCGCCATGAACCGAATCGGTCGCATCCACTCGCACGTGCACACGGCAGCCAACTTGTCCGCCGATGACGTGGTGGTAGTGGCCGCACTTCGCACGCCAATTACCAAGGCTCGTCGCGGCGGCTTCAAGGACACGACGCCCGACGTACTGCTTGGTCACGTACTTCAGGCTGTGCTCAAGCAGACCAAGCTGGAACCCAAGCTCGTGGGCGACGTAGTGGTGGGCAACGTGCTTCAGCCCGGTGCTGGCGCCACAATGGCGCGCATGGCGCAGCTCGCGGCAGGAATTCCACACACGGTGCCGCTACATACGGTCAACCGACAGTGCAGCTCCGGTCTGCAGGCTGTTGCCAGCGTCGCGTCCTCCATCAAAGCTGGCTTCTACGACATTGGCATCGCTGCTGGTGTTGAGAGTATGTCGCTCAATCCGTTCGAGAACGAATTGCCTACTGTCGATTGGAACCGAATCAACCAGGTGCAGGTCGCCAAGGACTGTACTATCCCCATGGGCATCACGAGCGAGAATGTGGCCGAGCAGTTCGGCATCTCGCGAGCCAAGCAGGACGCCTGGGCCGCCGCCTCGCACGCCAAGGCCGTCGAAGCACAGAAAAATGGTTGGTTTGACGACGAGATCACACCCGTAACGACCGTCATCAAGGATGAAGACGGCAACGAGAAGACCGTGGTTGTCTCGCACGATGACGGCGTGCGTGCTGACACGAGCATCGAGAAGCTCGGCAAGCTGCGTCCATCCTTCAAGGAAGGCGGCTGCACCACAGCCGGTAACTCAAGCCAAGTGAGTGATGGCGCCGCAGCCGTGTTGCTCATGCGTCGCTCGATTGCAAACTCGCTTGGACTGCCGATCCAGGGCCGTTTCGTGTCTTTCGCAGCTACGGGTGTCCCGCCGTCGCTGATGGGTATTGGCCCAGTCTACGCCATTCCTGCCGCGCTCGAGAAGGCTAGTCTATCGATTAACGACATTGACGTGTTCGAGATCAACGAAGCGTTTGCGAGCCAAACCACGTACTGCGCCGGGACACTCAACATCCCGTTCGAGAAGGTGAACCCCAAGGGCGGTGCCATCGCGATCGGCCATCCACTCGGATGCACGGGCGCGCGTCAGGTGTCGACGCTGCTCACGCAACTTCAGCGCACCAACCAGCGCTACGGCGTGGTCTCGATGTGCATTGGCACGGGCATGGGAGCCGCCGCCGTGTTTGAGCGTGAATAAGCGCTATGCTCCGTGTGGCATCTAGTAGATCTACTACTCACTCCACAAAAGAGAAATTAGCCCTTGATCTTATGTGATGACCCTACTACTGTAATGATGATAGCCGTGAACGATTCCTGCATCCCAAACAGTTTAAACAGCTCTAATTTCAGTCGACCTGACCAGGACCTGGGTTTGCAGAGCTCTATTGATCGTGAGTGCAGGCATCCAAAGCCGACATAGATAGGTTTTTTTCTCCATCGATATTGTCTTCTGGCGAAATACTTCACCGTCGACGAAGGCATGTAGGCATTGCCAACCGAGTCCCTTGAGCGATTATTAACGCAAAGCCGGACACTCTGGAGCGCTCGGCCTCAAATTGACGTTATCACCTCGCAGGGAACTCATCTACTTCAACTTCGTGAAGACCATGTGATTCATCTACAGTGATATGAACTCCGTTACAATGACATACATGCTTTGCCTCACATCGACAGCCACGCCCGCGTGAACGGCAACAGCTCAGGGTCCTCCTCGGCGTTAGAGTACATGGCATGCAGGAACGCCCACGCACTCTCCACATCTGGGTCGCACTTGGTGAGGTGACGACGCTTCGGAGACGTGCGAGACGAGGTGATCGCAATGTTGTTGTTGTTGCTGCTGCTGATGGGGCTACTGACGGGGCTGACCGGCTTGCTGCTCGGGACGCGACCCCGACGGTTCCGATGACAACTGTACCCTTGCCGCTGCTGCCGAGGAGAAGCCGACAGACTGTGTTGCGAAGAGCGAGGCATCGTTGCTTGTGTGTGAAGGGTTGAGCTGAGCTGGCTGGGAAAGTTGGGAACTGTGGTCGAGAGAACGGAAAGAGAAAGAAGAGAGGAGAGAGAGGAGAGCCGGGTGAGCGTGTAATGCTTGCACATGCGTGCACGCAAGCGAAAGCGAGACGGACGAGAGACAAGCCTCAAACTCCCATTTCGTTTGAGTGGCTATATTGAGATCAACCTCAACGTTTGAGTGACGTCTTGTTTGAAACCTAACATCATCGAATGCTTTGAGGCGACTTTGTTTGCGTGGAAGCGAAGATCCGACTTGTTGTTACTGATGAATCCACATGCAGTGCTGCCAACGGAGAAAGGAAGGCATGCTTTCATGCATTTGACCGACAGTCCGATGGGAGCTCCTCACAGGAGACCAAGGAAGCAGCCGCGGAAGGGGTCGTAGCCGAGCGAGACCCCATCGCGAGTGAACTCGACGCATGGCGACTCGGGAGGTAGAGCTTGCACCTCATACCCGAGTTGGTGTCCGTCCGAGTTGTCTCCAACAAACTCGTTGAACAAGCGATCGATCACTTCGGGATCAGAGATGCTCCATTGGTCAGGGAGCTCCTTCGAGGCGCGCAGAGCCCAGAGCATGACGTGCTGCATCTGGATGTGGAGCACCTCGGTCGGTGGCCACGCGAACGCTGGTTTGTACAGGCACTTGTCCATGTACTGCTGCCACGCGATGCCGACGTGCATGGCACGTTCACGTTGGATGCTGCCATTTTGGCGTTGTCCGTTGCTGGTGTTGAGGTTGCAAATCTCGATCGAGACGAGATCGGCTGTGATGAGAGCCGTCAAGTCTGACAGCCAGCTCATATCGGTGTCTGGGAATACATCGGTCGCGGCAATGCGCTGAGTGTCTTCGCCATGTTTCGCTTTTTTCTTGGTTGCTTGAAATCCGATCGGTCGTGATGCTGGTAGATCTTTCACAGCCTCGCCGAGCGTCGACGTATTTGAAATCGGGATCTTGATCCAGAGTGCGTCACGGCGGTAATCGGTTGTCCATGTTGGTCTGAAACCCCAGCACGAGGCGTTCAGAACTTGGTTTGATGGGACCTGGACTTCGATCCACGACGCCTTGGCACTCGGAGCTTCGTCTCGAGCCGATGCATTGCTCTTGAAGGAGATGCCTTGCTTGACTTGAGCCCAACGCTGGACGGTCGTGCTCGCTGGCACAGCCTTCGGTCCATTTCGAGCGCTCGATGGTGCAGCTCGACCTCTTCCTCGACCTCGACCTTGGCCACCACGCGACTTGTTGCGTGCCATGGTGACTTGAGAAAGAGAGAGAGAGAGAGGAAGGAGGCTTGCTTGTCTTGGTGGAGGTGAACCGAGGAATGGGAGGGTCATGAGAATCGGTCTGGCAAGCTTACACCTTCCCCTATGTTGAGCAATATCAAACCTAACCACGTATCGCTCTCATCTCATCTCGCGATCCATGTGTGCCGTTGCTTGCTTGGTTGTTTGACGCTGATGCAAAAGTAGCACCATCTGGCCGACCACTTCTCCTCTCTTCTTCATCTCTCTCTCTCTCTCGCATCGACTGTGTCGCAAGGTGCAAGGCTCCGAACGCCAACCACCACACATCATCAAGCCGCCACCGCAAAGACCGTTCCAAGAAACAAAGAAACAAAGAAAGCAACAGATTCCCTACCCCCACATCAACTAACAGTCACTAAAACAGATCTCCTCGAACACCTCGACAAGCCACGCTTGTCATGAGACTTCACTGCGCAACAAGCCGCCAAGCACGCGATGCCGAGGCGCAAACCCAGCGACGTCCAGCGCCACGCGCAGCAGCTCAAGCGCCAGCGTGCGACTGTCGACGAGACTGACGAGCGACGGAGCGCGCCTCGCGAAGCTGCGAGTCGATTTGAGGTTGTGGACCTCACGGGAGACGCGCCGAGGCGGAAGAAGCGGAAAGGCGCCGCGAATCCTTTCGCCAACGCTAGGAACGCAGTGCGAGACGACAACGGAGTGAGCGTCAATTGCTCCCACCGGCCGCTGCGCTTCACGCTGTCGAGAGAGGAACGTGAGAGTGAAGTGTGGAGCGATGCACTCTGGATTAAGCTGCCAGTGCGGTCTACGAGCGAAGTTGACAGTCTCGAGAGCGGTGGCGTTCCAGTTAGCGACGAGTTTGCCGAGCAAGTAACCGCAGCGATTCAAGAGAACCAAGATGATCCCGTGGGCTTGGAGTTGGCGCCCAGGGGCAATGTGCTGACGCTGATTCTGCTCGGAGAAGACGAGTACAGCAAGAAACTGACGACGCTGACGTCTGTAGATGCGTTTCCGGATGTGCACGCAACGTGGCTGGCCTTTGCTCTGGATTTGGTTGAGCGCGGGCTATTCACGCTTGAGCTTGAGCTCCTTGATGATGAAAACTCTTCTCACCCGGTATTGTGCTGGAGCGCGAGAGTTTGCTGGCGTAGCTATGAACGGTTCTGCTTGGAGGGTGTTGGCGGACGGCCAATGCTTCCATTAACTCCGTTGCCACGCAAAGGTCTCCACATGAGCATGCATCGAGTCATGGTGTGGCTGCTAAAACACACATGGTCTCCATTGGCACTGCAATTCTTTGGGAAGCAGTGCCTCTACGAATACAAAGGTGAGATCGAGCTGTTGTACAACCGCTTCGTTGGTACCAACGATGCTGAGGTTAAGGAGATTGGAGAACATGCGACAACTGCAGTCTCGGATTTGTACGTGAAGATCAATGTCCGAAAGCATGCTGGGCGAGAGATTGTCATGTTCGATACCGCGATCCAGCGCGCTAACAGCCGCTATCAGAAGACCAGCGGGAGTGATGAATCCGTGCTTGTTCCAACACTGCGCTCCTACCAGAAAGCTGCCGTGTCATGGATGCTTGAGCGCGAACAGTTTGCCCTCGCCCCACGCGGTTCAAGCTCCATCAGCGGAGTAGAGTTGAATGTGACTTTTCCTGTGGCGGAGTCCTCGCTCTTGTCTCTCAGGAGTCTGACATACGATCCACATTGTGCAGCTTTCGTCGATTGGGCAGCTCCTACATTTGAGAGCGCACAGCCGCGCTCCTATGACTTTCGCAGTGTGCGCGGTGGCATCCTCGCGGATGAAATGGGCTTAGGGAAGACTGTCGAGGTGATTTCTCTTGTTTTGTGCCACCCCAGTCCGAGATCATTTCCTGCTCTTGTGGAGGCAAAGTCTACCTTTGATGTTGACAATGTCGAGGATGAGAGCTCCGAAAAAAGTGATGGAGAAAAGATGACACTGGACTGCATTTGTGGGACGGAAGAAGACCATGAGCTTGGGCTTGTATGTTGCGACCTCTGTGGTACGTGGCACCACCAGATCTGCTCTGGGTATGCAGCGACATCCAGCCGCCCGTACGGAGTATGGACGCTAGATTCGGGCTCTAGCGGCGAAGCACCCTTCGATTTCATGTGCTTCCATTGTCAAATCCGCGATCGACCAATCTTTTCAAGCAAAACGACGCTGATAGTGTCTCCAGAATCGATCCATGACCAATGGGAATCAGAGATCAAGAGACACGTTCGTTCGCCCGAAGCTTTGACATTGCTCCGATACCCGGGTATGAAGGAGCTTCGCAGCCGGCTTGCCAACCGACCAAGTGCGGAGTGGCAACTACTGTCAACAGCAGGTCTCCATCTCTCTACGTACGACATTGTCCTCACGACTTACGAGGCACTACAGTCAGATATTTACTATCTCCCAACGCCTGAAGGTCGGAACCGGCGCTCGAGTATGCGGCAATCGCGAAAGAAGTACGCTTTTATGGCATCACCCCTTGTGTTTCTCGAATTCTGGCGGGTCTGTATGGACGAAGCCCAAGTCGGAGTGGAGAGTACAACAGCAAAGGTTGCGCTCACGATCGCACAGCTGCGAGCACGATCTACTTGGGTCGTGACCGGCACTCCGTTTTCGAAGTCGAGCTCCATTTCGGACCTCTTTGGGTACCTCAAGTTCCTTCGCGTCGAGCCATTTGCTAGTGGTGATGAATGTTTCTTCCGTGGCATTGTTGCTGACACGTTCTCGGGTGGCGCAATCGATCGTGTTCTAGATTTGCTGTTGTGGGATGGAAAAAACAAGACAGAGAAGGGCGAGCGAAAGCGAGACGGTGGCGGGCTGCTATGGAGAACGAGCAAGAGAGATGTGTTGGACCAGTTGCATCTGCCTTCACAGCGTTCGGTTATGGTTTGGTGCAGATTCTCCCAAGTCGAGCGCCACTACTATGAGCAGCAAGAGCGTGCGATTGTATCACTCGTTCGTCAGCGTGTGGCGTCGAGCCAACAAACAGGTGACGAAGCCAACACCAACGACCTGATTGATGGAAGAGATCGAATTTGGCATGACCTGCTTGAGTTGCGCAAGATTTGTTGCCACCCTCAAGTTGGTAGCCGATTTGGAGCCACCAATGGTTCGGGAGGTGTAACGCTAGGCAGTCGCCGACTGGCCTCGGATGCTGTGCTTACTATGGATGAGTTTCTGCGCGAGTTGATTACTCGTAAAAAGCGCGAGTGTGAAGAAGCTCAGCGAAAATTGATTGCTGCTCGCAACGGTCTTGCGGCGATGCGTTTGCTTCCAGTATCGACGGAGATTCAAGAGGAAGAGATCACGATGGGGACGGCAGCAGCCATACAAGAGTATCTTGCAGCGATCGAGCTAGTGCAGACGAACTGGTCGCTCTTCCGAGCAGACTTGCTTCCTCGACTTCACATCCTCGAAAATCTTGCGCGCTGTGCCCGCAAGCACTTCAATTTTGAGGCTTCACCTGTGGCAGAAATTACCATCGGTGGTGATGCTATCAGCATTAGCGGCAATGAAGCACCATCTGCGCGAAATCCGAAAGAGAATCACTTGCTGCCACAAACACCAACGCTGAAAGAGAAACTTTCAAAGATAACAAATGG
The DNA here is from genome assembly GCA_024867545.1 of Phytopythium helicoides. Classification (NCBI taxonomy): domain Eukaryota; phylum Oomycota; class Peronosporomycetes; order Pythiales; family Pythiaceae; genus Phytopythium; species Phytopythium helicoides. The sequence continues at coordinate 315,540 of JANFNE010000049.1, forward strand.
GAACGACCAACTGGCTGAATCACTGACATCACAGGAACAAGAAGCACTTCAGCGAGAGCACGCTCAACTTGTGCGGTCTGCAACTTTGATTCGAGAATTCTATCTGGTTCAAGTTGAAAACTCGCACGCTGTTGCTAAGCGCAATTTTGAAGAACTGCAGTCAAAAATTACCTCACAAATTGCAAGTAAGAAGCATGCAGCAAAAGGTAAACCGTTGTTGTGCACCATAGACGGCGTTGATACGTGGTGGAGCGACGCTCTTGCTCTGGTTGAGCATGCACAAGATCGAGAACAAGCTGATCGGCTTGTGGCGCGGATCCATGCACGCTTGGCGGGATTTGGTACCAAGTGGTCATCTCGCTTTTGTGGCCAGCTAGTAAGTTGCCATACTCTTCGTCTTCAGCTGCTGATGGAACTTGAAGAGCTCGCAGCGCGACGACATGCGGTGTTCACTGCTCTCAAGAAGCTTAGTACAGACTCGCCTAGCCGCGAACAAGTACAGCGATCAGGAAATTGCCGTAAGTGTCGTGACAACGGTACAGGTCCAATCTGCGATCACTGCAAGCTGTACAAGGAGCTAGATGGATATCGCCAACACGTTCTTGGGATCGATCGCACCGCAAGTGGCTCAAGATTTGTCGCCAGCGGTATCGACCTGATGAAGGATATTGTAGATGACGACGACGATGAGCCGAGCGAGCACCACACATCCGATGAGAGAGCAGTGACATCGCCTTTGATTGTCGAAGTATTCAAGGAGATTGCAGCCAGCGCTCGCGTAGTTGTGCGTGGCGAAGGACACAAGAGAGACCGCGAAGCTGAGAATTCGCACGTGTTCACACCCGAAGAAATCTCAGCACGATTGCATCGCGAGACCGAGCTCTTTGGTCTCGTTCTCCGAGAGTGGACTGTCGCCAAGAAGCTGTTTCAAACCCAGCATCAGCGACTCGGGGCTTTAGATGAGCTCGAGATGGCAAGCTCACAAATCCGACTTCGTGTCGATGGAGAGGCACGTAAAACAGCAACAGAAAAGCTCTACATCATCGATGCATACGAGGTACCAACGAGATTTGCGGAGCTTCAAGCGGATCGCGCAATTGCCGACCACGAGTTGCGCGACACGCTCGCACAGCTGCGCTTTCTGCTTCAGCTTGCCTCAGACAGCACAAACAAGGCACGAGAGAACGGGTCCGCAGCAGTGGAGAGCGATAGCACGTCAGCATCCTTGGCGCGCGAGTGTGCTGTTTGTCTCCAGGAAACGAACGGCTTGCGTGCAGTCCTGCTGTGCGCGCACTCGTTCTGCCGCAGCTGTGTTGAGACCCTCGCCAAGAGGCGAAATGGTCTGACAGTCAAGTGCCCAACGTGTCGGCACGTTACGCCTGTTGTCCGCGTGACAATCGTCAACGAAAATCAAGCGCCTGTACCGCGGCCAACTTCCACTCGAGCGAGCAATGGAAACGGTCTCGGATCGAAGATGGACGCGCTGCTTGATTGTGTGAAAACCTTGGTCGACCGCGACCCAGGAGTCAAATGTTTACTGTTCTCGCAGTGGTACGATATGCTGCGGATTGTGAGCAGCCGGCTCGACCGCCGAGTTGATGGACTCTCGTGCTTCGTCTACTCCAGTAAACGTGAATTTCCCAAGTTGTTGAACGATTTCAAGACCTGCCCTCGCGCATGTATACTAGCCCTTCCATTTGCAATTGGTGCCAATGGTTTAAACATCATCGAAGCAACAGAAGTGCTGCTTGTCGAGCCCCACCTGAATGCGAGTACAGAAGCACAGGCTATCAACCGGGTGCATCGCATTGGACAGACGCGACCAACTCATGTGCATCGATTTATAGTGGAAGGTACAGTTGAGGAACGTATTCACTGGCTCGGAAAAACTCGCCAGCAGCTGGCTCGAGCTCGACTTCATAGCAATGAAGAGGAGCAAAAGGAGGAGGAAGAAGAAGACGATGACGATGACACCACAGGAGCAGTTGGAGGATCGCGAGCACAAGCTGAGAAGCTCACAATGCGTGACCTGCACGTGCTGTTGAATGGTACAGCCTCCCATTTTCAGAATGGGAACTCTGGCGTTGCAACCGAGCCTTCCGACCAGTTCTGGTTGGTGGAGAAAGTCACCCACAATACCAAACCTAGAAGTCGTGACGAGGCTCTTAGGTACATTGAACGGCGGCTTGCCATTGATGCTCGCACAACTCGAGAAGAGGAAGCTGACAGGCATCAGTCTGACCCGACAACGCGATTATTTGGGCGAGATGTGCGTTTGCTGGTCGCTGACGAATTACTAAGTCTCCCCGTTGCCGCAGTGGATGATGGAGAACGAGATCCGGTGATGGAGGAGCTCGTTGCAGTCCACAGCGCGCGAATCAAGGAGGAGCTAGCAGCGTGGAGAGCGTACAGTCACGGTTGAGAGTGGACTTCTATCTACAGCACACATCTACAGTTGAAGAGTGTTACGCGCGCGTCGCTTTTGGATGAGCTCCACGGAGTTCGTAAAAAGCAAGCAAACATCGACGTCAATTGTGTCAATAGAAAATCAAAGCTTTCATCGTTGGTGCTTATAAAAAGGTAGCTGCGATCGCTGCATCCTCGCTGCCAGTTCATTGTTGCTGCCACGCAACCTCACGCCCACGACGACACATTAGTGGCCAGCTGAGACCGTGAGGCCGACGGAGGCGAGCACGTCGTCGTAGCTCTTGCCGCCCTCGAGCTCCTTCTCCAGCTCGATGAGCTTGCCGACGCCGTCGATCATAGTCTGCACGAGCTCCACCTCCGACTTGCCTATCCGCGCCTTGTTCGAGATGTCCCACATACCACCAACTGCAGCCGAATGCTCGCCAGCCGAGCCGCGTGGCTGTAATCCGAGCGGAGCACACACAGCCTCGAGTGCGTGCGGGTTCGCACCGAGCTTCTCGAGCTTCACGAACATGCTTGCGCGCAGACCCGTGCCGAGGTTCGACGGGCAAGTGCCGAGGAAGCCCAGGTGATCGTTGTGCATGAACGAGTACCCGTTCTTCTTGATGCTTTCCTCGACTGCCGTCACGCCCTTGACCCAACGAGCAAACACTGACACGATATCACCGCCGTTCTGCATGCTAATGACACGCATGTGGTCCTCCTCGTTACACCAGACCAGGAACGTCTTCTCATCGTTGTGGAAAATGCCCCGACCACTAGGCCAGTCGCGAGCGGCGCCAGCTCCAGTGAGGAGAGTGCCACCACCCGGCTTCTGAAACAGGAAGTGATCCTTCTGCAGCTTGTCTTCCTCCTCAGGGGTCATACCGCTGAGTGGGTAGTACTTGCCCTTGAGCTCCTCCGTGAGCGATGCAAGAGCAGTGGATAGCAAGTGCTCGACCTCGAGCCGCTCAGCACGAGTTGTACCAGGCGGAAGACTCAGTCCGCGGATATTGCGGCCCGAGCGCACGCGTGTCGACTGCACATAGTTCGAGTCGATGCGGTCAGCGTTCACTAGCTTGGACACATCCATATCCGTGTGGTGCGTGTCCGTGGGCGAGAAGCCATGCCAGCCCTCAATGATGGGATCGAGGACCTCCTTGAAGATCTCGTAGCACTCCTCGTCGCCAGCGACAATTCCCACGCCCAAGTGAGCGTTGTCAATTCCCGTCTGGATCGCTTGGTCAAGTGTGTATCCCTTTGATGACTTGCGGTCCTTGAGCAAATCGTACAGCTCCGGCGACAGATGTTTGGCCATCAAACTACGGTGCTTGGGCGTGAAATGCGGGTAGTTGCTCTCGCTAGAAGGGAGGACCGAGATATCAGTGGAGGTTGCACCAGCTCCGCTGTCGTCCGAACCAGCCTCGATGACAATGGCGGCAACAGGCTCCGTCGGAATGAGGTCGTCAATCGACTCGCCCGCCACGAGTTTCTGCTCCATTGCGATGAGCAACTTGACGCCGTTGACCATGGTCTGCACGAGCTCAGCCTCCGAGTGGCCAATGCGCTGCTTGTTCGACACGTCATAGACACCACCCACCGATGCCGAGTGCTCACCCGCCGAGCCACGAGGCTGCAGATGGAGTAGCGAGCAAATGTGCTCGAAGCGGTGGATGTCTTCGCTGAGCTTGGGCAGCTTGACCATGACGCTAGCGCGGAGGCCCGTGCCAAGGTTCGATGGACACGTGCCAATGAAGCCGTGGTGGTCATTGTACATGAACTCGCGGCCCTTGGACTTGATGCTGGCCTCGACGTTCTTGATGGCGCGGCAGAAGCGCTCAAACACGGCGCCAACGTCGCCACCGTCCTGCATGCTAATGACACGCATGTGGTCCTCTTCATTGCACCAGACCAGGAACGTCTTGTCGTTGTTGTGGAAGATGCCTCGCGCAGATGGCCAGTCACGAGCAGCTCCCGCCGCCTCGAGCAGCGTGCCACCTCCGGGCTTCTGGAAGAGGAAGTGGTCCGTGATGAGCTTCTGCTCGTCCTCTGGCGTCATGCCGCTCAGCGGGTAGAACTTTCCGGCGAGGTCTCCATCCATCGCCGAGAGCGCGCTCTCGAGCAGGTTCATGACGTCCTTGCGGTGCGCGCGGGAGGTCGCAGGCGGCAGCGGCAGTCCGCGAATGTTTCGTCCTGCGCGGATGCGCGTCGAGACGATGAACTCGTCTGGCAGCTTGGCGTCCGTGACGTGCGAGGGGTCCATGTCGCGCTTGTGCACCGCGTCGGGCTTGTACCCGTGCCAGCCCTCAATCACGGGGTCGAACAGCGGCTTGAAGACGTGGTAGCTCTCCTCATCTCCGGCCGTGAGCCCCACGCCCAGGTGCGGGTTGTCCACGCCCGTCTGGATGGCGCGGTCCAGCGTGTACCCCGCCGACGTCTTGAGGTCCTTGAGCTGCGCGTACAGCTCGCGCGTCAGGTGCTTGGCCATGAGGCTGCGGTGCGCCGCCGTCAGCGCCGGGAAGCCCGCGATCTGCGCGTCCTGCTGCTGCGCATTCTCGATCTTCTGCGCGAGCTTGTTGGGCGACGACGGCGGTGACGTCGGCGCGTCCTCGGAGCTCATGCTGCTGGCAAGTGGAGGGGGCTGGGGGCGGCGGTCTTGGGCTTCTGGCTGCTGCGCAAATGCCGAGTGAGCGCTGAGCGCTGGCAGCCGATGGCTTCAATGCGCCATGGGGAGGCTTCCAGGGGGAGCGGTATACTTTATCCAAGTCAAATGCGAAGAGCTACGTTTCGTGCGACGTTTCGCGGACACAAGATCGCGTTTTGGATGGTATTTTGGGCGAAATGACCACCTCTGATAGATGATGTCAAGCGAAACGAAAGGAGAGAAGAGTGGGGGTTAACGCGTTTGAGAGACCTCTGAAAGGTGATGCCGATGCAAATAGAACCGAAACTATTTTCGGTTGTCTCATAACGAATCTTGGCTAAATGGGGCGAGATGCTCATGAACATGACCGATGGAGGCATGTGAGCAGCGAGGGCTTGCGGTCGAGGTGACCAGGAAAGTGCCTGTGATGGCGTCGAGTGCGTCTGCGAACGCGCTGCAGCAGAAAGCCAAGGCGGTGCGTGGATTTCGCTGCCTTGACCAAGTTGAAGCTCATTGACAGCATGGCTACACAACATGAATGACGAGTAGAAGAATCGGCATGTGTACATCACCGAGCGCAAGCGCGTATGTTCATGACTTTTATCTAGATGGAGATCGCCTTGACGAATCGCTATGAACCAGTATTTCAAGCGGGACGTCCCGACTGTCGACACGATAGTGGAGCAAGACAAGCTGGAGAAGCGACTCGCTGCAGCAAGGCAGGCCGGAGACTGGAAGCTCGAGGCGCAGGCGCTCATGCAACTCGGCCAAGTGATGAAGTGGCGCGGGTTTCTCGAGGAAGGCGATGCGTTTCTTGCGCGGTCGGCGTCAATTTTGCGTGCGCACACTTTCGAGCCGAGTGAGAGCAGTGCGTGAGCATTGATGTGACGATTATAACGAGTCACAAAACGATTCATGCCTGGCCATCCCGTGCTTAGTGCTTCGTCTGTGCTTCCGTGCCGATGAACACACCACGTCCGTGCAAATCGCGCTCGAGGATCTCGAATTGACTTGTCGAACTCGAAGTGGTTGAACGTCCCGCTTTTGCTGCGCTCGTAAACCAAGATCACGCCCGACAAGCGCGTCATCGCGATCTTCACTGACAGCGATTTTGATGACGCTTGCCGTCAGCTCGCGGTCCTGATACCTTGGTAATCAATTCCATGCGGAATGATTTGTTCACTTCCCACCCTCATCGTGAAATTGACGGCCAGCGGCGCAGAGGAAAACTACGCTATGGTATAAGAAAGCTTTGAGTGAGCCCTCAGGACCTACCAGGAAGGTAGTTGTGTGGATTCCGATGATCTTTACAAAGCTCAGCGTCGAAATCACTGGGATTTTCATTGTGAAAAACGTTAGCACCTCCTTGCCGAGCGCTGATAGGGAAGACACGAACTGCTAGCTGACAAGCCCGACGCAATGGTGCATCCTTCGGTCGCCACACAAAAAGTTTTGACTGAAATCGAGCCGACAGCATGGAGCTCGCTTCGGCTCCATCGCGATGACAGACTTGACGTGACGTTGAAGTCGCGGTTGCATACAAAAACTAGGTATAATCCACTTTCACTTGTGACGCCCCCTCGCTCAATGTCCAGTGCGTCCATCTCCCTCTCGCGTTTTTCCATTCGTCCCGCGACATGAATCACATCTCACAGGCGCAATCACCTCACAATGAGTCGATTTCGCGCTCTTCGTCATTCATCAAATTAAAGGTCCATTTGCCTCCGCCCAGGTCTCTTCCACCACCCGTTTGGTCCCAAAGGCGACCTCTCATAAAGCAAAAAGAGACCACCAAGCGAGAAAGGCCAGCGCTTCCTCATGGCGCCCGCTCCCCCCGACGCTGCTGAAGGCGCCGAGCGCGTGGAGAAGATGGCGACGCGCGCACCGGACGCGCGAGGCAAAGATCCGTCAGGTGGCCAAGCGGCGGCCTCGAGACTGCAGCAGCTGCGGCTGGAGCGCGTGCACAAGTCGGTCTTCGGGGTGAGCCACGAGCTCGTCAAGGTGGAGCTGTCGCTCGCGCACGTGGCGTTCCTGGGCGGCGACAAGCCCGTCACGCTGCAGTGGGGCGACGTGCTCGGCGCGCACGTGCTCACGGCGAGCGGCGAGCGCCTGGCCAGCCCCGTGGACGTCGACGCGGTGGCCATGAGCCGCCACTACCTGCTGGGCGTCTTCGCCTGCCCCACGCGCACGCGCAAGCCCGGGACCGTCAAGAAGCGCCACCTCATGGAGTGGTTCTTCCGCTTCAAGGGGGAGCAGATGCAGGACGTGCTCCTGCTGCAGGCGTACGTCAACTTGCTCGCCGACCCGCGCTCGCTGCCGGCGATCGCCTCGGCCAGCAGCGTCGACGACATTGCGCTCGAGGAACGCGCGGCGAGAAAGTACCTCGTGCTGATCAACCCCGTCGGTGGCGCTGGTGGGTGCTGGCGTTGATGGCATTTTTCTTCATGACGTGCGCGTGCTGACGATTACGCCCCTTGGCAGGCAAAGGCGTGCAGACGTACGAGACAAAGGTCGCAACGATCTTCAAGTTTGCAAACATTGATGCGACAGTCAAGCTGACAGAGCGCGCCAAGCACGCGCTCGACATCATGAAGGAGCTCCCGCTCGGCGTGTATGACTGCGTCGTGGCGGTTGGCGGCGACGGCAGTCTCTATGAAAGTGCGTTGCCTTCGTTCAAATGTACGAGAAACAATTGAATGCCTGGTAACTAACTGGCTGCGTGTCTACTCCCCAGTCGTCCAGGGACTGATGCAGCGCGATGACTGGAACAAGGCGATCCGGCAGCCGATCGGCATTATTCCCAGCGGTTCTGGGAACGGTCTCGCGCACACGATTGCGCATCAGAGCAAGGAGAAGGGCAAGCCGACGAACGCGGCGTTCATGCTGGCCAAGGGCGTCCCGCACGATCTCGACATTACGTCGATGCGTAACGGCAAGGAGACGACGTACTCGTTCTTGTCGCTGGAGTGGGCGTCGATCGCTGACGTCGACATCGAGTCCGAAAAGATGCGCATGCTCGGTGACTTGCGGTTCACAGTCGCGTACCTGAACCAGCTCTTGTTCCAAAAGAAGGAGTATGCTGGCAAGTTGTGGTATCTGGACGAGGAGGCGTTCAACGGAGAGCAGCCGCCGCATTACTTTGATGTAGTGGATCCCGAGTCGAGGACGAGGCCAGCCATGGACTTGTTTGAGGATCCCGAGGCATTGACATCAGGTGGCAAGTGGAAGGAGATTGGTGACCATTTCCGCCTTGTGTGGGTTATGAACATTTCCCATGCTGCTGGAGACGCTCTTCTTGCGCCGGGTGCTCAGCTGGACGATGGCTACAACTATATCACTTTGATTCACGGCGATCAATCCAAGAAGGATCTGCTCGGTATGCTGTTAGCCATGGAGAACGGCGAGCACCTCAACAAACCAGGGGTTCAGCATATCAAGACCAGGTGGGTTGCTTGCAGCAGGTGCAAATCCCATCCCATCGAGTATCAATCTAATATCTGGTTTGTGTTTGGCACTACAACAGAGCGTTCAAGATCCAACCGGAGCGTCCCGAAGATCTCATCTGTGTCGACGGCGAGCTGTTCGATGGTCCGTACCTGGAAGCGCAGGTGCACCGGGGTATGGCCCGGGTCATGACGATCCCAGCGTTCGCCAAGAAGGCGTAAAGCTTCTCTTTGTCAGCGTGTCATCGGGCGAAAATGCCGTTATATAAATGATGCAGCTCACTTGCATCGAAAGCTTTTATTAGCGGCGTTGACTCCACGTTTGCAGACATCATGGGAGGCATGATGAGTTCCCCGGTCCCTGTGCCGGACGAGCGGATGCTTGCAATGATCGCCAAGCTCCACCGTGAGTTTTTCTAGGGCTCCAAACTCTCATCGCCATGGGGGCTCACTCACAAACATCTAATACCTCCTCATCCTCAAAGTGACTGACAAAGACCTGCGCGTGCTCTACGGCAAGTTCACGAAATACGACAAAGAGGTGAGTAGGAAGTACGAATGATTACCATGGGAACAGAGCCTGCGAACTGACGATTAGCGTCATCGTGCCACCGTTAGTGAGGAGCGGTCATTCTGGCCATTTTGCGCGATGGTGTTTAGCTTGCCCAGCCTCACACACTTGACGCAGTAAGAGCGGGACGATTGACCGGTCCGAGTTCTACAAGTCGATCGATGAGAAGAACTCGGAATTCGGCGACGCCATCTTCGCACTCATCGGTGTGTGGCATTGAGATCGTGTCTTTGCCAGCGTATCACTAATCACTGACCACTACTCCTGCTGCAGATGAAGACAACAGTGGTGTGCTCGACTTTAGCGAGTACATTGAGGCACTTGGAAAGTTCTGCGTGCTGAGCAAGGAGGAGATCCTCAAGTGTAGGTGCTTTTGATGAGTGGATGCGGTCAACGAGGTACTGACGGATATGCTCCCCTTGCAAGTCTGCTTCAACGTCTTTGACGCCGATCGGAATGGCACCATTGAGGGCCAGGAGCTCAACCACCTGCTGGAGATCCTACACGATGGGGAGGAGACGAGCAACATGAAGATGGCGCTCAAGGCGTTCGATTTCAACGGGGACGGTCGCATCGACTTTGCCGAGTTCAAGCAGCTGAACGCGCAGTTCCCGAGCCTGCTGTACCCGGCGTTCCGCATCCAGCAGAACATGCGGATCTTCACCATGGGCGAGAAGCTGGTGGAACAAAAAGATCGCCGACCTTACTGGCCGAGAAGGCCGAGCAGCAGGCGCGCGAGGCTGCGCTGGCTGCTGCAGCCGAAGGGGCGAGCGAGGAAGCGCTCAAGGCGCAGCGCGAGGCGGCTGCACTCGCCGCCAAGCAGAAGCGTCAGGCGCAAGCCATCCGCATCCGCATGGGGTGCCTGCAGTACCATTGCTGTCCGTGCCGACGGCACCTTGTACATTGTGAACGACACGACAGCAGGCGCCGCGAGCGACGACGACAGCGAGGAGGACGAGGAGGAGCGGCTGAAGCGCAAGAAGAAGGCGCTGACGGCCTCGGCCGCCGCCAAGAAGAACAAGCGAGAGAACATTGTCAAGGCGCCGCGCAAGCCGCTGACTCAGGAGGAGCGGCTCGAGCGCGCGCGCAAGCGGCGGCTTCGAGATATGCAGGACCGGCCGACGCGCAAGGATTGATATTGAAGTCCTAGATGATCGCTCAGCATTGACGCATGAATGGCTACGCTTTGCTGCTGTCGCGTAATCGACTTCTCCCGTTTAGGTTTATTTGGAGCGCAATCAACGACGAAAGCATCCCCTCCACATAAACTTAATCGAGACATTGTCATCATCATGCGAGCCTTCTGTAGCGCATTGTTTACTTCCCCCCATGCCGTTCGGAAGGTTTCTGTCGCGGCCGTCATTCCGCCCTGATGTACCACCATTCCCTTCAAGAATGCCGGTAACATCTCACCAAAACCAGGTCTATCCAATATGAGATCCCAAAACGCGGTGTCACGAATCTCGTCCGTCTCTCTTTTTGTATACTTTCAATCCCGTCCCTTCGCGTCACATCCCCCACCAAATCCCAAAACACGGTGTGCTCTCGCCCCGCACGCTTCTGCGTCGAAGCCCCATCGCAGGCATTCCTCCACCTCGCCGAGACCCCCGCGGCCGCCACTTCCGGCGCCTTCGACCAGGCCCCGCGCGCCTCCAGAGCTCCCAACGCGCCTCCGAGACCCACAGGCTTCGCACTCGCCGGCTTGCGCGCTCCTCCACAGCCCCAGCGAAGCGAAACAGCGCAGCAGAACAGACAGCGGCGGCTGATTGCGGGTGACTGGCCTCGCGCAGCGCTCCTCATCCCCCCTCTCTTCCCCGCCCCGTCGACGGCAGAAGTCCGAGAGAACGCGCCATGCCATTCTGCGCGTCCAAAGCCCAGCGAGAAATGGACGGCGACAGCCAAGATGCGACTACAGGAACAGCAACAGGTGCAGGTGCAGGACCCGCGGGCTTGCTGCAGCAGATCCACCGACGCGTGAGGTCGCGCTGCTGCCCCAACGAGGCGGCCGCGGCCTCGACGGAGCAGGTCGCGCCGCCGCCGGTGCCGGCCAGCGTCGGATCGGTCGGGCTCGCCCTCCCGTGCCTGCTCGAGTCGTGGAAACGCCGAATCGAGTGCATGGCCGAGGTGGAAAGCCCAGACGCGGACGACAGGAGTCGACGCCACGGCAACCGCAGCCTGCACCACCACCACCACCACCACCGGTCGGCCAGGTGTCACCGTCAGCGACATCGGGATCGCTCGGCCGACAAGGCTTCAGACAGCTTAGCCCCGCCAGAGGTGACGTCCAAGCCAGTCAACGACCAGACACAGCCAGGTTGTCCACCCGTGGGTCCGCCACTCCAGCCGCCATGCCTCTTCCGGGGGTTCGAGCTGCCCAAGTTGATGCACCCTCGACTGGAACGCCAGCGAGCGTGTGCGTCGCTCTCGGGGATCTGGGGCGTTGTCCTATCCCCGCCGTCGTCTCCAGAAGGTGAAGGCCCAGCGCCAACCACCAGGACCTGGAGGAGGTGCCACCCGTACTGGAGAGGCAACGGCCCCTCGCCGTCATCTCCGTGAGGCTCTCTTTGCCAGGGTACTATTTACCACTCTAATTGAGATCACCATTGTGACGAAGGATTGTCCAGAACCATTTTGCTTTCCACTAATAAAAAATCGCCGAGCTCTTGTTGCCTCACTCACGATGATCAGGACAATCCGTGCTCGAGAGCCCTCACGACTTTTTCTAATGACGCTCGAGTCGTGTCTCCTAGCCCCTCAGCTCGCGCGCAAACACGCAGCACGTCGCGGAACTCCCGTGCCTGCTCGCGATGCGCCGTCGTCTCGGCTTTTAGAGTCTCGACCTCTTGCAAAAGAGCACTGCACTTCTTTTCAGCGACCGCGTAATACTGCTGGAAGAAACCCTGGATCAGCTCCTTCTCCGTGGCTTGCCGCTTCAGTGTGACGGGAGTGGTGCTGCCAGGAGTAGCAGTCAGGCGTTCGATACCAGTCGGTGAAAGTCCGTCTTCACGCCTCCGCTTCCTGCTCGGGGACGGGGTTGGTCTAGCTATAGGCGATCGTAAACGGTCTGGGGAAGCAATCGAAGAAGATCTGACTTCTTGCGCTTGGATTAGCTCGTGACACTGAGCTGTAACCGCAGCCAGCTTCTCTTCGAGTGTCGCCTTGTCTTCTTGGAGCTTGGTAATCTCTAGCGTTTGGGCCGCAACCTCTTCCTTCGTCGAACTCAAATCTGCGTGAGTTTGCTCCAGTTCATCGTTGATCTCGGCAGTATGCTGAGCTGTAGTGGTGGCCGAGTTCTCGTTGAGCTTTAGCCGCTCGGCAAGCCTCTCTAACTCGCTCTTGAAGTGTTCGCACTCTTTTTCCAGCGACTCCTTTTCCCTGCGGAGAGTTTCGCATTCATCCATCAAATCCTGGTTTTGAAACTTCAGTCCGAGCACCTCGTCGTTCAGCTTGGAGTTCTTCTGTGCTTGCCGCCTCATCTTCTGCTTGGCGTCGTCCTTGAACGCCAGCAGTGCATCGCGCTCCTTGAGCAGCTTCTGGAACTCTTCATTGTCCTCCAGAGTATTCGAGCTCAGCATCTTCTCGTGGCTCGAGCGCAGCTCCGACAGCTCGACCTCCTTCTCCTTTTCGTTGACGCGCTTCTGCTGCAGCTGCGTTTCCAGCTCCAACACCCTGTCCTCCAGCAGCTGCCGCTCCATGGCCTCAAACTCCTGCGCAGCCTGTCTGTCTCCGCACACCCGCTTTGCAAACGCGTCTGCGTGCTGCTGCGCGAGCTCCCCCCACTTGCGCTCCGTCTCGGCGTCCTCCATTCGCTCCTCGCACACCGCAGCCTCCACGTGGTTCACAACGTCCCGCAGCACCATCGCGACCTGCTCCTGCTCCGCCTTGGCCACTTGAGCCGCCAAGAGCGCCGACAGATCCGTCAGCTGGCCCTGCCACGCCGCGCAACGCCCCACGAACGCGTCCACGCCGCGCGCAGTCTGCTCCGCCACGTTTCCCGCCGGTTTGCGCCTCATACTGAGCGCCAGAGAGCCGTTAACGGGTCCTCCGACGCCCCCGGCCGAGCGCTGGCGCTTCGGAGACCGTGGCGAGTCGCTCGCGCCCGCGCCGACGCCCGCGGGGCCTGCAGACCGCGGCCGCTTGTCCATCAACTCCGCCGCCTTGTAGCTCTCTCTTCCCGCCTTCTGTTGGCGCGGTTCAAAACCCCACACCACCACAGCAAAACACCCAAAACGCTCTCCCATTGGTCAAAATACCCATGACACCCCGCCATCCCTCCCTCTCATTCGCCAAAAAAAACTAAATACCGGCCTTATAAATACCGCGGAACGGCTTTCCCCTCTCCAAGCGACATTCATCACTACGCAGCCTTTCCTGCCGACCGCCTGTCTCCTACGTCGCCGACCGACCGGCCGACCGCTCTCTTCATGGCGCTGGACGCGTCGGCCCCCGCCGTGGTGGCGCTGCGAGCGAGCGCGAGCCTGGCGGCCTGCTACTTATTCGCGAGTCTGCTGCCGGAGCTGCGGCGCGTGCAGAGCCGCCGAGACTCGAGCGAGCTGCCGGCGCTCCCGATCCTCACCATGCTGGCCAACTGCGTCAGCTGGGGGCTCTACGGGCTGCTGCTGCGCGACTTCTTTCCGCTCGTGGCCACCAACGTCGTGGGACTCGCGCTCTCCAGCTACTACGTCGTCGTGTACTACCGCAACACGCGCGTCAAGACCGAGTTGCGGTGGCAGCTCGCCGTGCTGGCGCTGCTCTCGCTCGGACTCGTGATGCTCGTGGCCACCAGCACGGACGCCACGCGGCCGGGCATTCAAGTCTGGGTTGGCTACATCTCCATCGTCATCGCAGCGCTCATGGTCGGCTCGCCGCTCGTCAAGGCCCGCGAGGTCATCCGCACCAAGTCCACGGACGCGATGCCGCTCGGGATGATCGTCGCTGGAGCAGTCAACTCGGTGCTCTGGCTCGCCTACGGACTCGTTCTCGAAGACATGGTGGTTATTCTCCCCAACGCGCTCAATTTGGTGCTCGGAGTGTTCCAGCTCGCGCTTCTGTGTGTGTATCGGAAGAGCAAGGCGAAGGGATACGACACGCTGGACAAGCATGCGATGGCCACCGACAGGAACCGCTCCAACAGCGATGATGCTGTGTCGTCGACTCCTCAAGTGAAACCTCTGAGTGGTGCTGGGCCCGAAGCTAAGGAAGACGGCATCGAGCTTGTTGTGGCGACAACCACGAGCGAAAACCTGTCACCGAGAAGCCGCAAGGTTGCAGAATTATCAGTATTGTGATGCATGGAACCTGCATTGAAGATCGTGCACACATATAGGCTCGCCCAGCTCTGCTTCGGGTCGTTGAAACGGCGACTGGTTGAACGCGATCGAATTCCGCGTTGCCTGCGAAGCTTCTCTCTGGGTGTTGCAATGCTATTGGAGCCCAGATTTTCGTCGGCAGCATCAACTCCACTTTCAGAGGCTTCCAATCATGCTATTTTGATCGGCGCTAGGATAGGTCCCAGACGATTGAGCCAAGCTTGCAAACGAAAACGCCGGAAGCATAGATACGACGGTCCGACTTTGAGCAGGCAATCCATTGGATTGATATTCTTGGGGAACCACTACGACTCAGCGACCACACCACCTGCGGTTTCCGAGGCCCGACCCGACCTCTATAATTAGTGGCAATCGAGATTCCCTTCAGCGGTTTCAACGTGGCTGGCAAAGCGAGCTTTCATGTCACTGGGGCACAACACATTTTGCAGCAAGAGGAGAAACTCCGCAGCTGAAGGTGGCAAAGTGATTGGGCTTCAGGCGACTACACTGTTATGGCTCCGACCACTAGCGGTCCGTCATCTGGAAGTAGCGATGCTTCGGATTCGCGTGCAGCTGAGTTAGTCATCAACGACTACGTTGGCGCAACCGATAGTGTGGAGGCTTCCAATGGGAACTACACTGCACGTTTCACAGCAGGGACAACGAGTATGAGTCTTCCAAAGCTGCGTCTCGACGGTGGGTTGTTAACAGCTACGACGAACACTACTTCGGGGCCAACGGATGCCAATTCAGGAGTAGATGCTGAAGTGGAAGACAACGATGAAGACGACTCCTCGGGTGAAGGTCACGATACGCTCGGCGAGCTGGAGCATGCAGGACCCATCCGCGAGCAATCCTCTTTTCGGCTCGAGCGATTGTCATCACTTGACCCTTCCAACCTTGAGACTTTGCTATCGGGCGGTCTTGATCGCTTTTACGGCAAATGTAAGAATGCTTGGAAAGAGCACAATCTCAGTTTTCCAACTCCTGAGGTCCATTTTGAAAATTTGTCGTACACGGTATGGCTCAGTAATGAGAGTTCGCTTGACAAGTCCTCGATTGGCGGCTTTTTCCATGGTGTCGTTGCTCCTTGGCGAAAGCTACGCACCGTAAAGAAGGTTATTCTTCACCCTATGTCGGGGATGATCCAGCCTGGAACATTGACTCTCATCTTGGCGAACCCGGGTGCTGGTAAGTCGAGCTTCCTGAAAGCTCTTGCTGGAAAGTTGAAGTCGAGCAAAGGATATCGTTCCGTCAAAGGAACTGTGTCGTTCAGCGGGCTACTAGCTGAAGAGATCGATGTCTCAAAGCTCGTGGGTCTTGTCGATCAGCTTGACAACCATGTCCCGACACTGACTGTGCGAGAGACCATCAACTTCGCGGACCGCTGTCTGAACGGACCGCCAGAGCTCCAGCCTCCCAAGCTTCGTGAAGTTGCACGGTTACGCACGGATCTGTGCCTCCATATTCTTGGTCTCACCAAGTGTGCAGACACTTGTGTTGGTGACGCTCTTCTGCGTGGTGTGTCTGGTGGTGAACGCAAGCGCGTAACAATCGGTGAAATGCTGGTTGGCGGTCAGAGCGTGTTTTTGTGCGATGAGATCAGCACGGGTCTCGACTCTGCTGCGGTCTTCGACATTGTCAAGTCTCTTCGAAGCTGGACGCGCACTTTGGGAGGATCTGCAGTGGTTGCCCTCCTGCAACCCCCTCCAGAGGTTGTGGAGATGTTTGACGATGTCATGATCCTGTCAGAGGGGACGACTCGTCTACCACGGTGCACGAACGGAGATGCTTCCGTACTTCTCGCAGCTCGGGTTTTCTTGTCCTCTAAACCATGTAGAGCCTGCGGAGTTTGTCGTCGGATGTAGTTTCGGGTCGTGGCAGCCAGTTCTTGACCCATACAACAATCGGCAAGCCGCCTCGCACGCCTGCTCAGTTTGAAGAATGCTTCCGAAACTCCCATATTTTCAAGAGAGCGATGGTGACCATGGATGATAAGCACCGACACACTCGAGAGATCAAGAACGAGTCCTGAGATGCAAAATGTGGCTCATCTGATTCGAGCCAACTCGAAAACATCAGCCTACAAGAATTCCTTCTTTGCTGCAACCGCACTTTTGCTTGAGCGTCAGCGTAAGATATGGGTGCGCGATCGAGCTCTTGGAGTCAGTAAGTTGATTGAAGCAACAAGCGACGGTATCATCTTGGGTATTATATACTTGAATGTGAGCACGAAGCTGTATCTGCGAATGCTGTTTTTCCTTGTGGCGATCTTTCAACGCCAGGGTTGGCAGCAAGTAACTATTTCGTTTCAAATGCGGCACGTCTTCTACAAGCAGCGGTCGCGCAACTTTTTTCGCACGCTTAACTTCACTTTGGCAGAGTCACTTGTTCAAGTGCCGATCAATTTGACGGTTTCCTTGATTTTGGTGATCATTTTCTATTTCATGAGCGGGCTCACGCGGGACGCAAGCACGTTTTTCAAACTGTACGCAGTTATCGCAAGCTTTCAGCATTGTATCAATGCATACTTTGGAATGCTGTCATCACTTTCGCCTTCGATTACGGCTGCGCAGTCTCTTGTGAGTCTCTCGGTTAGCTTCTTCCTGCTGTTTTCTGGAAACATCATCCTCCCCAAGCTGATTCCAGACTACTGGATCTGGATGCATTGGTACAATCCAGTGGCGTGGGCCCTGCGCGCCTTGCTCCTCAACGAGTTCCACTCCTCACGTTACTCAGACGCTGACCAGAAGCAGTTCCTCGACACGTTTCAAGTGACCAAGGGCCCTGAGTACATTTGGATTGCGATTATCGTCCTCCTCTGCTACTATATTATCTTTACGCTGCTAAACACACTGGTTCTGCGCTACGTGCACTATGAAGTCACTGCAACTGGTGGCGTGAGTCCGGATCAAGCGAATGCCAACGATACGACAACCGATCTGAAGGCCACACCAGCCGATGCTAAGCCACCAACGGAATCCGCCGATGCACAGCACGTTGTTGTGACAGTACCGACGGCGGACCAATGGAGCTGACGCAGCTCGTTCAAATAATACTACCTGCGTTCCTGCCTACCTCGCGGTTCGCAATCTCGACTATTTTGTGCCCAACCCTGCCAACGCGGCCGAAGAACTCCAACTCCTCCATGGCGTCACCGCTCACTTTGCACCTGGTACTATGACCGCCCTCATGGGATCCTCCGGTGCAGGCAAAACCACCTTCATGGACGTATTGGCCGGACGCAAGACTGGAGGTCGCATTGTTGGTGACATAATTGTAAACGGCGAACCGAAGGACCCCACGACGTTCAGCCGCATTGCCGGATACTGTGAGCAGATGGACATCCACTCTGGAGGCGCTACGATCCGCGAGGCGCTCGAGTTCTCGGCGACATTGCGACTTCCATCGACTACATCTCTAGAAGAACACCGCGATATCGTGGAAGGTGCGATGGACTTGTTGGAGCTACGTCCGCTCGAGAAGGAGTTGGTTCGAAACTGCTCGGTGGAACAGAAGAAGCGCATCACGATCGGCGTTGAGATGGTGGCGAACCCGAGTTTGTTGTTCTTGGACGAGCCAACGAGTGGCTTGGATGCTCGCGCTGCGTCGATTGTGATGAAGGGCGTGCTGTCGATTGCGCGCACGGGTCGCACAGTGATTTGCACGATTCACCAGCCGAGTAAGAAGATCTTTGAGCTGTTTGACAACTTGTTGCTGCTTCAGAAGGGAGGGTACACAGCTTTCTTCGGCGAGCTTGGACAGGACTCACATAAGTTGTTGGAGTACTTTGCGGGTATTCCTGGCACGCCTGCGATGCTGCCAAACTACAATCCTGCGACGTACATGTTGGAGGTGATTGGAGCTGGTATTGGTCGTGGAGTGGCTCGTGACTACTCGGTTGAGTATGGCAAGAGCGCTCTGTTTAACTCGAACAAGGAGGCAACAGAGAGGATGTCAAGAGGCGGCTTGTGGAACCCAACGGAAACAGAAGGGACGAACGAGGCAGAGATGATACCATTTTCAACTCAAAATCTTACACCTATCGCTACCGGTTTCCGCACACAGTTTGTGTGCTGTGTGAAGAAGATGACACTGACGTACTGGCGAAACCCGCAATACAACCTCATCCGTATGGTCAGCTTTCCGATCTACGCCGTGATATTTGGAAGCACTTTCTACAAACTCAAAGCCAACACAGTACCAAAAATCAATTCGCATGTTGGTCTGATGTACAACTCTCTTGATTTCATTGCTGTCATTAATCTGATGACGGTTCTCGATACTGCCACGAGTGAGCGCGCAGTGTTCTACCGCGAGCGGATGTCGAATTACTACGGACCGCTCCCGTATTCGCTCTCTCTCTTTATCGCCGAACTACCCTACATGCTATTCAACTCATTCGTCTTCATGAACATCGAGTACTGGATGGTCGGATGGTCTGCAGATGCCT
Organism: Phytopythium helicoides; assembly: GCA_024867545.1. Taxonomy (NCBI): domain Eukaryota; phylum Oomycota; class Peronosporomycetes; order Pythiales; family Pythiaceae; genus Phytopythium; species Phytopythium helicoides. The sequence goes on from JANFNE010000049.1 coordinate 334,366, forward strand.
GGTCGTTCTTCCTGTTCTGGTTTGTCTTCTGCCTTCATGTGAGCCTCGCAACGACAATTGGACAGTTCATGGCAGTGCTCATGCCGAACATCAAGGTCGCCAACGTATCCGTGGGAACTATCTCGGTTTTCTTCAATTTGTTCTCGGGCTTCCTCATGCCTCACAAGCAGATGCGCTCGTTTTACAAGTGGATCCGGTACTTGGTTGTTACTAACTACTCTCTGGAGTCGCTCGTGAGTATCCAATTTGGCAAATGTGAAATGGATACGAATGGAATGCCGCGCACGGATATGCAAGGCTGCACGGTTCTTCCGGGGACTGTTCCTCCTGGTGGTCTCACACTCAAGCAGTTCATTGCCCAGACATATGATTTCCGCGTGTCAGAACTTGGAGCTAATATTGCCGTACTAGTCGGCTACTGGGTCGCGCTACAGATCGCCATCTATCTGACGCTGCGCTTTGTCAGCCACCTCAAGCGCTAAAGTTTGATTTGCTGAAGAATGCATTTGCATCTGGACTGCATATTCAGAGAATCACTTTCCTCCTACATTGCTAGCATAACATCGAATACATAATGCTTCAGCCTGCTGCTGTTTGACGAGTTCGTTTGATCCTGTGCTTGCAGGAAAATGTCAACACAGCCCACGCGGCACAACGAAACATTCATTGATCAGAAACAAAGCATATTGAGTCATCGAGAGTCCACATATGCAGGAGAAAACTCTGTCAGCTTGAGCCTGTTTCTATTGTTGGCGGGAGTTTTTGTTTTTTGTTTTCCTTCCACTCCTCCAAATTCGGCATTTTTGGCAACGGGAGTTTTTGGACGTCTCGCTACAACGCCCTATGAGATCGCAAAATAGTGCTGCTCCAGCCATTTTTATCGAGTGCGATGTGAGGAGGCGGTGAAACGCCCTCGAGGTCGCCTTGCTTGGCACTCCGCAGAACGCCTCGACTCGGTCAGAAGCTAACCCAGACCTGTGTATTCAAGAGTTGGAGTGCCCGACTTGTGGCGATGGAGACGCCTGGCAGGGGTGGAGACAGCTTGTCTGCCTCCAGAAGCCCCGAAGCCGCAATCAATGACTACGTTGGTGCTACCGATAACGTGATACCCCTAGCGGACAAGTCGGAGATAAGCACTTCGGACGTGGACTGGAGCCTGCCAAGATTGAAGCTCGATGGAGGAATGCTTAAGACGACAACTGCCACAGGTAATGGAGGCTTTGTGAGCGTCACAGGTATTGGAAACAACATCGGAGACGCTCACGAGGGAGATGACGAAAACGATAACGTGAGTGCCCTCGAGTCAATACATGGCACTCGATCGCGCGCGTCGATGGCCATGGAGCGGTATTCGTCTCTGGATCCTTCCAATCTCGAAACACTGCTCGCAGGTGGCCTCGAACGCTTCTATGGGAAGTACAAGCACGCATGGAAGCAGCACAACTTAAGTTTTCCGACTCCGGAGGTTCACTTTGAAAACTTATCCTACACGGTCTGGCTCAGTAACGAGAGCCCACAGGCAAAGTCGTCTATTGGCGGATACTTTAGGGGTCTTGTGGCTCCTTGGCGGAAGCTACGAACAGTTAAGAAAACCATCTTGCACCCAATGACAGGCATGATTTCTCCTGGATCACTCACGCTGATTCTCGCCAACCCAGGAGCAGGTAAGTCAACGTTCTTGAAGGCGTTAGTCGGAAAGCTCAAGTCACGGAAAGGGAAACGAGCAGTCAAGGGAAGTGTATCCTTTAGCGGACTTCTTGCCGAAGAGATCACAATCTCGAAGTTAGTTGGCCTCGTGGATCAGCTAGATAATCATTTTCCCACACTGACTGTGCGTGAAACCATCACGTTCGCCGACCGCTGCCTCAACGGGCCACCAGACGCTCAACCTCCAAAATTGAGAGAAGTTGCACGTCTACGAACAGAGCTTTGCCTCCATATCCTCGGCCTCACCAAGTGTGCCGACACATGCGTAGGTGACGCACTACTTCGTGGTGTCTCTGGTGGAGAGCGCAAGCGAGTTACACTAGGGGAAATGTTAGTTGGAGGGCAGAGTGTTTTCCTCTGTGATGAGATAAGTACAGGTCTAGACTCGGCTGCTATCTTCGACATCGTCAAGTCTCTCAGAAGCTGGACGAGAATGCTAGGTGGCTCAGCAGTTGTAGCGCTACTGCAGCCCCCGCCAGAAGTCGTTGAACTCTTTGACGATATCATGATACTTGCCGAAGGCCGGCTAGTGTATCACGGTGCGCGCATCGATATGCTGCCCTACTTTTCGCACCTCGGTTACGAGTGTCCTATCGGTCGCGTAGACCCAGCAGAATTTGTCGTGGATGTCGTATCTGGTCGTGGAAGGGCAGTTTTTGTCAGCTTCTTCCTCGGCAAAGCCTCCATACGCTGCTGCCGAGTTTGAAGACCGATTCAGAGCTCAGACATTTACAAACGAACATTGACAGTAATGGCAGAGAAGCGCCGCAGCTACATCCAGATGCAGAACGAGTCCGAGTTGTCCAGCGTCGCCCATCTTATTACTGCCAATTCGCAAACCTCGCCTTATAAAAACACGTTTATCGGCGCGACATCACTGCTACTTGAGCGGCAACGCAAGATCTGGTACCGAGACCATGCATTAATCGCAAGTAAGCTCGTCGAAGCCGTTTGTGTTGGTGTGCTGCTTGGCGTTATCTACTTAAATGCTGCAGGAACGTGTGTACTTGCGAATGCTTTTCTTTCTGGGTGCAATTTTCCAACGACAGGCTTGGCAGCAAATCACGGTGGCTTTCCAGATGCGAAACATCTTCTACAAGCAGCGAACTCGCAACTTTTTCCGCACCTTAAGCTATACCGTTGCTGAGTCGCTTGTGCAGATCCCGCTGAATTTCGCCGTCTCGGCGATCCTGGTGATTATTTTCTACTTTATGAGTGGGCTGGCCCGAGACGGCAGTACTTTTATCCTGCTCTATATCATCATCTTCTGTTTTCAACATGCCATCAGCGCGTACTTCACGCTACTAGCATCGATTGCGCCTTCAATCACAGTGGCTCAAGCACTCGCAAGTTTGTCTACCAGCTTCTTCTTGCTCTTTTCGGGCAACATCATTCTTCCCAATCTCATCCCAGAGTACTGGGTCTGGATGCACTGGTTCACTCCGTTAGCCTGGGCACTCCGTGCACTCATGCTGAACGAGTTCTATGATTCCAGTTACACAGAGACTGAACGGAAGCAGTACCTGGATCTTTTCCAGATCACAAAAGGACCCGAGTTCATTTGGATTGCGATTATCGTGCTGATCTTCTACTATTTCGCCTTCACGCTGATGAACACATTTGTGCTGCGATTTATCCACTATGAATTCACTTCAACGGCTGGAAGCACTAGTCAGGGAGAAAGCCTCCTAACGAAGAATGACACTGTTAATTCCGACGGTAAATCGACAATCTCAGACAAATTGGCTAAAACAGAGCACGAGCATGTTGTAGATCTACCGACTTCGACCGGTGATTCCATCACAAATAAGTCGGTAGCTGCCGTTGTAACTCCTATAAAGTCCAACAACGACCCCCCAGCGGCAGACCAAAACGCCCCACCATCATGTGTACCCGCGTATCTAGCCGTCCGCAATCTCGACTACTTCGTGCCCAACCCTGCCAACGCGGCCGAAGAACTCCAACTCCTCCATGGCGTCACCGCTCACTTTGCACCTGGTACCATGACCGCCCTCATGGGATCCTCCGGTGCAGGCAAAACCACCTTCATGGACGTATTGGCCGGACGCAAGACTGGAGGTCGCATCGTCGGTGACATCATTGTGAACGGCGAACCGAAGGACCCCACGACGTTCAGCCGCATTGCCGGGTACTGCGAGCAGATGGACATCCACTCTGGAGGCGCTACGATCCGCGAGGCGCTCGAGTTCTCGGCGGCATTGCGACTTCCGTCGACTACATCTCCAGAAGAACACCGCGATATCGTAGAAGGCGCGATGGACTTGTTGGAGCTACGTCCGCTTGAGAAGGAGTTGGTTCGAAACTGCTCGGTGGAGCAGAAGAAGCGCATCACGATCGGCGTTGAGATGGTGGCGAACCCGAGTTTGTTGTTCTTGGACGAGCCAACGAGTGGCTTGGATGCTCGCGCTGCGTCGATTGTGATGAAGGGTGTGCTGTCGATTGCACGCACGGGTCGCACAGTGATTTGCACGATTCACCAGCCAAGTAAGAAGATCTTTGAGCTGTTTGACAACTTGTTGCTGCTTCAGAAGGGAGGGTACACAGCTTTCTTCGGCGAGCTTGGACAGGACTCACATAAGTTGTTGGAGTATTTTGCGGGTATTCCTGGCACGCCTGCGATGCTGCCAAACTACAATCCTGCGACGTACATGCTGGAGGTGATTGGAGCTGGTATTGGTCGTGGTGTGGCTCGTGACTACTCGGTTGAGTATGGCAAGAGTGCGCTTTGTGAACTCGAACAAAGCCTGTGCGGACCGGATGGCTGCTGGCGAAGTGCACTTGGTTTGTGACTCGGATACCAATGAAGCGAAGAAGAACCCTGCGATGGTGCCATTTTCCTCGCTCAAGCTAGATCCGATTGCGACTGGTTTCCGCACACAGTTTGTGTGCTTGTGTGAAGAAGATGACACTGACGTACTGGCGAAACCCGCAGTACAACCTCGTTCGCATGCTCAGCTTTCCGATCTACGCCGTGATTTTTGGAAGCACTTTCTACAAACTCAAAGAAGGCACCATTGCAAAGGTTAGCTCCCATGTGGGACTGATGTACAACACGCTCGACTTCATCGGTGTCATCAACTTGATGACAGTTCTCGATACTGCCACGAGTGAGCGCGCAGGTGTTCTACCGCGAGCGGATGTCGAATTACTACGGACCACTGCCATACGCGTTGTCGATGTTCATAGCGGAGCTCCCGTACCTGGTCATCATCTCGTTCGTCTTCATGAACGTTGAGTACTGGATGATCGGCTGGTCTTCGAACGCCTGGTCATTCTTCCTCTTCTGGTTCATCTTTTTCTTGCATGTGAGTATATGCACGACAATCGGGCAGCTCATGGCGGTACTCATGCCAAACATCAAGGTCGCGAATGTGGCCGTCGGATCTATCTCGGTTTTCTTCAACTTGTTCTCGGCTTCCTCATGCCACACCCGCAGATGCGAACATTCTACAGCTGGATCCGGTACTTGGTTGCGACCAACTACTCACTCGAGTCGCTCGTGAGCATTGAGCTGGGTCACTGTGACGATCCAAGCGAGTCGCCCTCCAAGATGCACGGGTGCTCTATCGTCGCAACCACAGGGATGAACCTCAAGCAGTACATTGCCAAGACGTACGAATTCCACCTGGACAAGCTTGGCGAAAACATTGCTGTGCTCATCGGTTACTCGGTCGGCATCCAGATCGCCATTTACCTCACGCTGAAGTTCGTGAGTCATCTCAAGCGGTAGGTTCTTCATCGAGTGAGGCGCGCACCACTGCACATCCTTTATTCTCTGCATTTGAATGTAGCCAACATTTTCATTTTGCTGAAGTCTCTGGGTGTGGGTTGAAATGGGTCGTGCTGCTGCTATCCTTTGCACTCCTCAAAGTGGACATTTGGACCCGTGGGACTCACATGGCCATGATCATCCAAGAGTTCTGTCCTGCCGCAGGATCGGTCGCCGTGCTGCTTGGTTTTGGTCACCTCACTCGGGGTGAGATCGCCATTGACGTTCAAGTTCTTCACCCCAAGCAAAGCTTCGTCTCAATAAACGCACAGTGCAATGCAAGTGGCAATCATCACCATCACATTGATGCCGTGATGACGGTTTGGACCGCGCATGTCCCAATTCGACCGTCTGACAGACAGCAGAGAGCAAGTGAGCTGGCTGCTCTGCTTGGACCCGTCGGACACCATGCCACTTGCTGCTCGCTCGGCTCTAACCTTAACCTCATTCAGCTATAAACCCGGAAGATAGAGAACACCAGTGCTCCATGTGGCCGCAAAGCACTTGCATGGAGATAAACGCCACGCTCTGCTCCTACCTTCCTGGGCTTCTTCCCGTCGCACTGTTCGGTTCTGCTTGGCCAGTGCACAGTCAGGTCACATCAGAAGCTGAAGTTTGGCGCGTCAAGGATCCCTCTGGCCAATCAGCGCTCGTTGTCGCTCCGCACATTACTAACTCCAAGTCTGCAAACAACGCGCAAGCAGCTTGCGGCTCGGAAGAACTCGCCCACACACGGTCGTCCTGGCAGTGCGCAAGTCGCTCCACAGCGTTGTATCTCGCCTGCCACGACGAGATCCATGCAGCTCATGGAGAGTTCTCGAAAGCCTGTTGGTCGGCGACAGTACCACACACGCTCTCACCATCTCTATATCTCGTGGCAAAAATGCGCTCACAAGCGCTCGACACCCACGGGCGTCGGCCACAAAGTGGACGAGTTCTCGAACGACATTTGCCTTGGATGTGCGTCAGCGATCTGTGCAAAATCCGCGGGAGATCGTGTTGGATAGGGCTTTTCGCAAAAATTTGCCAAAACCCTTGCAAAAATGAATCAAACTCTTCGCCTCGCGCTCGCACCACCTGCCGGCGCCTCGAACCCTCACCGGTGGTGTGAGTCACAACCACCTCGACGCGCATCCGCAGTCGCCTGTTGCAGTTCCTCGCGTCGTTTTCCTCCTCGAGTCTCCGCCCAAGCGGCGACGCCAGCCATTTTCCCTCGCCCCCCTACAGTACTCGCGTTAGAGCCTGATACGGCCCTAAAACTGCCTCTAACCTGCTTCGGCCCTATCCATGTCCACATAGTCGCAAAAACAGCGGCGCACCGACGTAGCACCCTTATTCCACTTTAACGCGCTCTGATTGGCTGCGAATTTTCGCCCGCCCGGCTCTGGCCCCAATCGTGGCCTTATCGACCGATCGCCCAGCCGCCGACCTGCAGGCTGCCCTCGAGCGCTCCTGCCGCCTCCAGAGCGCTTTCGACTGCCCCAGGCGGCTTCAGACAGGTCCAGGCTGCTTCGGGGCCCTTCTGCGAGTCTGCACAGGTCTCAACAGCTCTCTACAGGTCTCTGGACGCCCAGGAAGGTCTCTGGACGCCCAGGAAGGTCTCCGCAGGCTCAGGAAGGTCTCCGCAGGCTCAGGAAGGTCTCCAGAGGCCCTCGAGCCCATTGCGCGCGTGGCGAGGCCGTGGTGAGTCACTGCGAGGCATATATCAGCTCAGGAGCCCATAGAGCCCGTCTCCCTCGGCCGCGTGCACCCACGTTGCGCTGCATAGAGCAGGGAGCTAGCTACGTCGGCTCCTTGGGGATTGTGGGTGCTCGGAGCCATCGTCCGTCGAGCTCGTCCGCGTTCCAGCAACCTTCCGACTAACCCGTGGCTGCCTCGGTGGCGCGTGACGGACAGGAACACCACAATGGGCCGCCTCTCGACCTCCGCGCTGCTCGCGCTCGCCGCCTGGGCCGCCACGACCGCGAGCTGGATCCGGACAGGTACCGCTCGCTCTTTCCTTGGCTCTCGACGAGTTTTCACTCACCTGCTGACTGCTGTTGCCCTTGGGCCTCTCAGCTGATGCGGCGGCGTGCGCCGAGGTCTGCTACACGACCGAGCTCACGGGATTCTCCGCGGGCGGAACCGGCGGCTGCTCGTGCTCGGGCTCGGGCGCCAGTCGCACAGGGCTCGGGCGGATGCCAGTGCGGCTCGTGCTACAGCGAGCAGTCGGACGGCACCATCATCGGCTTCGCCGTCAATTCGGACGGAACGTGCACCTACGGCACCAACTGCGGTGCGTTGGGCTTCGTGTGACGCCGGGAGAGGAAACCAGGCACTGGCTGACTGCATGAGGAACTGCAGGAGACTGCGACTACGAGTCGTCGAACTCGTCGACGAGCGTTTCGACGTCCGGCGACTCGAGCGCGAGCGGCTCGACCTCCACCGGTACTGCTGCTCCTACGAGTACACCCACTCCCACCCCTGTTCTGACCCCCAGCGCGTCCAATGTGTCGTCGACGACCACGGGTGCGCCCTTTGTGTGTTTTGCTTGTGTTTGTGTGCATGTGGCGTGCCGCTCCGCTCCCGCGTGCCCTCGTCCCCGCTCGGCCTCGTCTCCAACGCTTCTTGTGTTGTCTGCGTCTGCTTGATGCTCCTGCTGCCGCTCCTCGACCCGTGCCGGTAACGATCTCGATGCGTTTTCCCCTCAAGCCACACCAACGCCCACACCCAATGCGTCCTCCCAAGCCTCTGCCGCCTCAGCCTCCCACAGCGGAGATGGAAGCGCGGGCAGCGGTAACGCAGGTGGAAGCACAGGTGGGAATGCAGGCAGCGATGGAACCGCTGACAACGCCGCCAGCTCCTCCAGCTCGAGTACGATGTTATTCTCCCACGATCTCATCGCTTGATGAAACCCGTGCGCTAACTTGTTGGTGCAGGCAGCAGTGACAGCGGGCTGGCGACCTGGCAAATCGCTGTCATCATTTGCTCGGCCGTGCTCGCCTTCGGTGTGGCATGCGTGTCCATCCTGACCTGCTACTGCAAGGCTCGCCGGCGACTACAAGAGCACGAAGATGACTTTGATGAAGAAGTGGGCTACTACCGCGCGCCAAACCACGGTTCGAACGGTGCTCTTTCCGACGGAGGCTCCGCTCACTTGGTCGCCCACCGACCCAGCAGCAACCACAGCCAGCGAGGACCGCGCTCTGGAAGCCTCAAGGCGTCACCTCCCATGGATTCGGACCCTGTCATTTCGACATACAGCTCATCGTACGACGGGAATGCAGACCGGATAGGAACCGGAATGCGTCCGACAGGTGGCAGCACCGGCGATCTATCTGCCTACAACGGTGGCGGTCGTCCTAGTCAGGGCAGCTACTCGCTCGGCCGACGACCCAGCGAGGAGGTTTACTACACATCCCGCGATCGCGACGCCCTCGCGGTCGAACTATGAGCGACGACCAACCCGTCAAGTTCCCATGGCGGGTATTGGCGGCTGGATTGAGTGCCACAACACGTCGTCCTTCATACAGTCGATGATGAAGCCAGAGGCTTTGTCATGAACGCTCACTCCGCCGTCCAAGCAATAAGTTGCGTGAAAACGATATATATTTGCCGAACTAGGGTTCTGTTGTTCTCTCGTGGTGCTGCGGTTCTCTCATGTGATGGGTAGGAGAGCTAGAACCCAAGTCAACTTGGTAAACCAAGTGTGGTTGAGTCCTGAGCAGTCCACATCTCCAGACAGAGAAAACCCGCAGCATTGCAATATCTTAAGCCTCAACACTAACTTCGGTGGCCGATGAGAGGCTCCTCCGTTCCCCACACCTGCGAGATTTGTTGCCATTGAGCCGGCGTGATGCTAATGATACTCTGTGCTTGGATTCGCATCGCATCCGCCTCATTTCGTCCTTCGTAGTTTTCTGTTGCAAGCACGTTACAGTGAGCAGATGCAGAGGCAGAAAAGTTGGCATTGTGCTTGCAGCCTTACCCACGAATGGCAGCCCGGACTCATCAACGTCGATGCCGGCGCTGCCGTTGCGGACCAAAAACGATGTGTCGAAGATGTTCTCCACCGTCTGTTGGAAAGTCAGCAAAGAGTTAGTGGGCTGCATCTTCTCGGCCGCTTCACTGAGCTCATGCGCACCTGCGTGAAGCTCTTGGGGTTAATGACCATGTCGAAGAACGCCCGCTTGTTCTCGCGCTCAATCGTGTTTTGCAGAACTTCCAGTCGGCGCGCCTGTGCGTCCTTGCGGTCTTTCTGCAATAGCAAGCAACGGTCATGTCAGCTTGGCGGAATGAATCCATCCACGCTTCAACATCGATCGCACCTTGTTAGTGTACTCGCTCGGACGGCTCTCCTTGGTCTCTTCGTCCTCCACCGCACGTCGCGTCCGCTTGCGCTGCTTGTGCACAACCTCCGTGTCCATCATTCCAAACCTGCTCGCATCAAACAGACCATTAGCCTTCTGCAGACTCGACAAGTAAAACCACCTCCAGCTCCACCCACAGGAATCCAATGTCCGGCACGGCGCGGAAGCAGGCTCCTGCCGCCGTACCGAGCGTGTTCCAGTCAAAGTTTCTGCCCTGCGAGTCGCTCGTGCACGCCTCTCTGGTGGCGCGAATGAGGTCCGCCGTGTCAAACTGCACACCACAGCGTCAGTTCCTCCGTCCAGGATCCCCAGCAGCAGCATCGATCCATCTCCACCTTGGTGAGGTCGCTGGAGCCGAGTGCCTGCGACTGCTTGGCCACGGCCACGTTGAGCTCGTCGAGGTTGGAGGCGTCCAGGTTGGCCTCTCTCGGGTAGCACACGTCCTCGTACATCTGCTGCAGTTCGCGTGTGGTCTCTCGGAAGGCCTCGCTCGACAGCCGCGCCAGGTCCTGCGCGTTCTCACGCATGCTCTGCAGCAGCTCGCGCTCCTTGTGCCGCACGTGGCGCCGGTCCTGGTGCGTCAGCCGCGACTTGCCCAGCAGGCCCTTCTGTCGCTTGCGCTGCTGCGCGCGCTCCGCCTCGGCGCGCCACGCCGCCTCCTCCTGCTCCGAGTCCTCGCCCTGCTCCTCATCCTCATCCGCCGGTGCGTCGCTCGCGTCGCTCGCTTCCTCCTCCTCTTCCTCACGGCGGCGGCTCATGGCGCTCGCTCACTTGGCTTTTTTCCCGCGCTTTCTGCTGCGAATTGTGGACCACTGTCGGATGGAGGGGAGATGATTGACCTCGAGGACGCAGATACTGTTGATGGGGGCTGCTCGGCTGCCGGTGCGCGGCGGTGCGGCGGTGCTGAGGCGCCGGAGGCTCCGGGAGGACGCAGAGGAGCGGCCGGCGGCTCCTGCTCACGGCCCCCGGCGGTTTTTTAGAGCGCTCCATGAGAACAACGCATTTCGAGATGATCCCTACCTTTTTTTTCCTGCGTGTTGTGTAGTGGAGGCTGAGAGGAGTGTGATGGACGAGTGGAGGGGGTGGTGAGCTGTGCTGGCAGGTGAGGGGGAAGCTCGTGAGCGACGTGACTTCGGCCGTCCGAGCCCCAGATTGTTGGAATCGACGACCAAGATAGAGTCGATGTGTTGTGACTTGAGAGAGGGCTCAAGCTTCTTTCCGTTGGTTCGCTCCGCTGTCAGAGTCTCAATCGAGAACGATGGCAGCCGAAAACTCGAAGCGCATGACACTCCAACGGCGAGATGACTCCCGCGAGGCGCATGTAACGCAGGATTGACGCGAGACAGCTACGACTTCTTTTCTCGTGAGCAACCCGTTTGGCTGCACCAAGGAAAGCAAGCAGGTTCCTACTTAAGACACATTGCTAGTGCGACTACGTCCTGCGGGTCGAGATCTTGATGCAGCACCATGCCAAAGACAAGACGTTGCACCTCACCCTGACTCCTCGAAGGAGGTTTCCCGAGGGGCTCGAAAGCCCGGATAAACAAGCATGCGCTCGTTTTTCAGGAAGATGTTCTTGGCGGCGTTGATGTCTCGATCCATGACGAGGCGGCATAGTCGGTTGGCGCACCGGAAGTCGGGCTGCGAGCTCATGTCGTGGTTGACTATCGCACATCGCGAGCAGGTCTTGGTCATCTAACGCTCCAAGCACACAACAATCTCCACTCCTGACAGGCTATGCATCTTACCCGTGGTCTTCGCCGAAAGACGGTTCTCCCTCCGCGACATGCTGGAAGTCTCGAAGTTTGGTAAGAGAACCCTGTGGTAGTGCGTAGGAAGCCACTTGGTCAGCTTCTGGTGCATGTCGTGCACCATGTTCTTTGCACGCTGGAAGCTATGCGTGATGTGCCTTGTTAGTCGGTGCCTCTGTCTCCTGTTCTCTACTCTCGCTCGCCGCGAAGTCAAGCGATCGCTCACTAGCAACCTCTCGAACTCTGATTTGTTCGGGTCGCCAGTTTGGAAGCGTTGCAGTTGAGCAGATACTTTTGCCTGGGAATAAAACAGTCCTGTTGCCCCTCACTTCACGATCAACCTTGTTTCCAAAGGCACATGTGTGATTTCACCACTAGCGACGAGTTCAAACAGAAGGCAAAGAACGCTGTATTGCTGCTAGGTGGTAATGTTGAGCTCAATCAGGCCTGCGCTCAATTTTGGTGGGGAGAAATCATCAAGCTCATCTTGGCAGAAAAGCCTGAAATGCTCGTGTGTGAGAATCCCACTGAGAAACCCTGATCCAGCTCGAGTCAGCATGAACATTGGGAGAGTGGAAACAAAGATGTTGTAGACCAAGAGAACACGCGCCCAACCTGCGCCGCGTCTAATTTGTTTACAGACTACACCTGATCGAGCACCAACGCATAGAATCTTTTTCCACGTTTGGATCCACCTTCGATGCCCAAAATGAAGAAGATAGCGCTGCACGTTCTAGAGGGCTCCTTCGCGTGCTTGATTGCTCAATGCAGTCGGTTTGCGTGCTGCTCTCTGCGCCAAGCACGCGTAAAGCACCATTGGCTTGCTGAGCAAGTGCACCCAGATTGGCTCGCTCGCTCGTCATGCTCGGACGAAACAACTTCATTGATCTCCCACATCGTAGCCAATCACAGCTTACGAAAGAGCTCTGCACCGCATGCATGCATGCACTTCAACTCGCTCCCAGCGTCCATTTATTGACGGTGGAACGCTCTGACAAAGCAGTGACTGCAGTGTTACACAGAGCTCGACTAGTGTGAGGAGCGTCTAGTCAGTGGTAAACACAGAAGTTCAACTTCTGCGCTGGAGAATAGATGAACCATGAGGTATCATCAGAACACTTTCGAAGCTGCAGCCTCCTCATCTCGTCTAACACTTCGCTCGTTGGAAAACAAAGCTCTGCTGCTGAGAGCAGGCAAACACGACAGCCCGGTGGATATCGTCATTCTGCCTTTAGCAATAGTTGACGCGCAGGCTATCTGCACGCAATTGTGGGAGCGGGCTAACGCTACTGACTGTCAGCCCTCAACGTTGTACTTCAACGCACACCACACCATCACTTGGCGCCGCGGGCTCTTCATGAGCTCATCACTCCAACACTAAACGAGGTACACTTCAAAAGCGTTTAGCCTTACTTCAAGTTCAAGTAACGCATCACTCAGACAGTATCAGGGTATTACCGCGTCAGGCATGACGTCGCAAGATGCAACATTTTAGGCTGTTCGTAGACGTCCCGCTCTCAAACCTTGGCGAGCGTGCCTCTGGTGGTAACTCGAGCTCAGTCTCACTTCCAAATCCGACACGAACCCAAGCGATGGACCTCGAAAAGCGTTTGACCGGCGGCTACTCCAGCCATGCTTCGCCCAACGCCATCAATGACGAGCCCAACGAGAAAAACTCCAAGAACTGGCCGTCCATATGGTTCCTGCTCGCCGTCTCCATGCCACGTATGGCCACCAACATGGCGTGGGCCGCACAGTGGGCTGCCATCGGACCGTACATGCAGACCATGATGCCGGGTTTCGCTGTTCAGCTGACGCAGCTCAGCGGCCCCATCGTCGGTCTCATTGTGAGTCCGATGATCGGCATCTTCAGCGACCGCAGTCTCAACCGCTTCGGTCGTCGTCGTCCAACGCTGGTCATCTCGGGGATTCTCAGCATTCTGTGCTGGATTCCGATGGCGTACGTGACCGAGATCGGCGACGCGCTTGGTGATGTTGGAACTGGAAAAGAAGGAGAGGTGACCGACCGCACTTGGACATCGGCGATAACGGTTCTCGCGTACGTATGGATGGACATCACCGTGAACTGCGTGCAGACGCCGGCGCTGTTGCTTATCGCGGACCATGCTGGAGATCGCCAAACAACAGGAGGTGCACTTGCCCAGGCCTGGTCGATGCTTGGCGCACTTGTGATCGCCTCATACATTGAAATCTTCGGCCCAGCGTACAACACCATGCGCTCCTTCTTTGCCATGCTGTCCGTGTGGATGGTCGTGTGCGTCGGAGTGGCTTGCTTCGTGGTGAAGGAAGAGCCTCTTGACCGCTCCACCGTGGTGAAGGTCGGATTCTTGGAAAGCTTCAAGGACGTCTGCGTCACGATCTACAAAGGCTTCCTCTCGCTCCCAAAGGTGCTCGTCATCTTCTACGTCGTCTACTTTCTCACTTGCTACAGCAACACCGCATACAGCAGCAACAAGGGTCAGTTCTTTGGCTTGGAGGTGTACGAAGGCAACGCGACGTACGCGAGTTCTTGTGGAGACACCTGTTCAGAAGGTCAAAAAGCTTACAACAAGGGCGTGAGTCTCGCGGGCGGCCGTGCCGACATTTTGCTCAATTTGTTCAGCTGCCTCACTGCATACGCGGTGCCATTTGTCGTGAGCAAGATCGGCGGCAAATGGACGGTGACGCTCGCGTGCGTCCCGATGGCGCTCATGATGATCGTGGCGTTCACCAAGAATGTCACATTTGATGTGATCATCGCCGTGTTGTCGTCACTCCCGAACAGTGTGCTGGGATCGCTGGCGATGCCGATCATCATCCACTTGTTGCAGTCCGACACGAACATTGGCATGCAGATCGGCACCATCAACTCTGTGAACTGCATTGGCCAGATCCTCAACTTTTCGATTGGCGCATCGATCGTCGAGACCTCGCTGGGTTACAAGCTCCCGGTGTTTCTCGGAGGCGCGTGTGCGTTCTTGGCCTTCCTCGTCGGCGTCTTCTTCCTCAAGTTCAAAATGTACACGATGTAAATTGTGTGCGCGCATGATGCCGAGTGGTATGAGCCGAGTAGTTGGAGTGTGGTGTTCGAGTCGGAGCGATAGCATTTTCAATGCAGCGTTGTTTGCCTTCTGTTTGAACTCGTCGCTAGTGGTGAAATCACACATGTGCCTTTGGAGACAAGGTTGATCAAGAAGTGAGGGGCAACAGGACTGTTTCGTTCCCAGGCAAAAGTATCTGCTCAACTGCAACGCTTACAATCTGGCGACCCGAACAAATTAGTGTTCGAGCGGCAGCTGGTGATTGATCTCTTGACTTCGCGCCGAGCGAGAGTGGACAACAAGAGACAGAAGCACCGACTAACAAAGCACATCACGCATAGCTTCCAGCGTGCGAAGAACATGGTGCACGATACTGTGGTATTCGCGATATCTATCCACCACAAAATTTATGTTTTGCTATGGAATTAAAACGAGTTGTAATGGCTCGCTTTCCTCGCAGCTAGGAGCCTGCAGATGCTTCAAAAGCAGAATGCATCGAAACCGGCGCTTATTGCGCATTTTTTGAGTGAGCAGGACACCAAATTGCGAGTATCCAATTCAAAATATTCTAATGGGCGTCTGGTGCGTTTCCTTGACGAGTCGCTTCATCTTGCTGCCGCTTCACCACGGGTCGCATTGCTCGAGCCGACTCTGCTTCGGTAGTTCAGATCTCAAGGCGACCTACAGATCACAACTCGCAGGTTGCGATGAGGATTGGTGCAGCAGTGTTGGTGTTGGTGCTGAGTGTGTCGCTGGTGATACAAGCACTTGAGACACCACTGCCACACAACCATGCAGAAGACTCACTCACGTTCGAGAACTTCATGGCCATGACTGTGTCCACGGGTCAATCGTGCAGTCCCGGGCCGATCGCCGTGCAAGTTCGCATCTCAACGTGCTTTTCGCCGTCGGAGGTCAGATTGATAGATAGCTGGGTTGAAAAATCGCTTGCTGCGGTCCCACAGGATTTCTTTGTGAACAATCACGCAATCGAGGTAAAATTCGTTGCGGCACTAGCCTCTAGTGTTTCCAACGACTGTCCCAGTGATTCGATTGAGAAAACTGGCGCGCAATTGACCAGCTCACTTCATTTTATGACAAGCCAAGCAATTGCAAATCCCGCAAGTGCTATTTCATTCATCAAAGACAACTATGCAGTGTCGAGTCTAGCGACGACTCCAGGCTACCATCTCAAGATCAGAATATGCACTACTTGCACGCCCCAATCGGATGAAATTGTGCTCAGCTCGCTCACTCTGCTTGACTCAACTCTCAGCGCTCCTGTCATTGCACGATACCTTCCTTGTTCTGCTACACCAGGCTCAGTCGCACTCACATACGTTGAAGCAGACAATGAGGTGCAATGCATGTGTGCTTGTCCAGCTGGCTCAGTGTTGTCGTCTGGTGCGTGTCAATCAACCGCAGGAAGTGAATCAAATCAATGCTATTGGATTGGTAGTAGTAGCTCGGGATCGACGTGCAGTTGGTCGAAATCGGGCTCGGCGCCACTGAAACTGGTCACGGATTGTGCCGTTGCATACCATCTCCCAACAGACAACTATGTCGCAGACGACCGAGTAAATGCCTACGACACCCAGACCCCGCTGCGAAATCCTTTGATCACAATCCAATCAGTCCTCCAAGGAAGTGCAGGTGTAACATCGGTTTCTAGCACTTGGAAAGAGTTTATGACTAGCACTACTCAAAAGCTGGATGGAGTCACGTTCTCAAATGTTGGTGTGTACTCAGTTGATTTGGCTGCTTCTGACTACTCGAGCAGCATGTCATGCACTGGCTGTGTTGCAGTTGTAGATGCGTATCCACCTCGAGCGATTTCACAATGCGCGACAAGCTCATGGGGATCAACCTCCACAAACCCAACAATTCTCACCAGCACAAGTCAAGCTGAAGCTATTGCAAAGGAGACGAGCTTCATCGGTTTTGATGCTGCTTCTAATGTCAAGAATAATCTTGGTGGAAGCTACTGGAGCGATAGATCGCGGGCAATGCGCGACTTCTACAGCGACGTTTACAATGTGCTATCTTCTGACACGGATACTTGCTTCAATGTCAATCTGGTTCAGAACTTATTGGGTCATTCGTCATCAGTGATCAACCCGTTGACGGCTGGTCTAACAGAAAGCGCGCTCTCTGCACTCAGCTGCACTCGGTGCTGCAACAAAACTACGACACTGCATGAATACTATAATAATTACAAGTGCGGACAAAATCCTGCAAACGCAGAGATGAAAACAGCGACAGGAGATACATGCAACTTTCAGCATTGCGTCCGCGTGCAATCTACATCGCTAGTCGGTGTTTCCGCTCGAATTTCAGACACTGCCAACAAAAGTTCGACCTTGATTCTCGCAAACCTGACCAGCCCAACAACCACGTCACTAGATGGAAGAACTATTCATCGCACAGTGCCATGCACGACATTTAGTGCTTCCTGTTCAACATCAGCAACACTAGGTAGCTTGTTTGAGCTTTCTTCATCGTGGAAGACAGACTTTCCTGGATCTCAGGGTACTGAGCTTAACTACGACGTTAGTAGATTTGTGTTCTGGCGCTACAAGGTTGGAAGCGGCTCATGGAATGCGTGGGATGCATCAACATCCCCCACGTTCTCGAGCGCATCAACCACTGTAACGATTCAAGCGTGGACACGTTGCGGTTTCGTTCAGGAATTCAGCTTTACTGTCATTGTGCATCTGCACGCTACCCGGAATACTTGCTCTTCGTTCTCAACTATGTGGCAACCAATTTCGTCAAACTCAACCTCAAACAGTTCATACATATGCACTTACGGCAACAGCAGCTTTGCTGCAATGAAATTTGTGTATTCCGGTGTAACGCAGGTAGTTACTGCAGCAGATACTGTGACGGCGAGCTTCAAGTCTGTGAATTGTTCAATTCGTGTGACCGACTCGGTGACAAACATTGCAAACGTTGTGGCAACTGCAATGAATGTCACGAATGGCAACACTGGCGGTGCTGTCACCGAGTACTTTGCTATTGAACAAGTCGCATATGCATCAACTGCGACCACAAATGCTCGTGTCGAATGCTCTTTTGCATTTCATCCCTACGGAGTCTCTGCAACGGATGCGACCTGGGATGAACGCGATGCGTGCACCCACAATATCGTGGTAACAAACTGCGGTGAAGACAATTCTAGCTCTGTCTGCGACTATACCGGTAGTGGTAGATGTACAAACTCAACTTCCACTGGCGCAAACAAAGCGTGTGCCGGAGCGATATATACGGCGTCAAACTCCTCCGCAACCGTGAGCGAGTCCCCGCTTGCTTGCTGTTCAAACTGCAAAAGGGTAAAGGGTGTTGTCAACCCTCTGACATGTACAAGACTTTCTGAAGTCTCGGATTCCTACATAAATCCGTTAAAGCAATGTGTCTTTGCAGGAAGCTCAAGTGCGTTATTGCTGAGCAGCCTAGCTCTTGATCACCAAGAAACCCGATCAAAACTAAGTGCAGCTTCGATCAACACTACGTTTCAGGAGAAAGAAAGCTGGGTACCCGCACAACTGTTTATGATCCTGGTAGTTTCAGGCATCGCGGGTCTCGCTTTTGTCGCGTTTCGCAAACTTTCACGCTCAACTCCTACCAGTCATGTGGTGAATGATGGGTATCGCGCTTTCCTTGACTGAGCATGGCTTTACTGTCAACGAGTAGAAAGTAGGAACCACGTTCGAACTAAATCAACTACACGTTTCTTGACAACATGTTATATACACTTTGTTGCAACACGGACGTCACATTTTTCCATCTCAAAATCGCCCCAAAGACATCGCGCTACGAGCAGCGCTGGAGCAAACTGATGTGCACGCGGAGGGTGCCTACGTGCAGATCTTGTGCGGGTTCTTGCCCTTGGTGGTCGGTGCAGGCGTCGGCTGTTCCGCAGACTCGCCGTCCTCGGTCGAAGGCGCCGTCGTCGAGTACGTCACACCTCCCTTGGCCGTACCGGGAACGTACGACTCATCATCATCGCTCGTAGTGGTAGTAGGAGCAGGCGTCACCTCGGCGCTGTCATCCGAGACCGCGGTAGGAGCAGGAGTTGAGTACGTGACACCGGTCTTGGGGCTGCTGGTGGACGGAGCCTCCGTCACATCGTCACCCGTAGTAGTGCCCGTCGTGGGAGCAGGCGTCACCTCAGCACTGTCGTCCGACACAGAAGTAGGAGCAGGAGTCGACGAAATCTCAGTGGCCGGAGCCTCCGTCACCGGCGTCGCAGTGGCAGCGATCGGGGCAGCAGGCGTCGCAATCGGAGCCGCAGTGGTTGTCACAGGCACGGCGCTTCCGTAGGCGATGTCACCCTTGTCCTTGCCCTGTGTGGCAACCGTGACAACGTTGTAGCTGACCGGGATCGGAGTTGAGGCCTCCGTCGGGACAGGGGTCTTCTCAGCCTCCTCGTCGCCGGTCACGGGAGCAGCCGTGGTCGAAGTAGGAGCAGACGTTGAGTACGTGATACCGCCCTTCTTGCCCGGAACCGTCGTCGAGGAAGGAGCCTCCGTCACAACCTCGGTCGAGGCGGGGGCTGGGGTCGAGTCAGCGCTGCTGTCGTCGCTGTCGTCACCGCTGGAGCTGGAGCTGTAGTCGCCGCTGGAGCTGTCAATACCGCTGCTGCTGCTGCTGCTGTCATCATCGTCGCTGTCATCGCTGGCACTGGCACTGGCACTGGCACTGGCGCTAGCACTGGCACTGGCACTGGCACTGGCACTGGCACTGGCACTGGCACTGGCACTGGCACTGGCACTGGCACTGGCACTGGCACTGGCACTGGCACTGGCACTGGCACTGGCACTGGCACTGGCACTGGCACTAGCAAAGTCGCCGTCAACGTCGGTGGGAGCAGTGGTCGACGGAGTAGCCGTGGTGGACGCGGGAGCAGTCGTTGTCGGGGCCTCGGTCGTGTACGTAATGCCTCCGCCATTCTTGCCCTTGCCACCCTTGCCGCCGCTGGTCGTAGGTGCCGAGGTCGTGCTCGAAGGCGTGGTGCTGTCATCGTCACCAACGTTCACATCACCCTCACCAGCAACGCTGGACTCGTCACCGACGTTCGCACCGCCGTCAACGCTCGAGCTACCAACGGTCACGTCACCCTCGCCGTCAACACTCGACTCGCTCACGTCACCCGCATCACTCGTCTCGCTCACGTCACCCTCACCGCTCGTCTCATCGCCGACGCTCACGTCACCCTCATCGGTGTCGCGCTCGCTGCCGGTCGTGTCAGAGTCGTCACCGACGCTAGCATCGCTGGAGGCTGAGGCCGAGGCCGTCGATTCCGTCGTCGACACAGGCGTGGCCGTAGGCGTGGGAGTGGGCGTAGGAGTAGGCGTCGGGGTCGGCGTCGGGGTCGGAGTCTCGTCCTCCGAGTCGGCCGAAGTGGCCGAGCAGGCGACCGACTTGGTAAGCAGTTCCTTGACGTCAGCGTAGCTCAGGCCGTACTTGAGCACCGTCGAGTCCGCAGGCTTGCCAGTTGCGAACCAAAGGAAGTCAGGGTGGTCCGTGATGGAGTTGCCCACCCACTCACCACCAATGATGGAGTAGTTGTCGTCGAGCTCGAGCACGTACTCGTACGTCTCCGACGTGGTGTAGTAGTCGACGTAGCCGGTCGAGACGAGCGGGCCGTCCTGGCCGGACTCGCTCACCCAGCTGACCGTCATCTTGACGTGCGCCAGGTGCTTCATGGCGCTGTTGAATGGGTACTCCTCCGTGCCGAAGTACTTCTCGGACGCCGTGGTCGTGTCCACGAGCTCGATCGTGTCGATCGAGTACGAGCGAACGGGCTGGTTCCAGACCTCCGAGTCGGACGACACGTCCAGCACGAACGACTGCTTGTGCTTGCCCATGATGTTGGTCACGGCGATGTGGAAGAAGCCGGGGCCGAGGTCGCGGCGCGCCGCGGATGTGTAGCGGCCGTACTGGTCGGTGGACGCCGGTGAGTCGGGGCCGTTGAAGCGAGCGCCCGTAAAGACCGTCGTGATCTGGGCGCCGTCGTAGATCTGCGTGATCAGCGCTTTGATGTCAAGCGGCTGGAACTTGACGCCGTTCTTGTAGACCTGGCACACAGGCTCCTCCTCGAGGATGGCGGCGGGGGACCAGGCGTGGCAAATGCCGTACCACGTGGGGATGCAGCGGCCCGAGGTCTTGCCGTCGCGGATGGCGCACTTGCCCGTCGAGCAGTTGCTGTCGCTGGTGCATGTGGTGGCGGACGTCTGCGAGTCGATACCCGTGCTGGCCGACACGGCGTTCACAAAGGTGGTCTCGTCAAGGCCGAAGGCCTCGGCGTACTTGGCAGCAGGGCTCTTGGTCTTGCTCCAGTTGAAGTTGATACCGTCCTGGTAGGTGGGCCAGTAGCTGCTGGGCCACGGCGGGCTAGGAGCTTCGCCGTCAAGGTAGGTGCAGTTGAGCACGCCGAAGGAGCGCTCCATGGCGACGCCGAAGAAGGTCTCAAGGTCCTCAATGTCAGAGCTGGTGGATTCCATGCCGCGCAGGTGGCGCACACGCATGCGCGTGGACGACGCCGCCTCCTTGAGCGTCTCATTGACCGTGATGGAGCGCGCAGTCTCCTCATCCGGGTCGTCGACCGTCACGACCTCGATGGATTCGTCCCAGGCACCGCCGTACGCCGGGTTGGACGACGACAGCGGGAGGTCCACGCCCGTGGGCATGTAGGCGTTGTACTCGAGCGAGGACGCGCTGGCCGAGCCCACGAGGGCCACGGCCATGAAGGCCACGGCCGCCACGGGCGACACGCACTTGACCATGTCGAGTCGGAGAGTCTAGCGTAGCGCGATGGAGGTGATCACTCGACGCTGCCGCAAAATCCGCAATGCAGGACGCGCTGCGGGCTTGTAACTTTCCTCCGAGGGGGAAAATTGGGGAGTGCCGGCCTCGTAGAGGAGCGCAATGCTGGCCGCCAAGGATGTGCCGCATCGCGTTGTAGCTCCTCGTCTGGTACGGTACGGTCCGGCCTGATCATCGAGAAACGCGAGCGGTGGGATCGCCGATCCCATCTGGGCAAAGCCGAAACGGGAAATATACGGTACGAGATATACTGAAAGCAAGATGACGTGGTTCGGCACGGAAGCCGGTCCACTATCGTTGTGTTGTGGGAGCGAACCTACCTCGCATCCTGTCGAGCCTCGGTGCGGGAGGGCGGAATTTCGTCACCTATCTTTTTTTGCTGTTGCGGTTAATCAAATCGACCAGAGCACCGACGAGCGCGGCCGCGAGCATGAGCAGCGCCGCTCCCCACTCTGCCAAAGCCTCGAGCCGCGGAGCCGTCGGCGGCGAGGCGAAAGGAGCCGCTAGACGCTCGGTGGGGCGTTTTCAGCAGCTGTAACTACTGTACGCTACTGCTGAAACCGCTCGATTTGATTATCTACAGTACTCGGTATAGTGGGATCAAGAAATCCGCGCAGAGACGGGACTGTTCGTTGACTAGCAAAGTGCAGAAAAGAGCCTTCACGCGAAAGAAAAGCGGCTCGGTAGAGGCGCGGCTTGCACTTGCTGCACTGCAATGGCACAGCAAAATCCTGTCGAGGCGTCTGGTTGTCGGCCGCAACAGAGCGAGCTGCTCGATCGGACGGTGAGACGAGCAGATCACGAGCTCGGAATGGTGCGCATCACCCCTGCTGCGTGATTGTACGGTGTAGTGGAAGGGAGGATTGGGAGGAGGCTCGGTAGAGTCCTCGCAGATTGCGAGCTCTTTACAGCGAGCATGCATTGCTGTTCGAGTCATGAGCGTAGAGGTCTAGTGCTCGTCATCCACGTTGCGAGATGAGCTGCGCTAAACGGAGCTCGAGGTTGCCCTGGATGGCAGTCTGCGGTCTCCATGCAGAGGCTGGTCAACACGGGGTCACCATGCTCTGTTCGTGAAATCCTATCCAGCAAGGTGTTCGCGGAGAAGAGTGTTTAGCTCACTTCTACGACGCCGAGGGCTCTCTACCTTCTAGCCTGAGATCAGCGGGAGTCATTGAACTGCTGCTCGAGATCCAGACACTTTGGCACGGATGGCGTGCGTATGCGCCTCTCCACCGTCGCACCACCAGTGAGTCAATGAGCTTTTCCGAGCTAGTTCGGCGAGTGCCCGTAGAACTTCAGCGAGTGGCCATGACCACAAGCGGGTCTGTTGGCACGCAGCTTTTCAAGCAATTGAAGGTGGCGTTTGCAACCGCTCCAACGGTTGGCCGTCCAAGCTCGCTGGCGTCAGAAAGTGGCTGAAGTCTTCGTGCATCTGTTGCCATGGAGACTGGGTGCTGAATCGCGCTTGTGATGGCAACTGCGTTCGTGGACCATGTGGGGGCATGCACGTCTGTAGGCATGCCTGAAGTGCTGGATTGCTGGATGATGGCGACTCTGTCGCACAGCAAGCAATGCACACGCAAATGGCAAATGAACGGCTGCGAGAATATTCCAGTTGGTTCGAGTGGCGTACCTAAAGGCTACATTGTGCAAGGAATGGTAAGTGCTAATGTGATTGTGGAGACCAAAGTGCTGGCACTCCAAATGGGCGGATGGCTGTGGACCGATCGACCTCCATGTCCTCTCCTCCACTTTCACGCTCTAGATTCGCTGGCGAGGCGCTGGTCTCTCCATTCTCACCCGCTGCCGCATCGCTGCTGCTTCCCCCAGCCTGCTGCTGCGATTGCTCCCCGTCCATGATCGAGGATGACGGCAAGGCGATTGAATTGTGGCCCAAATGGATAATCTCGTGCAGTTTACGGTGGAAGCGGTCGCGGTACGCTCGCGGCGGCATGGCCGAGATGCCGTCGGGATCGTTGCGTAGTAGGGTCGTCTTGACGAATCGTTCGACGCGCTTCGACATGCTCCACGTCTGCAGGATATCGATGATGCCAATGTAGTAGAACCCAGGCCCGATGACCACCTCGGACGCTCGAAGACCTCGAGTTGACTGCTTTACTCGTGGTCCAATATCAGCTTCGCCATTGTCGTCCGCAAGCTCTCGTTCCTGCTCGTCTTTAGCAGCGTCAAGGATATTCTGGAGGAAAACACTCCCGTCGCGAGTGAGGATGTTGTGCTGGCTGACCTTGTAGCTCACTTCGATGACGCCGAGCAGTAGCGAGTAATCCATGATCCCTTGCTCGCAAAGGAAGTCACTGTCGCGCTTGAGCTGATGCAGCAACATTCGTCCTTGTGTTTTACCGAATCTCAGTTTCGTCGTCAAGTCCATGTCCTTGAGAACAACGTTTGGCTCGTGACTAGTGCCTGCGCGATTCGGGCAAACGTTGCGGCCGACACCATAGCGATACGTAAGATTGCAGTGTCGGCACGTTGCCTCGGCCCCACGACGCGGCTTCTGAGCGTTCCGATCAATCCACGAGCCTTTGATATCGTATCGTTGGTGTATAGAGATGCCGTGTTGAATGTCAAACACGTTCTCCATCACTACAAAGTGGGCCTTGCGACCGTACATCACCAAGCAATATGAACCAAGAAACCGAGTCAAAAAAGTGTCGCGGTGGGAGCTAATGTGCGCGAGGTATTTGTCGAGAAAGCTATTAAGAAAGTTGCTCTCGTGGCTGGACAAGGACTTGACGATGAAGCTGCGATCTGAAGAGTAAAACATGAAGGCTCCGCTTGCGCCCTCGCTCACCTTAGGCGTCGAACACGCTGCCAATGACTGCAAGAATTCTTCATCTTTGATTCGAAACACTCGTCGAATCTGACGAAACGCAGCGGGACGAAAGTCCGTAAATTTGCACGCTATATCTGACGAGAACGCAGATGTAGTTTCGGGGGAGGTAGGTGCTGGTAGCCCATCCAGCCCGTTGGACGTTAGCTTAAATGTTCGCAAGGTGTCATACGCGCCTACAGAGTCTTCGCTTGCTGCTCGAACCGCGACAGCAATACCCTGCGTTGTGTAGTACACAAGTTCTTCAAGCAATGCGCGGTTCATTTGAGGGCGTACAGCATCATCATCCCCCTCATCAATTTCGCTTCCTCGATCAGTTGAAGTTGAAGTAGCTGAAGCAGCGTTCGTGGCATCGATAACTGCTGCGTTCGGCCGCTTGTCTTGAGAACTCCACAGCTTGAATCTTGAGTCTGTGCGGTATTTTGTCCCTTCACCTTTGGTTGAACCTATTGCTGGTCTCCTATAGAGGCACCACAGTACAAATGGAACGCTTCCGCGGTAAGAGAGCAGGAATGAGAACACATGTGCGAGTAGATCCAGCTTGGTTCTGTCCCCGCCATCCACCGCGGATGAGGATACAAGCCAATAACCTCCATAAACTCCCCACAATACCGCCGAGTAGAGTGCGAGTGTGACCGTTGTGAGGAATCCTTCCCGCAAAAGTGCTTGGCGAGTACGGAGAGTAGCTGCAATACCTCCGCGAAAGCGCGCAAACGAAATGAAGGATACGTATGAGTTGACGCCCAGAGTGATTACCGCAGGAGCAACAACGAACAGCCAAATTCCAGCTTTTGATTGCTCTGGTGTGCGGGGCTCACTCGCGCTCTGGGATCCCATTGACGAATCGAACATTATTGAAACCGAGCGTGCTCCAACCCAACAAAAGTCGCCAACGGCAACTGGCGCAGCAAACGAGTCAGACACAGCCATGATGATGGCGCTTGCTATCGCAGCGCCATGTGCAATGAATTGATACTTTTGCCGGTTGAGGCGTGGCGAAGTGAACGGGTTAGTCATCTGAGCGGCATAAAAAGAAGTTAGAGGCGCCAGAAACTCGAGACCAGGAAATCTGTAGACGCACTAGATAGTAAAGATCGAGTGCAGTGCACGTTGACCAACCACTCGAGCACATGATAAGGTACTCGCGCACAGTCGAAAGCTAGACATCAACAGAGATTAGACAAATCCGTTTGCATTTACTCTTGTCAGAAGCAAATCGCACCCATCGACAGGACATGTCATCACCAGCGCCTGCACCAAGTGAGTTCCATGCTGGCTCAAGGATGAACGACAGCGCGAGAAAGAATTCACATAGTGCGAGGTTCAATAGTAGCGTGTGAATATGGCGCCTGTACCACTTGATGCTAATGTAGGCCCCAATGATGATCGAGCACATGGCAATCGAGCCGACAGAGCCAAAGACTAACCCGGAGTTCATGTGCGTCACCTCCCCAACACTTCTGCGGAAGTACAATGCACAGCCACCTAGCGCGATTGACAGTACGAGTACCCCAGCTCCAAGCAGTAGTTGTCCACAGCTGCCAGATGATCCGCAGGATGGAACGAGAGCGCACCCGTAGCGACCGTGTGGTTGATACAGCACTCTACCTGTCGCTGGCATGTTGTCGAGCGTGTGGTGGTCTGGCGCGTGGGATTGACGCTGCTCAATCTGCTGCTGCGACCAGATGCGAGCATCGATGTCACTCAGATCGACTCCTTGATGGGAGGCATGAGCATTTGGATCTCCTTCAGTTTTGTCGGTCGTCGGCTCGAACGATGCACGCTCGAGCGTGGCAACGTCCTCGACGCGCGTGATCGACAGCCTGCCATCATCTATGATGCCACTGGTATACACGCCAGTATCTCCATTGTTCGAGTGAGTAGGTGTCACCAGTAGCGGGACGTCTAGAGTCGGATCACCAGGTCTTGGACTCGATGCTTGTTCGATTTGATCATATCCCGCTTCGTCATTATTGCTTTCCGAGTTGCGGTCGGTGTCATCTGGGTGGCCGACCTGCGAGAGCACGCCGACCGCGATCGGCAGCTCCAGCGAGGTGCCAAGCACCGCTGCAGGCCCCGACATGACCCGTCGACGGCTCCAGCCTGCCAGTCGCAATCAAGCGTCAATCCAAGGCCAACACAGCAATGAAGGTCGAGCGGCTATTCCGGGTCATGACACTGACCGATCCATTTCAATAATTCCAGTCACCGTCAAAAATAGCTCCGCGATGCAACACAAGCAGCGTGAAGGTCCCCTGAGCTTGTTCATGAAAGCTTCTTTTCCTTTGAGGACCGGATTGCCGGTGAGAGTTTGGTCAGCGTTCGTCTCGAGTGGTTGAGTTTCAACTTGAAACTTCCAAGGCAATTCTCACACGTCACAAGGTGATACCAATGCTCACATGGCACACATGTTGCAAATCAATGACACAACGAACACGCTGTCGTCCGAAAGCTTGTGCAGATGCATCGCCACTGTTTCTTTCTCCGCTTCTGCAACTCACGACAACGGTACAAGTGCTCGACGCCTGCAAAGCCAAGTTCAAGATCTTCGAGAGATGCAATTCCTGGCTGATGGGCAGAGAGCGGTTGCCACGTCAAATCCAAGGAAAGGAGAGTCATGACGAGATTTTGGTGGTCTAGGAGTATGCATGTGCTCGCAGGAAAGGAAGGAAAAGAGGAAAGGAAGGAAAGCAGGAAGGAGCGAGCAACCCAGTCCACGCACATAATTTGCTGAGCAGCAACTTCACAATCACACGGCCTCTTGAAACGCAAGAGCAGGGCCTACTGGGAATCGAGCAACCAGCAATCGAGAGAATCAGAGTCCTCATCCGGACAAAGACTGAGTCAGGCAACTACGTGCCCACACTCTGGACGCCTGGGTTGTAGACGCGATGCGTCATGCCATCAATATTTGAGGTGCTCCAGGGACTTCGAGGACAGTAGCAAACGATGGAGCGCTGAGCTGGGAGAGATTCGGACAGCAATCTAAGTGGAGGAATGGATAAATCAAGCGAGCGGCGTTATCGCCTTACCTTGTAGCTCAAGAGCTCATGCGGAAGCACCTTGCGATATCGTTTAGACTGTGGCGAGACCGGAGCAATTGTTGCCTGCCCGACATGTTTTGGGCGACGAATTCATCGCTAGGAGATCGGCCGCATAGTCGTTGTGAAGCTGTCCGTTGGTAGCGAATGCCTGCACACCGGTGAGTTGCTCCACCAGTACTCTCTTGAGCTTCCACAAGCCCATCAGAATAAGCAGCCAGTGTGGCTACCGCCGGGGCGGACGAATCTGGGATTTCGTCTCAGTCTGGTCCATTCAATCGTCAGCCACGTCACGAGCAATGCCACAGCACCACTGCATTGCGGCTCCTGGCGTCACGTCACCGTGGGACGAATTCGGCTGTCGCTCAATCGACCGGTCGGATATCATTCAATCACCCACCCCGCCACCTGGGAACCCACCCGGCCAAGTCCATCATCATCTTCACAACCATCGTCTCTGCTCTGATCATTCGTCGACATGGCCCGGGGGAGCTACGAGAGCCGTGAGAGCTTGAGCTCGTCGGCGCTACCACGGAGTCGGCGAGTTACCAAGGACGACAGCGACCTGCTGCATCGAGTTGAGACAGCGAGGCATCAACATGAACCGGTGCTGAACGACGTCACATTCGCCAATACGTTAAGGCATCGAGGAGCACGCCACTCGATTAGACCGGGAAGCGGGTGGAATCGGAAAAAGGAGAAGCGGGGCCTCTCACTCTACTCGCGACAAGACCCAGGCGCCAATCGGACCCGAGAATGGCTCACAGTCGGCCATATCAACTGCTCGGTGCTCGATCTCGCCAAGATACTGAGCCCATCGATCGAGAGCGACCTCAACTCAGTAATGAAGGAGCTCTACCGCTCGGCGTTTATCTACGGCTCAGTCGTACATTGCTCAAGATCACAATCAGTCGAATCCGTTGCCAGTGCTGTTCAAGTCGGTCCACTGCTCGTCAAGACCTGCTCGTTTGTGAGCACCAGCGTGCTGTCTTCCAAAAACGATCAGCTTTGCTTCGTCGAGCGACTGCGGCCATCCCAACACGGCGGTTTCACTATCGCAACTTGTTCACTGCCAGCGCGCGAGCTAGCTGCAGGGACTGCGAGCAGCAACAACGTGCGGGAGATCCACCCGTTCTCGATGCTGTGGAGCGTCGAACCCGCAGGTCAACAGCTAGAGTCAACCGTGCATGTCATTTTCCACTTTCGTCTAGGCGAGATCACGAATAGCAACGGGGAGGCCGGCAAGCATCCAAGACGCGCTGCTGCACGTATGGAAATGCTCGTTAAGGGCATCACTAAGCGACTCGGGTCGCTCGCGGTCGCTAGAAAGAGGAGGGTTCGCCTCGGTTCTGACCACCAGTCGCTGTCCATTGGCTCAGTCGGAGGTATCTTTGGTCTGAAGCCAACTGGGCACCGCAACACGCGCTGCATCGTGTGCACGCGGCACTTATTCGGGCTCTACCCGTGCGTTGGCTGGCGTCGCTGCGACCTATGCGCATATCTCGTGTGCAAGCCGTGCTGCTCGGCGCAGCAGCTGCCTCCGTGCGGCGCAATGCGAGTCTGCGACCGATGTATGGACAGCCACGAGTTCCGCGAGTACTCAAGGTCTCTCAAAGAATCCCCTCCGGCAAGACTACACGCAAACTCGGACCCTGGGAGTGACAGGAGCGTCCCCGTGCTCGAGGACATTGAAAGCAAGTCGTACTTTGCAGGCGTCAGGACAGAGCAACGCTCCTCAATAGCACGATGATGTTAGGTTATACCGAGTCGAACATCGCTCAAAGCCCGCCACCACCGACTTCATTCGCAACGCAAAACTCATACGAGCCTCTTCCTCGTCCCCTGCTCAACTTGCATATCAACCGATGTTGAAGCCCATTCTCACACGTCGCACACGCGGTCCACTATTCGGTCAGCTCCGCCGCCACCACCGCCGCTCATCCATCATCATCCCGCCCCGCAGCTCGATGGCGTCGCTGGTCTCGCGCCCCTCGCTCGCGCTGCTGCGCGCCCAGCGGGCCCGCGCCTCGCCCCTGGCCTCGCGCTTCGTGCGTTCGTCATTTTGCGGCCTCTCCGGGCCTCCAGCTCGCTCTGACGGCCTCGCAATGCGCAGATGAGCTCGACGCCCCAGGGCGGGAGCTCCGCTGGCCTCTCGCCGCTGCAGAAGGGCGCGCTGACGCTCGGCGCCGTGTTCGTCGGCGGCTACGCGGTGGGCTACGTGTTCGGCCCGCTGCCGTCGCTCGAGGACCTCGCGGGCGTCAAGGCTGTGGCAACCAAGTCGAGCTTCAATGGCGAGGTGTGTGGAGCCTGCGGCTTTGGGGACGTTGAGGAGCTCCAGCTCAGTGAGAGCGCGTGCTACTGCAGCTCATCGTGACGGACAAGGTCTTCCTGGACATCGGCATCGACGACGACTACGTCGGCAAGATCGTGCTGGGGCTGTACGGTGAGGTGCAGCCCAAGACGGTCGCCAACTTCCGAGCGCTGTGCACGGGCGAGAGCGGAGAGGGCAAGGCCGGCAAACCGCTGCACTACAAGGGTGCTCCCTTCCACCGCATCATCCCGGGCTTCATGTACGGCTGGCGTGACTGCTGTTGGCGGGGCTGAGGTGCCGCTGAGGATTGACTTTTTGCTTCGCACTTCAGGATTCAGGGCGGGGATTTCACGCTGGGCAACGGACGCGGTGGCGAGTCCATCTACGGCCAGCGCTTTGAGGATGAGGACCTGAGCGTGCCGCACGGAGGCCCCGGCACGCTCTCGATGGCGAACGCTGGGCCTAACTCGAACGGCAGTCAGTTCTTCATCTGCACGGGCGAGACGCCATGGCTTGATGGCAAGCACGTTGTCTTCGGCCGCGTGCTGGACGGCATGGACGTTGTCGACATCATCTCGAGTTGCGGCCGCAAGAGCGGCAAGCCGCGAGCCAACGTGCGCATCATCAACTGTGGCGTGCTCAAGGACGAGGCGGAGCAGAGCGAGCCCGAGGCGGGCGAAGGAGACAAGCAGAAGCGTCTCACCCGCGAGGAGATGATCGAGCGCCTCGAGTCACTGCGAGAGGTCGAGGCCAACTTCCGTGAGAAGAAGAGCGAGATCGACCCCGCTATGTACAACCAGGTCATGGCCGAGATCGAGAAGGAGAAGGTTCGCGTCAAGAAGGAGCTCAAGAAGCCACAGGAGTAAGTGCTGAAGGTCCACTGGTGCCGGCGCTCTTGGTAAAAAAATCCCTCACAATTCAGCCGTGGACTCGATCTGTTGCCACCTGATATGTTGTCTCAAGTTTTTTTCCGGTCAATATGTACGCACCCTGCCTCATACTCGATCTGATGATGTCGACGAATCACCTGGGAACTGTGAGGAGCAGAGTTTCGGCTAGATATCGGCTGTTGGACAGCTCACCTACATGAGATGTATGTGTCCTTCAGCACGGTAGCTTCTTGTCCACACACAGCAGATGTGCATCTGACTGGAGCAAGATAGATAGATGGTAACGACAGGACCAAGAGCCATACACGGCAGCATAATGCTTACCGGTATGTGCGTCGCAACGATCAACATGTGCACGATGAGATAGAATCCGTCCTTTTCACTCCGCCTCAAGTCAAGATACGTTATCGAGGCGTTTGCCACCAAGAGATCTCTTGATCTTCCTCCTTTGAGTCCTTTAGTCTTCGATTCCGCTTCTGCCCAGCATATTGGTCTCTACCACCGCCACTACCAAAACATCAGCAACAATGGCGATGCCGAAACTGGAGCGCAAATTCTCCTGGAGTGAATTGCACGAGCACAAACCCAGCAAGACGAGTGGATTGCTATCCATCGCAAGGTTTACAGTATCCCTGGTCGGGACGCCCACCCTACCGTTATGGTAACGTCATGGTTTCTTTGGCTGTCATCATTTGTCTCCTCTCAATTGGAAAGTGCCTTTTTGTCGTCCAGTTTCCCCCAACAACTGTAAATACCAAGGCTGAGTAAATGAAACTTGTTCCCAAGCCGAACATGTACTCCACGTATTTGCAAGCTAATAGAAAGTTGTTTCTTGCATGCGTGCTGCCTACCTCTACTGTAGCTCCCAGCTATCTCTATGAAAATCAGTCTATCTACAGGAATAAGGAGAGTTGTGCTCAAACGACGAACGTCTCGTTCGACGAGATGGTGTCGCGCATCATCAAAGCAATGGAGCCGGATTCGAGCACTGAAGCTGACTCAAACACTGAGCCTGACTCGAGGACTGCGATCGATCTGTTCGTGATCTCCGTTGTCTGTTCGTCGAGGGTTTCGACATTCAATGACCGTCTTGCATCTGTGTCGAATGAAAGTGTGGACGCCAACGATACACGAGATCGTGCGGCTGGATCAAAGTGCCACAAGAGTGCGTCGGCGCACTCAAACAGCCAGTTGCCGATGTAGTTGTCGCCCACGATGCACCACACTACTCAAAAGTGAAAAAAAAGGTGAGAACGCACTCAACAAGTCCAACAAAATCAATTGTAAACGTACTAGGTTGTTCGATGCCACCGTCATGCTGTAAGTTGACTTCGATGTAACCCGTAAGAAAATGGCACGGATTCCACGTGTACATCCGGAGGTTGTAGATACTTCTCTTGGCCGTCATCGAGTGATAGATGCTGCCATTCACGTTGTGTTCGGCGCTTGCAAACGTGACGACGCCGTTTGAGGTCAGCACAGCAAGAACAGACCGTGCATCACGATCCTCTGAAGGAAAAGGAATGTGTCCGCTCACAATTCGGTCACACTGAAGCGCTGGCTTCTGATAGCACCCTCTGACGCGCTGCTCCTGCGGATGATCCTCGTCTTCAGGCTCTGCCAGGTTTGTTGCAATGAGCGGCCACGACACGGCCTGGACGACTGCCGCAATCGCCTTCTCGTCTGCGCGTTAACAGATTAGAGTCTTTCCCACAACGGCAATATCCAAAACTCGACAGCTTACCTTGCACATCAAACGGGGATGTCCACATGTTTCGGTACCGCACCGACAGTTTGTAGAGCAATGGGTTGGCGCCGAAGAGGTACTTGAGCACGGGGATTACGACAAACGCGCTCGGTAGCTTCAACGCCATCTTGGCAAAACCCTGGCGATCCATGGTCCCTGCAATTGCACTCACGCAGTCGCGCCAGACGCACTTTGGCCAGCGGTTGCACGAGCGCAGCAGCTCCATGTTCTTCCCGAAGAAGGTAAACTTGAAAGAAATAATCGAGTAGATGGCACTCATGAGCAGCATCGTTGGGAACACGACAAGGCCAAATGCCAATACAACGGCAAAGAATGGTAGCGTAAGCACCCATAGCAGCACACTGAGGGCTGAAAACGACGTGCTGTTCGCGTGCAGGTCGTTGCTCGGCCGCTTTAGGCACCCCAAATACACTCGCAACACGATCAGCCCTGGCAATGCGAGCACCACAAGCACCGGGTAGGCAACGATAACAAGGGGACTGCTCAAAACCGCGAGTGCGAGTGCAAAGAGATCGACAGGCTTGAACTTGGTCACCTGCTGCTCCGTGTCGACCTCCTGGTGGCCCACCAGCCAGCTCAGCCGCGCAGACCTCGTTTTAGGCACGCTCTGGCGTAGCAATTTGTTGATCGACTCCTTGGTCATGGACAAAAAGTCCTCCCACGGTCCTCCGACGCGAGGCCTCGGCCGCATCTCCACCGGCGCCAGCTCTTGCTCAACCTGCTGGTCAGCCGGCGCCAGCTCCGCGCCTTGCTGCGCGTTCGCCATCACGCTCGATCTCCTCGACAGCGTTGTCTCGACTTGCTCGCTACGCGATCTCAAACAAAGCACTCGCAGTTGTGCGGATGGCTACAGCTCCTGCAGCCAAAGATCTCTTGCACCGCAAGAACCTTCTGCTTGACCACCAAAAGCTCTTCTTGGCCACCAAAAGCTCCACTTGGCCACCAAAGCTTCGGCTTCTTCACCAAAAGCTCTCCTTCTTCACCAAAAGCTTCTTCTCAACCTCCAAAGATGTCTCGTTGGCCACTGCCAGACTCTTGAGCAGCAGGAGCCGCCTCGGACGTGAAATCAAATGCTCCGACGCTTGAAGTCGCCAAAACTCGGCTTCTCCCGGGCGGAAAATGACGAGCGGCGACTCGATCGGCCGCAAATCGGCTCCTTGTCGCGTCTGCCCGCGCGTTGCGCAATGTCGCGGCCCGTGGAGACCGCGAGCGGCCGCAGCGTAAGCGCCACGGGCGCCACGCAGGAAAGACGCCATCACCTTGAAGGCCGGAGAAATGTCATGAATTTGAAGGTGATGGGCCGTAGGTAGCGACAAACGCCGACCTCTGATTGGTGGAAAACCATACAAAACACAATTTCAACCAATTAAATCCACAAACAGCCGCGCGATCTTGCCACTGTCGCAGATGGTATCCTCCCCGCCGAAACCGATAAGTGGATATCTACGTGGTCCACTCTATCAACAGGTTACGAAATGTATTGACACATGTCGACCACGTATAATAGTGTGGTCCACTTGTTGCGGATTTCGCAGCTCTCCATCCATAATTCGAGGAGCTCCCCACCACCAGTCAGCCCCCCAGGCGAGCAGCTCCATGCGTCATAATGGGCCGCCGCTGGCCGCGAGGGGCCGATAGTTCTCCTTTTTCGTCCGACAACAGCAAGCAACCATGCCGCGTGGACCTCGTAAGCACCTGAAGCGCATGTCGGCGCCCAAGCACTGGATGCTTGGCAAGCTCGACGGCATCTGGGCGCCGCGCCCGTCGTCGGGCCCGCACAAGCTGCGCGAGTGCCTGCCGCTCATCATTGTGCTGCGCAACCGCCTCAAGTACGCGCTCACCAAGCAGGAGGTGACCATGATCTGCATGCAGAAGACCGTCAAGGTCGACGGCAAGGTGCGCGTGGACCCCAACTTCCCCGCCGGCTTCATGGACGTCATTGAGATCCCCAAGACGAACGACAAGTTCCGCCTGCTCTACGACACCAAGGGCCGCTTCGTGCTCCACCGCATTAACGACGAGGAGAAGAAGTTCAAGCTCGCCAAGGTCACCCGCCAGGAGTACACCAAGAAGGCCATCCCCTACATCGCCACCAGCGACGGCCGCACCATCCGCTACCCGGACCCGCTCATCAAGGTCGGCGACACCGTCAAGATCGACCTCGAGACCGGCAAGGTCGTCGACTTCATCAAGTTCGAGGTCGGCGCGCTCGTCACCGTCACCCGCGGCCGTAACGCCGGACGCGTCGGTGTGCTGCACCACATTGAGAGGTAGGAACACACCTTGTTGACTCATTGCGAGCTGGGTGTGGTGGTTGACACGGCCGAGCCGTCCCTCCCTCGTTGACGCGCATATTTTGCATTGCTCGGAGCTGTTCGACCGGAACACTCCAAGTTTTCTCGATTTTCAGACGCACTCACCACGTTGTCTGCTTTGTTTGCGTGCTACAGACACCAGGGTTCGTTCAACATTGCCCACGTCAAGGACTCGGCTGGCCAGGAGTTCGCCACGCGCCTCGGCAACGTGTTCGCCGTCGGCAACGACGCCCGCCCGTGGGTGTCGCTCCCGCGTGGCAAGGGCATCAAGCTCTCGATCCTTGAGCAGCGTGAGCTGCGCGAGAAGAAGGCCAACAACTAGATTGCTCTAGCTGTAGACCGTCTATCTGGGGATCGCTCTCATGGAGCGGAGCAGGTGGCAGCGAGCTCGTTGGGCTAATACAGCTCGACGAGCGAGCTGCTGCTCGCCTCCTGTGAGGTAAAGACACTTTGAACAAGGAGAACATTTTTAACTCACATGCATGACGTTGTGGTGATACTTGATGGAAAATTTGCTATGAAGTAAGGATTTGGCCGCACCTGCGGATTCGGACCGGCAACTTCGGGTCTCCACGTTCCGTTGCGACAGCCTCTATCTTGCTGAGGACTCGAAAGCTCTCGTCATCCGCTAAACACCCAAACACGACGTGATAGCCGTCACAATCCGGTCTCTGCACAAACCTCACAGCCAGTCAAATGAGTTGGTTTCACGTGTTCCTGATCTCAAGTGGTCCGACGTACGGCGACGAAGTGCAGGTAGAACTGGCTGGTGTTCGAGTCGGGACCAGTGTTCACCATGGACAATACTCCGGCGCCAGTGTGGCGAAGGATGAAATTCTCGTCCTCGAAAGCGTTCGTGCTCGACATTAGACTGGACGAACACATGTCAGCGTCTCCTTCGCGTTTTGCGTCCTCTTCCTCCACTGCGTCGGATTTAGGATCGAAAGTGCTCTCGCCACCTGAGCCGTCGTGATTCACGAAGTCACCAGACTGGCAGAATCTTCCCTTGACCACTCGATAGAACGGACTAACAGCAAGCACGACCACACTCAGATACGAGTCCGGAGCAAAACACTAACCTGCTTCTCACCATCGTGCGTACGTCCTCCGTTTGCCAGTCCGGGAGCTTCGCGTCTCCCCAGTGCAAAGCCGACGAAAGTTTTCTGCTGTCTTGGGCACCACATCGGCTCGAAGCTAATTACGCCACCCACATCAATGAAAAACAGCTCACATTCGAGCAAAGTCAACGCAGCAAGCTGCACCTCAATGATGAGCCGTCCTGCCATCTCCTCGCCTATCTGCACATCGAGAAACACGAGCGGGTTGTCCACGCGAGCTCTGGAGGTCGACATCATCTCGGCTCAGCAATTCAACGCGAGTGCCTCGGGCGAAAATAGGACCAGTTCAGGGTCTATCAATTTCGTTACACTGTATGATTCTACTCCCCATTCTACGCGCTTAGTCGACAAGAGTGATGCGGCCCTCGAGCTCAGGGTACGAAATCAGTCGCTTCTTCAGAAGATAGTCCGCCACGTGGGCCGTGATCTTGTCGGCGATGCGAATCACCTCGCCTTCGAGCCACGCCGTGCAACCGTCGCCTCCGTTCGAGATGAACTTGGTGGTTGCCACGAGCACCTCAGCTTCCGGGTCGATATCCTCGCCAGCTTCGTTCTTCATGGCAATGATCGTCACCGGCTGTGTCTTGACGTCCACAGTGAGACGAAGACCAGAGATGTGCGGATGAGAGCCCGACATTTGCGGATACTTGGACAGGTGCTGGTTAAGTGCATCGCGAACATGCTTCGCCTTGATGCGGATCAGCACTGCCGGACGAGGAAACGGCATTTCCTGGTTGAGAATACCGACGGTGATGTTTGTACGTGCTTCATACAGCTTGTTGCCACGAATGAACCCGCCATTGATGAGGCCAAGGTCAGCGTTGAGCTCGCTACGAAGCGCATCGGCGACCATGTTGCCCGCATTGCTTTCACCAGCGCGAAGCGATGCCGTTTTGGTCGATAGAGGCTCGCCGAGAAGCGCCAAGACGCGGTTGTGGTCGTCACCATTGTCTTCCTCTTCCAGCATCTGCATGTACTTGTAGATGATCTTCTGGCATTCAAGCTGAGGAGGGATGTGCTGGTTCGCAATCATGCTCCATTGCGTCGCAACCGACAGCGGGCGCTCGGGGTGCTTCGCCGATTGGTTGAGGTGGAACTCGAGCTTGCCCAGCCAGAAGGCGTTCTGCCCCGACTTATGAATGAACGTGTTGCCCTCGTACAGAGTAAACGGCTCGTGGTCGTGGCCACCAAGCATCACGTCGATGCCCTTCACGCGCCGCGCCAGCTGCCGATCCTGCTCGATCGTGAGATGCGTCAGCGCGATGATGAAGTCGGCGCCATCCGCGCGAAGCTGATCCACGCAGCGCTTGGACGTCTTGAAGACGTCCTCGAACACGACTTCGTCGCCCGGGTACGACAATTGAGGTGTCTCCTGCGTGCAAACACCGAAGATGCCAAGCTTCAGGCCGTCGCTGAGCTCGATTATCTCCGTGTCGATAACGTTCTCCAGCAGCTTGCCCGTCGCGCGCTCGAGGATGTTGGAGCCCGAACCACTTGAACTTGGACGCCTTCATGCGCTCAAGCAGCACGCGCGAGCCGAAGTCGAACTCGTGGTTGCCCAGCACCACGTACTCGATGCCCAGGTGGTTCATGAGCTCAATCATGTGTGCTCTGTTCATACACACACGCAATGATGAGTCCGTCACGACTTCGCTTTCCCAATCAACTCGACATTCCACGCACCCCTGGCAGCGCTCGCCAATCTCCGAGCCCGAGAGGAAGTCTCCGTTAAGCGTCACGAGCAGCGTGGCGTCCTCTGGCACCTTGGCCCTCTCCCTCTCCAGCAGCGTCGCGAACTCGGCAATGCCTGGTTGTCACTCGTCAGCGGCCCATTTTCCAAGCAACAAAATTCAAAAATGCAGGAAGATCGCACCTCCACGGCCGTGCTCGTCCGAGTGCATGTCGTACACGTCGTTGACCGACAGCACGACGATCGTGGCGGCGCGGTCGTCCTCATCTCGCTTCTGGCGCCAGTCGGGCATTTTGGAGGTCTAAAGAGCGTTCTGGTGGTCTGTAGAGAGAGGTAGGGGGCTTGAATGAGAGCTCGCGGTCTCGAGAGCGTCCTGGTGGCCTTCGAACAGCGCTGGAGGCTCGTGGAGATCGCGGAGAAGCTCCAGACGCAAGTTGACGCCTCGAGAGCTGCTAGGCACGAGGCGAATTGGTTAGTGAGACCGTCGTGCGTAGGTGGCTGCTTACTGAACCCAGTTTGGACCAATCAAAGTGTGTAAATCGAGAACGTCTCAGTAAATCGACCAATCATAACACGACTGAAGATTCCAGATGGGTGCAGTAGCAAGTACGTGGCTGCCGGACTTGCTCACATGAGCTTTTTCGACAGACGAACATGGCGACACGGACGCCCACGGACCTGCTGAGCAGTTGGCCGCAGAGCTCAATGCCTTGGCGTTATGCGGGGACGGCATGCCTGACAGCCACGGAATCGCGAAGAAGGGAGACCATCACTCATGACAGGTCGTGCGTGGCGGTATGCATGCGCGTGATTGCGATCCGCAACCCACGCGTCTCGTTGATGACGCCTGTCGAGCATGCGATGCGATGCACATCAAAAGCCATTCAGCGCTTCAACATGGCCACCATGCAGGTTTTGTCGCTAGTTCATTACTATGATACGCTTTGCAATGTAAAATATCGACGCGATCACTCGATGAACGCGATGCGAGTCTCGTCCTCGGGGTACGCGAGCACACGACGCCTCTCGGCAAAGTCGGCCACAATCTCGGCCACTTTGCGGTCCGTGTGCGTGATCTCGCCCTTGAGCCACGCCGAGCAGCCGTCACCTCCGTCAGCGATGAACTTGGTGGTCGCCACGAGCACGGAGGCGTCAGGGTCGATCTCTGCGCCGGTCTCGTCGACCATTTTGACGACTTGAGGCGGCTCGCAAGTTGTGTTGACGATTAGCACGGAGTCCCGACACGTGAGGGTGAGAACCAGACATCTGAGGGTACTTTTGCCAGGTGCTGCGCGATTGCTTCCTGGAAGGTCTGAGCTTGCATGCGAACGAGGACGCCAGGGCGAGGAAATGGCATCTCGCGCTTGAGGATTCCCGCCGTCAGACTCGTACCCGAGTGGTACATGTTATTCCCGCGGATGAAGCCGCCGTTGATGAGGCCAAAGTCTGCATCCAGCTCGCAGCGAAGCGCATCAGCAACAAGGTTACCCATATTGCTCTCTCGCGAGCGCAACATTGCAGTCCGAGTAGATAGGGGTCTCGCCAGCACAGCAAGTACTCGCCCGTTGTCGCTTGCAGCATCTTCAGCCTCGAGGATCTGTACATACTTGCGTATGATATTCTGGCAAGAAGGGTCCGAAGGCACGCGGTGGTTGCTGATCATGCTCCATTCAGTCGAGACTTCAAGCGGGCGTCGAGGAATGGATGCAGGCTTTCGCGAGCTCGAGGTCGAGTTTCGCCAGCCACATCGCGTTCTGACCCGACTTGTGGATAAAAGTGCTCCCCTCGTACAAAGTGAAAGGCTCGTGGTCGTGACCACCCAATATCACATCGATACCCTTCACGCGACGAGCCAACAACTTGTCCTCCTCGATCGTCAAATGCGTCAACGCAATGATAAAGTCCGCTCCTTGTGCCTGCAAGCGACTCCACACATCGCTTCGATGTCTTGAACACGTCGTCGAACATGACGTCTTCTCCGGGATACGACGTCAGAGGTGTGTCCTCAGTACATACACCAAACATGCCGAGCTTGAGACCGTCCGTGAGCTGAATGATCTCTGTGTCGATGACTCCGTCGAGTATCTTGTGTGATGGGTTTTCGAGCACGTTGGAACCGAAGTATTTGAATTTGGACGCCTTCATGCGTTCTCGGAGTGTGTGGCAGCCGAAATCGAACTCGTGGTTGCCTAGTACGACGTACTGTATGCCGAGGTGGTTCATGAGCTCAATCATGTGCGCTCTAACGTTACATAGACATAGTCAGATGTCGTCGCAAACACTCACTTCCTTCATTAGATACTCACCCTTTGCATCTTTCTCCGAGTTCGGAGCCCGAGAGAAAGTCTCCGTTCAAAGTGACGAGCAGCGTTGCGTCCTTTGGCACCTTGGCTCGCTCTCGTTCCAACAAGGTCGCGAGGCCCGGGACACCTTACCAACGCCAAACTCGTCAGTCATCGCAATTTACCTAGTCAGCAAGAACTATAACGCGTCATTCGCACCACCACGTAGCTGCTCGTCTGGCTGGGCGTCGTGCACGTCGTTAACCGACAACACGATGATGCGAGCCGAGCGGTCGCCTTCGGGTCTTCGTTCTTGGGGTTTCGTCATGGCTTCTGAGCTCGAGAGCGCAAATTCCGTTGTGTTGGGACAGTTAGAGCACCCACAAGCAGCAGAGTCTCGCGTGGCGTGCGTCCGCTCGACTGCTTGGAGCCGCCAGCGTGTCTTTATGACGGGCAATTGCGGCTGTGTCGCATTCAACTAGTAGCGTTATATCAGTACCAGTCGGTGCATCCTCTGATTGTGTCAATGGTTTTGCCTTGACACCAAGCACCATGTTGAAGCCGTGCTGCAACCAAAAAAACTTCGGTGTCGCGTGCTTCCGCCCATCAAGCCAGTTGTTTGACAAATTGATATGGTACTCTAGGATCGAGATTCGCTTTCTGGGTACGAGCATGCCAAGTTCCAGACGCAGCGTGCCCTTGATGATCGACGATGAGGCGCAACCGTGACCTAGACTGGAGCTGTGTGCAGGTCATGGCGACTCCAGCTTGGGTTTCACATTGCTACGAGCGCTTTCGTAGCGTCGCCAAACCCTTTGGACCGGTTCGCTAGGCTTCTTAGCCGAGCGGCAACATGCGACCGATGTTCTAGGAAAGACTGGCTGGCAGCACTTGATCCCAACGAGTCTCTTGACGATGGTGATGGCGACACCACTCACCCCGGCGCGATCTTTTCGACTCGCAGTCGTGGTGGCATCCGGTTTGTGAAGCTCGCCATTTCCGCGGCCAGGTGGCTCGGCAGATCTGTCACTGTTGTGGTACAGCGGACGATGTAGTCGAAACAAAAGCAACCAGCTGAGTCATTGACAGCCTCAGCTAGAGTCCTCCATCAGAGTGCGTGGACCCTCGAAGAAAGACCCAAGCACGCGGGTGACCGGAGTTTTGACCCGGTGTTAGCCCAGCATGACACATCGACATCCTCGTGAAGGCAAGAACTACTCAACACAGGTAACTTGTCCATATAGGAACGAAGTGTGGAGGCTAAGGAGGGACAAGTGACGATTTCAACTTGTTGTGGATGCTCTGCTAGCTCATTTTCATCTCGTCATCATCGACACCCCACAGCACGTGAGTGTAGGTGCTGCAACACTTCGAGTGGCTATGAATGCCTCAAGCAGCCTTGCTTCATCAGTCGCCATTTTACACTCTTGAGCTCAAGCCATGACGACCGACCTCGTGATCCTCACGTTCAACGACACCTACGTCCTCGAGCCTGACGATAACGGCTGTGGTGGTGCGTGAATAAAAAGCCTGTTGCAAGATTTAGTGGATCGTTTTGACAAGATATTGGTGTTAGGAATCGCGGAGTTTGCCACATTGCTGAAAGAAGTCAAGTCATCCATTCCCGAGTCAGCGACGGTGATTGTTACGATGAACGGAGACTTCCTGTGGAGGAGTGATAACGAGCGCGAGGACAAAGGGTATGAAGACCAATTACCTTCTAGTTTCCAATGTCATGCAGAGTACTAAAAGTGATTCGCCTGCTGTTCCACCAGAAAAGTCATGGTGGAGCTACTCAACGCGCTGGCTGTCAACTACGTCGTCCTGGGAAACCACGAGTTCGACTTTGGTGCAGACACCCTCTTGAATCTCCTCGATTCCGCCAAGTTCACTGTGTTCGGCTCAAACGTTCGCTACGGACCTTCTGGCGAAATCTTTCCTGGAGTGACCGATGTGATGACAGTACAGCTGGCTGATGGTATAGTCGTCGGACTCTTTGGCGTCACAACGTCCAACTCAGCGTTGGACTCAAATGCTGGTCCGAATGTTGCTTTCGAGAGCGAGATTGAACATGCACAGCGCTGCGCGGATCTGCTCAAAACTCAAGGAGCCGATATGGTCGTGGCGCTTACGCACGTACCAATGCGTATGGACCGGTTGATCGCGCGTCGAGTCGCTGGAATCGACTTGATTCTTGGTGGTCATGACCACGAGCCAATGACGATGGTTGAAAGATCCACACTGATTCACAAGTCGGGTCAGGACGTTCTGTGGCTTGGTCGCATCGACGCACATTTTTCTAGACTTCGCGAAGGAAGAGCTCAAGTGACCACGGAGTGGAAGATGTACATGAATCGAGGGTATGAGCCGGATCCAGATGTTCAGAAGATACATGATGAGTACTTGGCAAGTGTCGAGTCGTCGCTGGCACTCGAATCTGGATTTGCAGCCAACTCAGAGCCACTTGCAAATTTGGAGGCTGTTCTTGATGGTACCAAGGCAAGTCTTCGAGGCGGAGAGAGCAATTTGGGAAATCTCATTGCAGACGCGTTACTAGCAACGCACCCTGGCGCTGATTTGGCAATCATGAATGCTAACGGGATCAAGACTGAGCGATTGATTGTGCCACCGATGGCACTCACTCGCGACTGGGTTGCTCGAGTGGTCTCCGACCCAAACCTCATTTCAGTCCTGAAAATGAAAGTCAAGTTCGTCGAAGCTGCACTTGTATCGTTGCTGGAGAGGTATCCATTTCCAAACACGAGCCACCCACAGATTGCAGGCTTATTTCTCACATTTCAAGATGCCAAGAACCGCATTGTGGGTATCGAGTTCTTCCGCGACCGGGAGCGTACGAAGAAGATACCTGAAGATGAAACGCTACTGGTCGTGACAACCGACTTCATGAGGGATAAATCCGAGGGACGCCACTACTTCTCGCCGAGCAATGGTAAAAGTGAGCTTGTGTTTGAGACTGAATGCTACATTCAAGACGTCGTGGCTGGCTATGTGGCAAAGCAAGGGAAAATCGCTTACCCGATGTCGGAGTCTCGTCAGTGTGTGGTGTGGGTTTGAGTAGGTAATGCATACCAAGATGAGGGTCAGCAAACTATCCATTCGATAAAGGTATGAACCAAAGGATACAGTTGAAGTACACTTATCTTTGTTGTAATGCATTTATCATGTTGTATGTTACTCTAGAATCCGGATTCGACCTTCACATTCTGGAAAAGAAATTACCCGCTTCTTCTCCATGAAACTCGCTGCGTAATTCGAGACGGTCTCTCCGATGTGCACGATCTCACCCCGAGCCATGAACGACAGCCATCACCACCTTGAGCAATGAACTTCGTCGTTGCAACCAACACCCACTCGTCCAAATCGATGTCGTGACCCATATCATTCGACATCGCGACGATACGAGCCGGCTGTGTCCGACAGTCTACTACCAAACGCAGACCCGAGATGTGAGGGTGCGATCCTGACATGTGAGGATACTTGGCCATGTGCTCGAGGATAGCATCTCCAAAGTCGCGCACTTGGATTCGCACGACGGCTGTGGGGTTGGGGAAGGGCATCTCCTGGTTGACCATGCCGACGGTGAAGTTGGTAGTAGCGTCGTAAACTTTATCACCTCGGATGAAACCACCGTTGATCAGTCCGTAATCTGCGTTGAGTTCGCAGCAGAGAGCGTCCGCAACAAGGTTTCCCATGTTGGATTCTCCTGCTCGAAGTGCGGCGGTTCTTGTGAACAGTGGTTTAGCCAAGGTTGCGAGAACTCGGCTGTTACCAGCATGGTTGCCCTCCATTTCCAAAAGTTGGCAGTATTTTTGAACAATTTTCTGGCATGCAATATTGGGTGGCACTTTCTGTGTTGTCAACATGCTCCATTGGGTTGATACCGATAGAGATCGCTGCGGATATACCATACACTTTGATATCTCAAATTCCAGCTTGGCTAGCCACATCGCGTTCTGACCCGACTTGTGGATAAAAGTGCTCCCCTCGTACAAAGTGAAAGGCTCGTGGTCGTGACCGCCCAATATCACATCGATACCCTTCACGCGACGAGCCAACAACTTGTCCTCCTCGATCGTCAAATGCGTCAACGCAATGATAAAGTCCGCTCCTTGTGCCTGCAACGACTCCACACATCGCTTCGATGTCTTGAACACGTCGTCAAACATGACGTCTTCTCCGGGATATGACGTGAGAGGTGTGTCCTCGGTGCATACACCAAACATGCCGAGCTTGAGTCCGTCCGTGAGCTGAATGATCTCCGTGTCGATGACTCCGTCGAGTATCTTGTGTGATGGGTTTTCGAGCACGTTGGATCCGAAGTATTTGAATTTGGACGCCTTCATGCGTTCTCGGAGTGTGTGGCAGCCGAAGTCGAACTCGTGGTTGCCTAGCACGACGTATTGTATGCCGAGGTGGTTCATGAGCTCAATCATGTGCGCTCTGTCCATATTCATGGTTATTGCGATTTCCTATTGATCAATTAGGCTAGAAGTCACTTACCCTTTGCAACGTCCGGCCAACTGTGATCCAGAGAGAAAATCCCCGTTGAGAGTCACAAGCAATGTTGCACCATCAGGATCCTGGCTCGCTCTCGTTCCAGCAAAGTTGCCAATCCGGCAATTCCTGTCCAGGGATATATTCACGCTCGTGTCAAAAGACAAAGGGTCGAAGTATACAGCATACCGCTCTTACCTTCACCACGCCGATCACCGGGAAGAACGTCGTGCACATCGTTTACAGTCAGGACAACAATCTTCGCAACTTCCACGCTGTCACGCATGCTGTGGCACCACAGTTGGT
The DNA here is from genome assembly GCA_024867545.1 of Phytopythium helicoides. NCBI lineage: Eukaryota > Oomycota > Peronosporomycetes > Pythiales > Pythiaceae > Phytopythium > Phytopythium helicoides. The sequence goes on from JANFNE010000049.1 coordinate 378,919, forward strand.
TGTTGGGAGGAAAATGCACAAGGACAATGCGATGCAAATCGAGGACTGCCACCAAAACCTGACCATGAGCTTTGATGACATTGTGTATCTTTAGATCGATCTTGCAGTAAAGAAACCATTGAGAGATCGCCAAGGAGGTGAGGGCTTATGAGTACCATCCAAGCAGAAGGAAATAGCCCAGATTGGCTTTGGATCGACGCAGTTTTATAGCACCAGAATCGTTCATACTATCAAGCCAAAACACTCAGTGTGCCGCACTTCGCGTCAACTATTGCTGAACTGCAAAGGAAGCATGTTTCCACACCAGCAACGCTTTCATCACCCCAACTTTCGCTAGTATTTTAGGTTTCTGCAAACGAAACGACGTAGCAATATCTCAACCTAATCACAAATGTTTCAACTGTTGTTACTCCGTGATAACAATCCTTCCCTCGTTTTCCGGGTACGAGATCACCCGCTTCTTTGTCATGTAGCTGATCACGTAGTCTCCTACCATGTCTGCCACTCGTACAATCTCACCCCGGAGCCATGAACGACAACCATCACCACCTTGAGCAATGAACTTCGTCGTTGCAACCAACACCCACTCGTCCAAATCGATGTCGTGACCCATATCATTCGACATCGCGACGATACGAGCCGGCTGTGTTCGACAGTCCACTACCAAACGCAAACCCGAGATGTGAGGGTGCGAGCCTGACATGTGAGGATACTTGGCTATGTGCTCGAGGATAGCATCTCCAAAGTCGCGCACTTGGATTCGCACGACGGCTGTGGGGTTGGGGAAGGGCATCTCCTGGTTGACCATGCCGACGGTAAAGTTGGTAGTAGCGTCGTAAACTTTATCGCCTCGGATGAATCCTCCGTTGATGAGTCCGTAGTCTGCGTTGAGTTCGCAGCAGAGAGCGTCCGCAACAAGGTTTCCCATGTTGGATTCGCCTGCTCGAAGTGCGGCGGTTCTTGTGAAAAGTGGCTTGGCGAGCACAGCTAGGATTCTTCCGTTGTCACCTGCACTAGCATCAGCTTCGAGAAGTTGCATATACTTGTGAATAATTTTTTGGCACGGAACCTCTGGTTCAATGTTTTGGTTGGCGATCATGTTCCATTGAACCGAAACAACTGGTGGCCGATGCGGAAACTTTGCTGATTTCAAAATTGTAAACTCCAATTTGGCTAGCCACATCGCGTTTTGACCTGACTTGTGAATGAAAGTGTTCCCTTCATACAACGTAAAAGGTTCATGATCGTGGCCACCAAGAATCACATCAATTCCTTTGACTCGTCTAGCAAGAAGCTTATCCTCTTCAATGTTGAGGTGTGTCAGTGCTATGATAAAGTCGGCTCCTTGGGCTTTTAGCTTCTCGACACACTTTCTTCGAAGTCTTATACGTATCGTCAAAACAAACTTCATCCCCTGGTGACGAGAGCTGTGGTGTTTCAGGTGTGCATACGCCAAAGATTCCAAGCTTCAAACCATTAGCGAGTGGTGTGACTTCGGTGTCGATCACGCCTTTCATAAGCCTGCCGGAAGGGTTTTCGAGGATATTCGACCCGAAATATTTGAACTTTGACGCCTTCATTCGTTCTCGAAGCACAGTCGCCCCGAAGTCGAACTCGTGGTTCCGAGCACTACGTACTCAATGCCCAAGTGGTTCATCAACTCGATCATGTGCTCGCTGATTGAAAGACTGCGTTAGTCGCTGCACAGTTTCAAGCAAACCACCACTTTTTCACACGAACCCCTTGCATCGCTGGGCGAGCTCTGAACCTGATAAGAAATCGCCATTCATAGTCACAAGCAGCTTCGAGCCCGCTGGAACTGCAGCTCGCTCTCGGCTCAGTAATGTGGCAAACTCGGCCATGCCTAATGTTACCGATGTGTTAGAATGACGGAAGTCAGTGCTCCCTCAAAGCTGATTATCACCTCCGCGGCCGTATTCGTCGGGGTACATGTCGTATACATCGTTCACCGTTAGAACGACCACCCGTGCCGTCTGATTGAGATCATCCTTTTTCGCCATTGCTCAGCAGGTTTGGACACTTGAGCCTTTGGATGATAATCCTGAACTTCTTCCAAGGGAAGTAAAAATCGACGCGCACAGACATGAAATCCGCAAATAGCCGCGCTGATAAGGATCTGAAGCAAGCAGATCCCATGCTTAGAGTTAGTTCTGAACATTGGCCATTTTGGGATGGTCATCGTCGAAAAGTAATCGCCTTTTGTCACGTCAACTTGTGGATATCGCCACCTCAATTCAAATACGAATGAGTGCCTTTTTGCATCTGTGACCTCGAGTGATTGGCGTGACAACTCTCGTTAGATACATGGGCAAGCTGTATGGTTCTTTCATGCTCGAAGGCAAATCGAGTTGCTGCTACTGAATAACGGGAGAATTCAACAACGGGTGATCCATTTGCAGCTTACTACGACCTCCAAAAGCACCGACTGTACCAGCAAGAGCAAGCTCACATGATAATGCACTTATTCAATCTCAGCCACCTGGAAGTGGACAGCGTTGCCCACTATATCTGCATCCACATTCTCCGATTCACAGTTGACACCAAGATCTTTGGCTCCAGCGCACACATTTGCGAGTCCCCAGCCGTAGATATTGTTCGGGAATTGCTTGTACGTCGTGTCTCCGCACGAGCTTGGCACCAGGAACGGTTTGTTGAGATCCCTCGTCGCCGACTTGCGCAGCGCTTCCACTACTTTGTCTGACGGTGCATCATTTTGAGGCTTGATACTTAGTAGCAACGCAACGGCACCTGAGATGTGGGGAGTTGCCATCGAAGTTCCCGTCATGCGTGTGTACGCAGTGTCCTTGGTGCTAAGAGCAGACCGGATAGCAACGCCAGGAGCAACAAAGTCGGGCTTGAGAATCGGAGTCTTGTGAGTGTCATCAATGCTTGGTCCTTTGCCACTTGCTCCCCACAACGATTTTCCTCCCATGAGTGCGCCGACCGCAATCGTCTCGGGTCTACTAGCGGGATAGAAAACGCTTCCACACAGAAATCCGTTAGTGTTTCCCGCTGGCAAACACGGGTACAACGCCAGCCACCGTCCACGCATGCACCACGTCGTCCATCCACCGCCATTGCGGGTATGCTGCATCTGACCGGTCGATGCCGAACGAGTTGACGAGCACGTCGACCCCTAACGAGCAGTTCTCGCCCGTGCCGTCGATTCGAGTGGGACACAGAACCCACTGCGCAGCCTCCAAAAAATCGCTCTTGGACGCCGCTCCACTCACATTGAACACCCTCGCAGCGATCCACTGGGCTCCAGGAGCGATACCAACTCCATTTGCTCCCACTGCTGTTCCCATGGTGTGCGTCCCGTGCCCAACTTCGTCTGCAGAGTCTGGCGTGACTTCCGTGCCTCGAACAGACCAAAATGCATAGTCGAGCGAGATCGATCCGTTTGCCTGCGTGCCTGTGAACATCCACGACAGACTATTAGCGTGTGTGATTGACATGAAGCGTCTAAACACACATGACGCACCACGGAAGTTGCCGCGCAGCGCCTCGTGCGTGTAGCGCACGCCCGAGTCGATGCTGCCGACGACGACGCCAGCTCCCGAGACATTGCGAGCCCAAAGCTCAGGCGCGTGGAGCAGCTTGACATTGGCCTGAGGCGCAGTCGAGCGTCCTCCACTGTCTTCCTCAGGGACGCGATCCGTACGCACCAAGTGGACGGCCGCGTGGTCCTCCTCGATGCCGACGACGCCCGGAAACCAGCGCAAGCGAGTCGGAAACCTCGCCTCGGAGCAGCTCGCAGCCCTCCGAGCGCACGACGAGCGCGTTGACGATCCACAGCGGCCGCACGTCGACCGCGGACGCGCCACATGCGGCCGAAAGGAAGGCGGACACAGATCTCTGCACGTTGTGGACGCGTGCGGACAGCTCCGAGCGGACCTGACTCCGCCGCTGAGCACGCGGGGATGACGTATCCACGGCGCCCACGGCGTCCAAAAGTGTTGCAGGGTGCAGACGAACCAGCAGGACGCGCGCGTCAGCGAGGGAGAGCGCGACCGCTAGCGTCGCCAGCAGCAGCAGCGGCCACCGCATCTTTTCTTCGGGTTTTCCAGTTTCCAGATGAGTTGAAGTGCGGACCGTCCCCAGTGTGGACTACGCCAATTAGGAGGTGGCATGTGAATTCATTCAAGACTTGAAAGGCGTCATGATGGTCCTGCTTCATTCGCGGTAAAAAACTCGAGTTGTCGGTGTTGGGTTCATCGTTTAATTGCTCAAGAGCGATCAGAGTGTCCAAGTGAGAGTGAACGGCGAGGCGCAGTGCACTCGCAAGGTTGGGACCACGGATGTATTGATACGTGGTCAAGTTGAGCACCCACTGCTCGACACTAGGGGAACAAGCTGTCGGTTAGTGGAGCGTTTTCATCAACGAACGGAGTGCTGACGTGTTCGCATGTTTTGCTGTGGTATCCAATAGAATCACAACCCATGCTCATGCGGTCATACACTAAGCTCGGGTATTTCACAAATCGATGCCGATTCGGTGTGACTGCAACCCCATGAAGATGCCCAATGCTAGATGTTAATTTTCCAGCACGGGGATTTTGACCGAATCGACGGGTTCAGATGTGAATGCTATAATACGCTGAAATTGATAGAGGATCTTCCTCTCCCATTTTGTTTCGGCTCTGTACTGAACGATATACTGGTACTTTGGCGTAGTATATTAGAAATTGAACGAATGGAATCCACTGAATTTCTTGTGATTAGGCAGCCGCTGAATCCAGAAGCTCGTGGCATACTCATCATACATCGAGCTTGCACTCTTGGCCCAATGTCGTCATTTTCATATACCTTCTAATCTATCCACTCCACACATTGACGAGACTCCGACATCGGATAATCGATTTTCCCTTGCTTTGCCACATAGGCAGCCACGACGTCTTGAATGTAACAGGCAGTCTCAAACACAAGCTCACTTTTACCATTGCTCGGCGAAAAGTAGTGGCGTCCCTCGGATTTATCACGCATAAAGTCGGTTGTGACAACCAACAACGTCTCGTCTTCAGGTATCTTCTTCGTGCGCTCGCGGTCGCGGAAGAACTCGATACCCACAATGCGGTTCTTGGCATCTTGAAATGTGAGAAATAAACCTGCAATCTGTGGGTGACTTGAATTCGGTGAAGGATATCGCTCTAGTAAAGCTTGAAGCGCGGCCTTGACATCTTTAACCTTCATTTTGAGTACTGCCACGAGATTTAGATCGGAGACCACTCGAGCAACCCAGTCGCGCGTGAGTACCATCGGTGGCACAAGCAGTCGCTCAGTCTTGACCCCACCAGCGTTCATGATTGCCAAATCAGCGCCAGGGTACACTGCTAGTAACGCGTCCGCAACGAGATTTCCCAAATTGCTCTCTCCACCTCGAAGACTTGGCTTGGTACCATCAAGAACAGCTTCCAAAGTTGCGAGTGACTCTGAAGTGGCTGCAGATCCAGATTCGAGTGCCAGCGATGATTTGACACTTCCCAAGTACTCATCATGTATCCTCTGAACATCTGGATCAGGCTCATACCCTCGATTCATGTACATCTTCCACTCTGTGATCACTTGAGCTCTTCCTTGGCGAATTCTAGAAAAGTGTGCGTCGATGCGACCAAGCCACAGAACGTCCTGACCCGACTTGTGAATCAGTGTGGATCTTTCGACCATCGTCATTGGCTCGTGGTCATGACCACCAAGAATCAAGTCGATTCCAGGGACCTGGCGCGCAATCAAGCGGTCCATACGCATTGGAACGTGTGTAAGTGCCACGACCATATCGGCTCCTTGAGATTTGAGTAGATCCACGCAGCGCTGTGCATGCTCAACCTCGCGCTCAAAAGTAACATCCGGACCAGCATTTGAGTCCAACGCTGAGTTGGACGTTGTGACGCCAAACAACCCGACGGCTATCCCACCCGACAGCTGCACTGTCAGCACATCGGTCACTCCAGGAAAGATCTCGCCAGAAGGTCCGTAACGAACGTTTGAGCCGAGTACAGTGAACTTGGCGGACCATCGAGGAGATCCAGGAGAGTGTCTGCACCAAAGTCGAACTCGTGATTTCCCAGGACGACGTAGTCGACAGCCAGCGCATTGAGTAGCTCCACCATGACTTTTCTGGTGGAACAGGAGACGAATCACCTTTAGTACTCTGCATGACATTGGAAACTAGAAGGTAATTGGTCTTCATACCCTTTGTCCTCGCGCTCGTTATCACTTCTCCACAGGAAGTCTCCATTCATTGTAACAATCACCGTTGCTGACTTGGGAATAGATGACTTGACTTCTTTCAGCAATGTGGCAAACTCCGCGATTCCTAACACCAACATCTTGTCAAAACGATCCACCGAATCTTGCAACAGGCTTTTTACTCACGCACCACCACAGCCGTCATCGTCAGGCTCGAGGACGTAGGTGTCGTTGAACGTGAGGATCACGAGGTCGGTCGTCATGGCTTGAGCTCAAGAGGGCAAAATGGCGACTGATGAAGCAAGGCTGCTTGAGGCATTCGTAGCCACCCGAAGTGTTGCAGCACCTACACTCACGTGCCGTGGGATGTCCATCACATGGAGAGGGAGGTTGCGCACGACCAGCAACTGAAAAATATGTCTGCTACGGTACTGCTAAGTTGAAGCCACCAGCCAGACGAGCGCAAAAACAAAGCGCTGCCGGTCGACCGACGACCATGTCTCCAGTCTCAGCCGTCATCACACACTTTCAATGCGACGACCACTCCCCACCTCTGGTGCGTGTATCGCATGAGTCATGGCACAAAGTTGCCGACACTGGGTGCTGCCATGAATATCCTAACCAGAGCCTCATGCCTGCCTCGCGGAGCAATGCGACCCGGTTGAGAACATACCCGCCGAGTGCTTCTGCACAGCGTGACGAACGACAACAATAGGATTCAACAAAGATAAAAGATGGTGGCGTGTTCACCATCGTGACGCCTGTGCACGCAGCCCGTCATCGCCGTGTTGTCTCTTGCAAATGCTGTCGTGACAACCAGCCAGTGGTCAACGTACACCTGTGTATCGGGTGAGCAACTCTGTGACTGAGTTGCCGTCCACGTTTTTATGGGGCGTTCAGTGGAGTCAGAATCATTTGACGCACCCATGGATGCAATCCTGACAGAATTGTTGCAGGACGACGCGAAGTCCGTGCAGGCAGCTTGATGGCGACCGCTACACATGGCAGTAGTTTGCTCGCTTGGCTTGCGTGAATGTGCCATTGCTATCCAATCTGTCGAAAGCGCTGATGGATCGTTTTACGAGGGAGACTCGTCTTTCCTTGCACGCGACACCAAAACTGCGTGGGTGGCGCAACCACGGTCCGACAATCTATTCTACACGACCAGATGCCTAAGAACCACTTCTGTAGTTCCTCTCTGCTCGTTGTTTCGTCAAAGTCCTCGCCCCTGCTCCACCCGATCCGGAGCTCACACCCAAAACGTCTCATTGAGCCCGTCGAGAGCTCGTTCAGTGTACGATTTTCTCGCAGGTCGCTTCAGCATGACTCCCCAGCACTATCTCGACGACGCCGAGTACTTTGAGCAGCGCCACAACCAGGATGCGAACCCGCAGGAGGAATCCAAGCGCCGAAAGATGATCCGGTGGATCAAGAAGTCGTTCGGGCTCAGCGAAAAACAGACAAAGTACCAACGGCACCAGCACCGACTGAACCAGCGGCAGTCTGTTCAAACGCCTCAACAAAGTTACTCGAGCAGCAGGTCGAGCGGTGAGAAGAGTCGCAGCTCAGATCGAAGCACATCGATGTCCTCGGCCCTCTACTACACGTCAGAGAGCGTTTCCGACGGGTACGCCTACTCGTCAACCTCAATCTCAGGATATCCCCGCACCACGTCGATCGATACCAAGAACACACACGTACTCATCATCGGAGCTGGCCTCGGAGGGCTCTGCCTCGCCCAGGGACTCCGCAAACACGGCATTCCGTTCACCGTCTTCGAGCGAGACCCGTCACCGAACTACCGATCGCAAGGATACCGCGTGCGCATCGACAGCACGGGATATGAGGCGCTCAAGGCCAACCTCAGCGCCACCAACGTCGAGGTGCTGCTGCGAGCCGCCGGACACTTCCTCCCCAACATTGCATACATGGACGCCGACACCGCGTCGAGCATCGGTGGGAGCGGAAGCACCAAGTTCGAGCAGCACCAGCCGAGCAACAAGGCGAGCCGACTGCCGCACCACCACATCTTCAGTCCCGACCGCGCCATGCTGCGTTCGCTGCTACTCACCGACCTGGATGACGGTGACGTGCAGTTCGGCATGGCATTCAAGCGCTACGACATACTCCCGAGCGGCCGTGTGCAGGTCACATTCGAGAACGGCAAGGTGGTCGAGGGGAGTGTGGTCGTCGGAGCCGACGGCACCACGTCGCGCGTGAGACGACAGTACATCCCGCACCACGTGGCACTGCTGGACACGGACACGGGTGCCATCTACGGCAAGACGCCACGCACGCCCGAGCTCGAGGCGCTCTTCTCACCCGACAGCAGTACGACCGTGCTGAGTCGAGACCCGCTCATGAGTCTCGTGGTGGAACCTCGTGGTCGGACGACGGTGGATTTGGAAGACTTCGATCTCGACCATGAAATGTCCGACTACATCGACTGGGTGCTCATTTCTCGTGCTAGACATTTCCACCGCGACTCATCCATGTCAGCTCGCGAGTTATTCACGCTGCCTCCTGATCGAGTGGCAAGGCTGTCGGTGGATATGACTCGGAGCTGGGACCCGCGAATTCGTGCGTTGTTGGAGCAACAAGTGCCGGACTGGTGTGTGCTACTGCGGATTTGCTCGATGGCTCCGGAGTTGAAGGCATGGTCTCCGTCTCCTGTGACATTGCTTGGTGATGCGGTGCACACGATGGCTCCCGCGGGTCTGGGTTGCAACACGGCTCTGTACGACGCTCAGATGCTGGTCAAGTCTTTTGTGACTCGGGGTGTGAATGTGGAGGCGATCGCGAGTTACGAGCGGGAGCTTCGTGCTGCTGGCACTGAGGGGATCTCATTGAGTATCGACGCATGCACGCAGACCCACGGCTTGCCTCGCGTTGAGGAAATGCATGTCGTTCGATAAGGCGCTGAAAAGAGATGAGTAGAAATTGTTGCCGTGTTTATGAAAGGCTACAGTAAGCTCTTGGCAGGCCTCGGAAAATATCAAGACACATGAAAGCTGAAGATGTTCAAGAAGTTCATAATTACTGTTGTTGATGAGCTATGTGCTGGCGCTTTCCTACGGGCTTCCAGCATGCGTCCCGAAACGCAAGAGTGTGCAATCGACCGACCCATACTACTCAGACCTAACAAACGGGTCGGCCGACGAGAGAAGAGTTGCCACCTTAAGATGACACGACGTGCATCTCGCGCACAGGTGGCAGGCCAAACATGACGGCACCTGCGCTGAGACTGAGCTTGATGGCATCCTTGCCGGCGATTCGCATCTCGCGCTCATACCGTCCAATAGCCTCGAGGTTGACACCACGCTCAGAAAACTGCTTGATCAGCATCTGGGCGTCGTACAGAGCGACGTTGCAGCCAAAGCCCGCAGGAACCATGGTGTGCAGAGCGTCGCCCAGCAGGGTCACCGGAGACGGAGCCCACGAGTGTAACTCCGGCGCCATGGTTGAAATGCGAAGGAACGAGCACCACTCTGGTGCCTGGCGTTCCAGAAGGAGGCGAAGTCGCGGGTCCCAGTTGCGTGCCATAGAACACGAAAGCTGGGCCACGCGATGAGGCTCCATGGAGTACAAGTCGCGGACGCTGAGCCTGCCATTCATGTTGAAGTGGCGAGCACGCGCAACAAGCACCCAGCAGATGTACTCTTCGGTCAGCTCAGCTTCCATCTCCTCAATGCTGTCGGAGCTGACAGAGGAAGCAATCGACTTTTCCAAGTCAATGGAATTTGACGTCTTCCGGCCGCGCGGCTCCACAACAAGACTCATGTGCGGATCACGGCTGAGCACGATCGTCGAGTTGTCCGGCGAAAAGATGGCATCGAGCTCCGAACATCGCGGGGTCTTGCCGTAGATGGCCCCCGAGTCGGTGTCGAGCAGCGTAGCACAGTGAGGAACGTAATTGCGACGGACGCGCGAGGTAGTTCCGTCAGCTCCAATCAACATGCTTCCCTCAACCACACGGCCGTTCTCGAACGCAACACGAACGCGTCCATGCGGTGTGAGATCAAAGCGCTTGAAGCGATTGCCGAAATTGGATCTCACGGTCATCGAGATCGCTGAGCATCAGCGAACGGAGCATGGCTCGGTCGGCGCTGAACATGTGGCGGTGTTCGCGGCCAGCCATCACCTTGCGGTGGTACTGCTCGAGCTCCGGGTGCGCACGGCCTCCCGAGCATGCGTCAAAGTACTGAACACCAGGAAGAAAGTGGCCCGTGGCACGGAGGAAAACCTCAAAGCTGCTGGGGCTGAGATTCGCCTTCAATGCTTCGTAGCCCATGCTGTCGATGCGAACGCGGTAGCCCTGCGAGCGATAGTTGGGCGACGGGTCTCGCTCAAACACGGTGAATGGGACTCCGAGCTTCTTGAGGCCCTGGGCAAGGCAAAGTCCTCCAATGCCGCCACCAACAATGAGCACATGCGTGTGCGCGTCGTGGAGCGGTCGCTGCGGCCTAGAGATCGACAACGAGGCCAAGTCCGGCATGCTGTCTGAGTATCCGCCGTAGGTGTCAATCGAAGACGCCGTCGTGCTGGTGTCGTAGTTTTCCGTCTTGTCCGGACGCGAGCGGTGGCTGTGCTGACTCCGGCTGTTGCTGAGATGGGTCTGTCGTGGTGGTCGAGCTGGCAGCGACGGCGATGGATCGCGGTGGTGCGAGAATCGGTCACGGAACCAGCGGATCATCCGTCGACGCTTGGACTCGTCGCGTTGGTTGGCATCATCCTTGATGATCGCGCGTTGGTCGTAGAAGGCCGCGTCGAGGTCCGTGTGGCCCTCATGGCGGTGAGCAGCGTCCGAGTGCGTCATTCAGCCTGGAGCAATGGACTCGAACGAATGGCGCCTTAAAGTGGACGATATGGTGATCGAGTCGGGTCGAGTCGAGAGCACTCTTGATGCCGGATGGTTGCAAGCGGTCGGCACTCGTCAGGCAGCGAGTGGATCGGAAAGTGGGCGAGCACCACGCGTGTCGGAGCCCCTGAGACCTGTCCGGACCCGGCCGAAAGTTGGCACGAGTCCAGCGTAGCATACGCCATCGCTCGCGGTTTCCAGTTGGGGCTCGGCGCCTCTTTCTGCGCATTTCCAAGGCTCCACGGTGCTGACTGGATGGCCCATGACGCTGCGGCACCATGGACACGCATGGTCATGGTGGTGGCGACATTGACGCGCATTGCAGCGCTTGAACAGCGCAGGTTGTGACATTTTCAAGCTGTTTTAAAGCGATATGATTGGTGGATAAAAAGTTCACAAATTTTCGGATTGGCTGAAATTTCGCATCGTCGTGGTTGTGCCATTGCGCCGCAGGTTGTCAACCGCAGCTTGGCGACACAGTTTTGATCACAGCAGCGCTCGCGGCGATTTGCCGTCGCGTTTGACTTGCAGGCTTTTCATTACATGTACAACGAGGGCACGAAGGACCCTCTCACGATCGCAGACCGCCGATCGATGGGTGGCACTGGCACACTGAAATGCGGTGAACGAGGGCGAACCAAGTTTCGGATACCTTCGACCTGCTGCTCAGCGCGGTCCGACCGCTGGGTTCCTGGAAGACGGACGCGCCTCCGCCGGTCCCTTCGTTTCATAGAAACCTGTCCGCGGGCTTTCGGGCTAAGGGGTGAAGTGCGGGGGTGACGAGTGTGGCAAGCAAGTGTGTACCGTGGCGGACACTGTGGGAGGGCAGGGGGAGGGCTCAGCTTCAATTTCCTCCGGTCGAGAACCTCACCTATCTCATTGTGTGCGGCTGAGGCACCATACAAGTTTATTGAAAGCGGTCTGAAACCTTCCTTGGGCCACTTACTTCTGTTACAAATCGCGCATCACTGGCCAGCGAGGCTCCATGCGCGCTTCGTTTGAACCGGAACCATCCCATACGGCACTTCGCATGCCCTCCACTCCGCGCACACACACGCAGCGTGAGCAATGCCGGCACCTTTGTGCTCACGTGCATGGATTGCGGGGAAGCGAGGGACCAGTCCGACGGTACATACCGACACGGTCGCAATGCTGGTCCGGGGTCAGCAAGGTGGACGGCGTCCATGCGATACGTCCGCGCGACTCACATCACACACAGGTAGTAGCTGTACGCGTCGGACCCCCTCTGTGTTCTACGGATCGCTCGGTGGCTGGCTGGCTGTAGCGGCGCTGAATGGACGCAAAGACACCGCGCCACTGCAACGCCACACTGCCTGAGAGCAAGCGACGCGGCAGATCGTGCAACAACAGTCCAGCGCAGCATTGAAGTTCCACCATCCCGGTCATGACCCGCGCTGTCGCTTGCCTGCCTAATGACCAAGCAAGCGATGGCGATATCGGCGGCGCCGACACTTCATCATCATCATCATTGCGCGTGTAGCCACGCGCGCCGAGACCCTCTCGGTGCGGTCACGCATCCGCGGCAGAGACTTCGATTTTCGAACGCTTGACTCGATTCAACAGGTTGCCATGAGTGGCTTCCTCTTCTTGCAGCGTGTGTGTGTGTGTGTGTCGCTGGCATTGTTGTCCGGTTTTCGCGACGCCAGAAATGATTCTGCATTGCATTTACATACGTGTTGCACTCGGCGCTTGCAACGGCGGAGGCCGCGTCGCAAGCAGCTGGTCGCAGTGAACCATATCGCCAGATGTTCAGGATTGTGCGCTTCAACCAGCGAACTCTGTCAACCAGCCATCGCTTCAACCACTCGGTGGGAGGCGAAGCTCCTCTGGCAATGGCGACCGTCGCGAGGCAGACGGAGCAAGGTGTGAAGTGAATGACGTCGACTGGCGTCAGTCTCACGCCGCCCTCAACCGCACGATGAGCAAAGGACCGAGTGCCAATCTTCGAGGAACAGTGCAACGCAGGACGTACACATCGTCATCCATGTTGACACTTCCTTTTCATCACGCGTTTTCTACCTCCGAGGCTCCAAGAGCATCCGACTAAAGAGCAGGCCTTTCCGAACTGCCACCTATTCGTCGTATCGCTTGCGGCCAAGATCTGCGTGTTCTGACGTCATACAGTTGAGCCACTAGGGTATTTGGTGAGGAGCTCGTGTTGAGCGGTGTGGAGGCGATTGAAATTAGCTCGATAACAGCTCGTTCGCTTGGGATGGCGGACGGCGCCTTCGTCGTTCCCTTCTCCCCTACGCTACCGCCTTGTCGAAGTCCCCATCGCCTGCTTGCTCTCGCCTTTCCTCCTACGAGCCCGTGAGTTTCTTGAAGGATTTCCAGCTGACCCCGCACGTAGATTTCGCTGTCTCGAACTCGAATCGCCTTTCTTCATTGGATGGGCTGCTTGGTTCGCATGCCTTCTTGCACATCCATCCAATCGGGATGAAAATTTAGGCTGGGAGCGAAGATGCAAGGAGATTCCTGGTACTGGAAGGTATTTGCACCAACGTGTCTACGACCTTGCGATTGTCGAGGTTGGAGCATGGATGTGGATTACGCGCAGGAAATGCACTTCATATTGAAACTCATCGATTGATGGAAGCGTGGGTTGGGTAGAATACTTCTCAAAGCAGCAGAGTGAGTACCAATTCAAGTAGGCGAATGCCAAGATATCAATGAATGGCGCCACTACTCTGCCTGGGGTTCTTCTCAATCATGTGAACGTGAAGGTCTGCATTTGAGTGGTTTGGAGTCTGTCAGATTCCTAGCGTCGGCACCAATCTTCGCCGAACCAACGCTCCAAAGGAGCAATTCATTTGCTATTTATCCGAGCGTCAGTTACGTTTTGCGTTTCCGGAGAACACCATTGGGATTCTGCGCTGGAATTGGTGGTGGGGAGCATTGGTGGTAAAAACTGCATCAGGCCATATTGAAAGACGGGAAAGTAAACCCACAGTTTTTTCCCCCTTGCTGCAAATGCTGTTATTCCTAAAAAAAAAAAATAAAATAAAAGCATCTTCAGGCAAACATCGCCAAGTTTCCTTTCTATCCACGCGTTAAAGATGTTCGACACCCTGAAAATTGGGCTCGAGCATGCAAGAATCTCGGTAGTATCACTAGCCAGTCTGGGCTACCCAACAGGTGGGCTGGTGGTGCTACGTGTCATTTTCTGAATCCCAACGGGCCGACTGAGGTCGTGGTTATAACCACGTCATTCTGCATCTTGATAATCTCCCGCGGAGCTGAGGCCGATGGTGAACGTCGTGGATTGTCGCCGTAGTCTCCCCCCAGTCGCATTAAATGCGTAATGTCTTCTTCCACGAGTTTCCTCCCTTCCAGACCCACCTTTAATTTCTTCAATCGACAGGGAGATGGATCGTTTGTCTGCGTCACCGTGCTGTCGATCTGTGATACGACGAGGTGCGTTGTTGTCGAGAACTGTGCGAGCTTCAGAGTCACGATGCTATCTTCTCGAAGCAATGGAGGTTACTCATATGTATGAGTTTCCATTCTCTCCAAGGCCATCGCATGTGCCTCCCAATCGCCGAGCCTGCCTCGAAGAAGCGAATATAACAATTCCTGCTGTGGCTCTGCATCACCAAATCCTCAAGCAATCTGGAACGGGCAACACACCGCACATGTTTGAGAACGAACTCGTCGTGGACCTGTAGGAGATATATGATGCTCTCAATTGTTGAGACAATGCTTCAAGAGCGCTCAAGCGAGATTGTTATTCACTGCGGTCAGTAATGCTCGCAATGTTTGCGAGCATTTTCCTGCATCTACTTTTTTCCAACAAGGAGGTGGCGTCTGCTCTGCTTCTCTTTGCTAAAAGTTTGTGTTAACCTCTACAATAATAACAAATTCGCTCTTGAACTTTGGCTTCGGACTGAAGCTCCGATCGGTCAAGCTATTGATGAGCAGCAAAGAAACGATTTGAATGCAAGTGTTGCTCCTCACTTCGAAGAACCAGACATAATTCAATCGACAATAAGGCAACAAAGCGCCCCACCCAGCTGCTAATCCGAGCTCTTCTTGCGATTCCATCACCATCATCTGCAAAGATTCCATGAGTTCAGTAGCCCAAATAATCATATTGAGTCAATGTTTATCAGATCTTGCACCCCAACTAAAGTTCATCTTCCAACCCCAATCCAGTATGCTGAGGCTTCGACATATCATGCATGCCACCGAGAGCAGCGTATCTAGGCAGCTTCGGACACCACTGCACCCACAGCAATTGAGACGGCATCAGCGTACAAGTCTCAAGCAACGATAGTGTAAAACAATTTTGAATTATTAGAGCTAATTCACGAGTATCAAGTACTCTTCATCCTATCGCCTGCATTTCATGTGCTTGAGGAAACCCATACATCTGCGTGCATGAGTCGATACTCAACGAGATCCCCTCAGAGCCAGCAGCACGAAGCTCCCGCTCGTAACACGCGATCGCCTCCACATTCACGCCCCGAGTCACAAAAGACTTGACCAACACCTGAGCGTCATACAGAGCCGTGTTGCACCCCAGACCCGCGGGAGCCATCGTGTGCACCGCATCACCAAGCAATGTCACAGGAGACGGAGACCATGCCTTCAACTCGGGAGCCATCGAGCAAATCCGCAGTAGCACGCACCAATCCGGCACCTGCTGCTCCAACAACGCACGAACTCGCGGGTCCCAACTCCGAGTCATATCCACCGACAGCCTTGCCACTCGATCAGGAGGCAACGTGAACAACTCACGAGCTGACATGGATGAGTCGCGGTGGAAATGACGAGCACGAGAAATGAGTACCCAGCCGATGTAGTCGGACATTTCATGGTCGAGATCGAAGTCGTCCAAATCCACCGTCGTACGACCACGAGGCTCCACCACGAGACTCATGAGCGGGTCTCGACTCAGCACGGTCGTGCTGCTATCAGGCGAGAAGAGTGCCTCGAGCTCGGGGGTGCGTGGCGTCTTGCCGTAGATGGCGCCCGTATCCGTGTCCAGCAGCGCCACGTGGTGCGGGATATACTGCCGTCGCACACGAGACGTGGTGCCGTCGGCTCCAACGAGCACACTCCCCTCGACCACCTTGCCGTTCTCAAATGTCACCTGCACACGGCCGCTCGGGAGTATGTCGTAGCGCTTGAACGCCATGCCGAACTGCACGTCATCGTCGTCCAGATCAGTAAGCAGCAGCGAGCGCAGCATGGCACGGTCGGGACTGAAGATGTGGTGGTGCGGCAGTCGACTGGTCTTGTTGCTCGGCTGGTGCTGCTCGAACTTGGTGCTTCCGCTCCCACCGATGCTCGACGCGGTGTCGGCGTCCATGTATGCAATGTTGGGGAGGAAGTGTCCGGCGGCTCGCAGCAGCACCTCGACGTTGGTGGCGCTGAGGTTGGCCTTGAGCGCCTCGTATCCCGTGGAGTCGATGCGCACGCGGTATCCTTGCGATCGGTAGTTCGGTGACGGGTCTCGCTCGAAGACGGTGAACGGGATGCCGTGCTTGCGGAGTCCTTGTGCGAGGCAGAGTCCGCCGAGACCAGCTCCGATGATGAGCACGTGTGTGTTGTCCGCTGTCTGCTCCGTCCAAGAGTACGATGCGTTGTGGCGGTTTGAGCCAGACGCCGATGAAGATGACACCGACACGCCGTCTGTCATGCTATCGAGACCATAGCGAGCTGAAGAAACCTTCGTTGTTCTTGCTGAAGCTCGTTCCTTGTCTGCAGCAGAAATGTTGCGCTGCCCAGTTGGTGCCGCGTCTCGTTGTCGATGTTCTCGCTGGTTGCTCTGCTGGCGCTTTGGGGGCTCCTCGACGATTCCGAAGGACTTTTTGATCCACCGGATCATCTTTCGGCGCTTGGACTCCTCCTTGGCGCTCGCATCCTTGTTGTGGCGCTGCTCGTAGTACGTAGCGTCCTCCAAGTGGTGTCGATTGGGCATCCTGCTACCCACCAAAGCTCCTCACACTCTGCGGAGGTTTGATGAGGTCGCTGTCGCGCTTTTTCAGCAATGAGGGGGCCAGCACCGGTCTCTCTTGCTCTCGCTGGCAGTTTTGATGAAGGCAGGTAGCCAACGCTTTGGCATCCTTCTGCGATTTTGAGCTCTCTCAGCGGGCAACAGAGCGTTTCTGCGGAAGCGACAGCCGCACCATGCGCCAGTCAACACACACCCGCCGGGCGGCTCACAATGCGGCGAAGCAGGTAATCCAAACAAGTCCCACGTGATTCAGATCGTTTTGGAAGGTTGTAGTGGGGAGCGTGTGATTCCATTCGAGACGGCTAGAGATTCAGACGAGGAGTATTACCACCACTTAGACACCGTTGTGCCACGAAAGACGCTGACAGGAGCCAGCAGTCTGGCAATCGAATAGAATTCAGACTCGGCTTCCCCCTCTCGAATGATAAAAGCTGGCTCCTTTGAAAGAAGAATGCGATCGCACTAACGGCTCTGCATGGAGCACAAACTGTGCCTCTTGCCGGTAGACGCCGAAGGATCGCACTTCAACTTGAACTGGTTGAACTCCGTCCAGCAGCCGCTCGCTCAAGACAAAAGAACGATGAAATCACGAAACCAAAGTGAAAGCGTTTTGTTCTACTGCATGTGCATGATATCTAGGTTACAACTCTATCTACTGCTCGGGGCTGCAATTCTTGGTTAGTGATGCTCGCTACCCTCGCTACTTGCCTCCACGTTGCTGTCAGGGCACCACCCCGACGTTCAGCTGCACGCACGTGCTACTTCGAAGAGAGCGAGTACATGCGCTTGAAAGCGATCGGGTGCGCCTCGAGCGCGTGGTCGATGTCGGTGAAGCGGTGGCCGTAGCGTGTCATCCACTTGACGGTGCGTCGAAGACCATCGCCCCACGCAACCTTCTCGGTCCAACCGAGCTTGCGCACCTTGCTCGCGTCAATCGTGTACCGGTGGTCGTTGAACGGCCGGTCCTGCACGAACGTGATCATCTTGAGCGCCTCGGTGCCCAGCAGATGTGGCTTCATGATGGCGAGCAGGTCGAGCGCCACTTGCTTGTTCGAGAGCTCGTTCTCGCCGCCGACGTTGTACACTTCACCCACGACGCCCTCGTGCAGGACTGAGGTCGAAAGCCGCGACGACATCCGAGATGTACAGGTAGTTGCGCTGGTGCATGCCGTCGCCGTGGAGCGTGACGGGCTTGTCGCGCAGCAGCTGGTTGATGAACTTCGGGATGAGCTTCTCCGGGTACTGGTGCGGGCCGTACACGTTGTTGCTGCGCGTGATGATGGTGGGCAGGCGGAATGAGCGGTGGTACGCCTTGACGAGGAACTCGGCGCCGGCCTTGGTGGCGGCGTACGGGTTGGTGGGCTCGAGCACGTGGTCCTCGGTCATGGCGACCGTGTCGGCCATGCCCCTCTCCGTAGACCTCGTCCGTGCTGACGTGCACGAATCGCTGGATGCCGTGGATGCGCGCGGCCTCGAGCAGCACGTGCGTGCCGAGGATGTTGGTCTTGCTGAACTCGATCGAGTTGCCGAACGAGTTGTCGACGTGCGACTGCGCCGCAAAGTGCATGATGGTGTCGATGCGCTCCGTCTTGAGGATGTATCCGACGAGGTCGGCGCTCGTGATGCTGCCATTGATGAACTTGTAGTTGGCAGGCAGCGTCTCTCCGTCGTCTTCGTTGTTGTCTCCCGGCTCGCAGAAGCTGCCGCGCAGCCTGCGACCAACCTCTCCCTCCTCCTCGTCGCTCGACGACGGGTCCTGGTCCTGCTGCTTGTCGCCGCCCTCGCCGGCCTTGGCGTCTCCACCGTCGGGCGAGATGGCCGAGTGCACGTTGCGCACGCAGGAGCAGTAGTCGAGCGAGTCCAAGTTCACAATGTAGTACTGCGGGTACGTCTTGACGAGGTGGATGACCACGTGCGAGCCGATGAAGCCCGCGCCGCCCGTCACGAGGATGCGCCTGGCGAACTCGCTCATGCTGGGGCTGGTGAGAGACGATCTACGGTACGAGCAGGTGGCTCGGGGGCGTCGGGGGCGCGCTGGTTGGCGACTGAAGCTGCTGCTTGGCGCAATTCCCTCCGCTTCTCGCGCGGCTGAGACCGACCTTGGCGTCGTGACTGCGCATCATCCAACCTCTTTGACACGCATACGTGGATAATATTGCGAGAGGAGAGGAGGTATACACTTGAGTAAGTTTACTATTGAATAGTGGCGATAGGGTTCGTGGGGGGAGGTGGTAGGCTTGTGAAGGTTGCCAAGTTGAGGTTGCGAGCACAAGCACACCGCCAATTGATGCCGCGCCATCGACTGTCGGAGGTTTCCTGAAGTATCAAGCGCTGCTGGGAAAAACGTGGCTCCATGCATGACTCACGAGCTGTTGGTGATTATGAAGGGCTGAGGCTCTGCGTGGAGGTGGCGAGGTCGATGAAGAACCGGAGCGATTGGAAAAAGGTTTCATGCTTGAGACCGCGTGCGAGTTGCAGTAGTGCGAGGTGTTTACAGCGACATTTTCGACTTGGCGGCACCCAGAAACAAACGCGGTTGCTGCATGGAACAGTGGGATGGTGCGCCGTGACCAGGTCATCAGTGTGAGGTCCAACCGGATGACCAAAGCGAGTAAACGCATTCAAGTGCGTGATATCCAGCGAGTGGTGCCGATGGCATTTGAGTGGCATCCACTTCGTCAGGATTCAGGACCAGCAGTCAGCAGGTTGACTCGCTGCATCAAGTTCGAATCATATCACTTTGGCATCCTGTGGAGTTCACAGGCACGAGCTTTGCGCGTTGTATGGAGATCATCGAAGCGTGTTGGCTATATACAATATTTATCATCTTGGCTCGAGATTCCATCGACTCGAGAGCGGATTCGATTCTTGTACAAGGCGCGTGCCAGCCATGTGCTCGCTTGCTGCCTCGCTTCTCTTCATCTCGCGGTCCGCTCCGCTGGCGCGTCGCTGCACTAGCGGCGGGTGGGGTGGGTATTTGTGTTGTTGATAAAAAGATACTAACCTATCTCGGGGCGAAAAGGGACCCCGTCTTCCTTCTCAGGTGCGTCGTCACACTATCTTCACTCGGCAACAGCCTTCAGCCATGGGTGCTCCAGCGCCTCGGCTGCCGTGCTGCGAGCCTCCGGGTTGCGCACGAGGAGCGTCTCGATAAACTGCTTTCCTGTATCTGACACGTTCGACCAGCCATCCGAGTCGGAGAAAAACACCTTCTTCGAGCCATCTGCGTCGGGGAGGAACACTGGTGCACAGCCGCTCATCAACACGAATGTCACAACGCCGACGCTCCACAAATCGGCCTCTGTGCCGTAGCCCTTGCCGCTCATGACTTCAGGGGCGACGTAGTCACGGGTACCGCACTTGGTGTGCGCACGCGCCAGGCGGTTGCGCACAGCACCAGCAATCAGCGACGACGAAGCCTCCGTGTTGGCTTGATCATGTAGGTTCGCGACCTCTGACAGGCTCTCATGGGGCGTGAGCGTGCAATCACCACCTTCCAACCGACGAGCAATGCCAAAGTCCGACAGCTTGATATCGCTGATATCGTTGCTGTGAATGAGGATGTTCTCTGGTTTGATGTCGCGGTGCACAATGCACTGGTCGTGAAGGTACGCGACAGTCGACACGAGACGGCGGATGAGCTTCTGCGCCACGCGTTCTTGGAGAGGACCCTGGCGGTCGATGTACTCAAACAGCTCCTGCCCGCAGAGTTCCATGACCAGGAACAGTTCGTCCTGCGTCTCAAACAGCTCAACGAGCTGAACAACGCCATCGTGGCGGAGAGGAAAACATGATCTCGAGCTCACGCTTCAGGAAGCGAACCTCCAGCATCTGGCGCTTGTCAATGATCTTGACCTGCAAACTGCTCGCCGGTCGCGATGCGCGTGCAGCGCTTGACAACAGAGGACTTGCCGGAACCAAGCACATCGCTGATGCTGTATTTGGCCTGGAAGTCGTGATGCACTGGTACGTTGTCCAGAAGCGCAGCAATCGAGAAGAGCTGCGGGGATGACTCGTCAAACGTGGTCGCCAAGCCATCAAGTGACAGTGACATGCGGGATGAACTCGTTGCCTGCTCTTGGATTGAAGGCAGGAACGCGTTGGCACACGAGTCGTCAGGGTCGCCAAGCATGAGTGACGGACGTCCGCCGCTGTTGATATTGGCGCGCACTTCATCATGGTCGATGGGCATCATCATGGTCATCCCTCCGTTCGTGCTCATGAAAGGCGATACATCGGAATCAAACGACATCATCGCAGGACGCTGCTGCTGCTGGTGGTAGTTCGGGTCAGAGATGCTGGTCACGTCATGAAAGCTGGTGGTCGCGGCCGCGCGCACGAACGGGTTCTCGCCGCCAATGAGGAACGGGTTGGCGGCCATTTCTCCTCCCGCCACTGGAGCCGGGGACTGCACGTCCAGCGTCGAGAAGTTGACCGAGAGGTTCTCGAGCGTAGGGCGTGGGCGGGGCGTCTGCAGGCTTGTCTCCCTTGGCCAGGGGTCCTCGCAGCGCGCGGCGCAGCGTGGCCGTGTTTCGGTGCATGACAAACTGCTCCATGGCGTCGACGACCTTCTCGTCTCCGACGATGAGCATGTCCTCAATGAGCTCCTTCTCTCGTGGGGAGACGTCCATCTTGGCCAAGTCGGCCGCGTACCGGTGCACTCTCTCGACGTTGTTGGTGACGGACGCGGCCCTGCCCTTGCGCTTGAGGCTGGAAGGCGAGCTCGAGGGCGAGAGCGCTGGCGGGAGCGCTCCCCTGGCCGTCGCTCGCGCCGACAGCACGGGCGTGATGCACCCCTGCTCGAGCAGCATGCGCAGCTCCTCGCACGGCTTGTAGACGACCACCTCGAGGTCCCTGCAGGTCGTCCAAACTCGTGACGGGCGTCTCGCCCCCCGCGGCGCGCATGGCCAGCAGGCTGGCGCCCGCCGCGAACGCCGCGTACGACTTTGCGAACGCGTGCTCGTGGAAGCGCACGACGAGGTCCTTGACCTGCTGCAGCGCCGCGTCGAGCTCGACGGCCACGCTGCCCGGGAGCTCGCGCATGCGCACGAACACGGTGCGCGGCGTCATGGCGGCCTGGATCTGGATGCTCAGCGGCGCGACGGCCGACGTCTGCGGCATGGCTATCAATAGACGCAGACAGACAGACGTACGGGTGTGTGGGGGGCGCCCGTGGCTCGGCGAAAGGCGGAGTGGCCTTCTTCCGCAGGCTCTTCCCGCGCTTTGGCTCGGAAGGGAAGGGGGGGAGGAAGCGCGCTAGTGATGGCTCGTAATCTGCCGGGATTCGGAGGGTAAAACCGCGGTTTTAAGGGGTTTACACTTGGAGTTGTAGGAGGAGGAAGGGGGTAAAACTGTGCGAGGGAGCGGGTAAAGCGCCGCAAATCGCGGTAGACAGGGGGGAAACACCTGGCCTCTCCGGCTCCATTTCTGCCCTTCCATACGACGCGCCAGTCAAAAATGCGCCGCCGCCGCGTGCTTCGTGTCGCACCCGCCGCCGTCCCGAAAAGCAAAAGCGAACGCCTGTGGGCAGCAGTTAAAGCCCAGCGCGGCGTCCTGCAGGCTTGGCGTCGCGGAGATTCCCATGCTGGTATCTTTCCCTCTAGAGGTTTTTGACTTGGCGTTTGTATACCCCCATCTGGTCATCCGCCAGGAGCGACAGCCGCAAAGCGAGAAAGGCGCCAAGAGCTACGAGGCGAGACAGTGGACATGGGAGGCGGTGTTACGAAGCCGCTAGTGGCCTGCAGGCGCGCGGAGATCACCGAGTGTACGGGTGCAGGCTCACGGACGGGTGCGCCTGGCGCGCGTGCTGCTTTTCGGCCATGGTAGGCGCGTAGAAGCCCACGCGCGCGCCGCTCACGATGTCGAAGGCCCGCCCGGCGCTGCTCTCGTTGCGCAGCATCTGCGCGCTGCAGCAGGAATCCTCGACATCAGGACTCGCTATCACCGCATCAAGCTCACAGCTGACAAGTATCAAGCCACGCACCGCTGCTCGTCGCGCTCCAGCGGCGTCTCGTTGAAGATGCGCGCGTGGTGGTCCAGCCGCGGGTTCGCAGCGCTGTTCTTGGACTGGAAGGCGCGCTGGTACCCGTCGCGGCTGAGATTTCCGGACTCGTCGTAGCTGCAGGAACGAGGGAATTAGCGGGTTGCAGACTGCGTGGATCACGGACGCACATACCTGAGCAGATCCGGCTTGAACCGTTCGCCACGATGGGGTCTAGTGCCACCTTCCGAGCTCGGATGACTTGTCCCCATGACGTCACTCGTCGAGTGCCGCTCCTTGCTGGTCGATTGGCAAAAGGCGTCAGACGACCCGGTATTTCGGTGTGAAAGGCGGCAACGCTTACATAATTTGATGGAGACGCTGCCGGTTGAGCTCGGCTTGGTGCAGAGCTCTCTTTGCTCGGTTGTGCTCGCCTTCGAATTGGAGGCGCTCACGGCGCTGCTGGGGAGTCATGATGCCGCCTTCATGCAGCAATACCGACGAAGGCACCGGCTTGTACTCGATCGCTGCCGCGTGTGCGAACGATTCCTTCTGCGTCATTACCGGCGCCATCTGCGTGGCTCACGAGTAGTTTAACTTTCATGAGAACTCGTCACCCACAAGTGAATGGATTCCTCTGCGAAGCGATGCACATTACAGCCATACCAGATGCTCAACATCGGCAGGATTACTGCCACTTGAGACGACCGCTACGTCGCTCATTTGGAGTCCAGAGCGATGCGCGCGGTCGACATCGATCGACTCTGCCCGCAGATCTTTGGTGGGAACCACGTTGGGGGGCGGTGCGAGCTTATGAAAGGCTCGAACGTCAGCCAGCTCGCGATTCCACGATGTCTCGAGCGTTGCCCGCTTGGTTATCGCTGCTGGCACCTGCACATCCGAGCAAAATGGTCATGCGTCAGATTTCTTCAAAGTTCTGTTGACCAAGTGCCAAGTGCTTATACGTCGCGAGTTGCATTCGAAACGCTTGGCGAATCCATTAGGCGACGCAGGCGTTCTGGGTCCACAGCCTTGCGCAGTGGCTTGGACTCGGCTGAGACGGTCATGATGCTTTGCGAAGAAACTGAGTCGTGGCTTTCTTGTGTTGGCAAGACTGCCATCAACGACTTTGAGACCCACTACAACCAGCATCCTCCTATACCTAAAAATATACGAGTTGAGGCTGTAGCAGCTCGCGAGAATAGAGCCGCCATGGCGTCAATCAGCAGACCAAACTCTTGCAGTTGATGGGGCAGACTCGTTGACTGTCCACGATTGAGTACTTGGACGATGTTTGGATCATTTCCGCTCGAAAAGAAGGCATTAACAGGCTGTGGCGCCATCCACACCAACGACGCCACAAACCCCGTTGACTCGATTGCATCGAAGCATGTCGTGTCGGGGCCATCCATATCCAAGCCATCGAGCGATGCACCGGCAATGACAGCAACAATATCAACAATGCCCAGTCACTCGAGTATTGTGGTTCGCGTACCAAGCGTAGGCGACGAAAAGCGTGAGGCACAACCCACAGCAATCGTACAGCCTGCCAAGGTACGGTTGACAGCATGCTATTGTACTGGGTGAGATGGGATTGCGCTCATGCGTGATCTAGACATTTAGGCGGAAAAACTTTCGGCCACGACTGCATCCACTCGACGAAAGTGATGGAAGTAGCACTGCAAGTCAGCACCCGAACCAAAGCGGCATTTCTGGCTCCTCCAGGTCAGAGAGCTCTCAGTCTTCCCGGTACAAACCACTTCCACTATCGCCTCGAGCAAAAACTGCCGATAAGCCTACGTCTCCATCACGACGATCATCTCTTTCTGACCATAACCCCACTGAAAGCGACGAAAGACACCAGGATGATGATAATGACGATAACGATGGAGAATACGTTGACGACGACGAAGAAAGTAGCGATGACGACATGGACTTGGAGCAACTTCAACGAGAGGACGCAAAAGTTGGCGCAGCAGACACAGTGGAGGCCTGGATCAGACGTATGAAGCTGAGCGCGCGCAGTTTGCATCGTTCGCAGTCTTTACCGAGCTCAAGTTGGATGAAGTTCGTGATTCGTATGTCCGGCTAGTTGGAAGACCAAATGCTGTCGAGGCGGCAGCATGCTGTGCCACCCTCCTTAAAATGCCGGGGATTGTTGGCTGCTACAAGACTTTGCTCGAAAAGGTAGCGATAGGCATCGAGAACGCAGTCTATTTACCAGCTGAAATCTCTGTTAGCTCTACTTCCCCAGCAATGTCGACGCTTGTGCGCTCACTGTATGTGAGGCAGCCATATTTTGAACGAGTGCGAGAGCTAGAGCGCCAGTTGTTTGCAAATCGCAGTGTATCTGATGCCAATGTCCTGCGAAAGCTCTCAACAAATGAAGTCATTCGAGTGCTGCAGCATGTGCCGTTTTCTCGTCTGCGAGCAGCTTTCAAGTCGATCAGCTCCACATCATCCTCCAGTCGAAGCTGGTCGGTTTTGCTTTCCCGAATATTACAGCTACTTGCGCAGCTGCATGAAGAGCAGCAGGAGCAGCAGCGCGTGGGTCAGCGTCAGCACGACGACGACGATGATGAGAGTGGTTATCCAATGCGTGTCCCACTTGTTTCCAGTGCTCAAATCTGCCGTGCCATCGCTCACCATGCTTCCGGATTCAGTGCAAGTGGCCGAGACATGGTGCTGTGTTCGATTCTTGAGTTTGTTGACGCTGAATCCTTTCGCGAAGTGTACAAGCGATTTGACACCCACGCAAAGACTAGCTTCTTGCATCATCTCAGTGTCAACGAAACCAGTGAGCACTTGCAACTTATCGCCGAGTCACTTCCAAACGCTGGTGACACAGTTTTTCGGCTGTATGCAGCAACTTGCACCGGTGATGCCAAACAGGTGTTCTTCCAAAAGCTTCTTGGCCCCGAGACAGAGTTTTTCTTCCTTTGTGATCTCGCCGCCTTTTTGAGTGAGGAGCAATGGCAGCTGCTGTCGAAAGAGTATGAAAAGAATCTCATGGAGCGGCGAAAGCGTCGAGGTCGGCGAACGCGACGCTCTGCCATTACTGGGGAGGGATTCCTCCCTCCAGCTGGCGACGCCGATTTCGGCGATGATTTTGATGATGAAGAAGACGACGAAGATGGCCCTCCCCAATCAGCATCCGCCTCACGACTCGAGCAGTTTCAACTGATGCTGTGGAATTTCATCCATCGCCATCGACTAACGAGCGAGCATTTGCTCCCTGTTTGCATCGCAACATTTCTACCGTCGTTCCATGAAGCAGAACTTCTTTCACTCATTCGCTCCATTGCCGAGAGGTCATCCATTGACGCCCGATGGAGGCAGTTCGTCACAGTCCTTGATGTTATTGAGACGGGAAGTACGCTACCTGTGGTTGCACTGCCTCCAGCGGGAACAGATACACAGGCTGTGAGTTTACCACCTCCTGACATATACCCACAAATCTATTCAATGAGAATGAAAGTGCTCAAGAAATTGTTTGGGATGCTGTCACGTGAGGAGCGCGATGAGTGGCTCGACAAAATAAATGCCAAAAATCCGAGTGAGGCTTACAAGCGTCGATCGCAATTACTTCAGCAGCTACAGAGACAGCAGTCAAGTGCAGCACTGAATGCCCAAACGGCACCAGCTCCTGTTAATCTGGATGATCCCGGATCGTATGTACCTCGGATGTCGATGGATACGAAGATGAAATGGCTCGAAGCTCTCCTCGAATCTTTTGCGAATGATCGAGAGTACTCTGCGCGCGTCGCAATGCTCCGGCAAGTGCTTCAGCCATTCATGGAAGGCAAAATGCCATTGCCTGCATCGCTTATGCAGCAGGGTAAGCCAACCATCTCACTCGCAAACGCTGATAAAACCATCTCTCAATTGATGCAGCAGCTCCTTCCTGCTGACAAGGCTAAGCTGCTCGCTAAATTTGCGGACCAGGCACGGGAAAATGCTCCGCCGTCCGTCGCACGAGCAACATCTCCCATTCCAGAGCTGTTCCACTCACTAGATCAAGGCAGCTCAACGAAGCCTCAACTAAGTGGTCCTGTCGTTGAGGCTGTCAACGCTCTCATCGGCCAGAAATCCGAAGCTTTTGTTATCCACCTGCTGCAGAGCTCGTTTTTGGGAACAGATCGTCCTGCTGATCTTGATTCCGAGATAGATGCAACCTCGTCATCAGGGCGAGGTATCAATGGCGGAGTGCGGCGTAAGCTGAGTGCTGTAGTAGCCGTTGCTGAGCCGATGGACTGGCAGGAGAATGTCAAGGTCGGATCTCTTGATGTTGGCTGTCAGACAGTATGGGAAGTAGATGTCGAAGTAACGACTGCGCCTGTACCTCAAACTTCAACTAAACAGAAGCCTACGACGCTAACACTCGGTGCGCTGATAGGAAATAAAACTACGGGTAAGAAGAAAGACAAGTACCAAAAGGTCAATAGCACAGCCGTGCCCAAACCTGTTGCGGCACTCATCACGTCGTGGCGCATGAACACGGACCAGCTGGTGCAGTTCGCGAAAAAATCACTGTCTAATGTGCTTCGAATCATCGCTGACGCGTACAGCGAGCTTCTAACTGCTGGTCGACGTCGTGGTGCCAACCCTGCAGCAAATTCATCGCGTATAGCATCACGTGGCGGGCGAGAGCGAGAACTGTCGCTCTCTCAGATTGTTTATCAGTCGTTTCTGCACAGCTATGGCCTTCCCGCAATCGCTGACATGCATTTACTAGCCTTCTCATGTGCACTCGAGAACTATCGAACGCAACATTTGCGCGTCGAGCTCTTTGCGCGGTTTTGCTTCGAAGAGGTGGCGAAGCAAGAACTCACCAACTATAACGAGCTGCTCGAGTCTATCGTATGCGATGACGCCACGGTTGGAAGTGCTCCGTCAAGTTCGACCCTGACTGGCAACAGTGCAACAAGTACAAACACTACTGCTACGACTTCTAAGCGTGCGGCAAGGGGCTTTGTACCTCGTATCGCAGTTCCCGACAAGGAGAACTGGGTGATTCCGCTCGAAAAAGCACAGGAGGCTGTGCAATTGTGCTTTCGCGCCATGCGCAAGCATGACGTGGCTGCCTTTTGCGATAAGCTGTCCTTAATTGCTGCACTAGGCTCGTCAAGTGCTGTACCATCAGCCAACGTGCCGATTGACGCGAATTCAAGTAACACGACAGCACCTCCACCGCCAGCAGATCCAAGTACCAGTCTAACGATGAACGTGGATCACCTCCTTCATCTGGCGGCATTAGAGTGGCAAGCAGAGCAGCAGCGACGCGAAGCGTTCTTGCTGGATGCCTTCCGCGCCGGCGACGTAAACGGCGACGGTCAGCTGACTGCTGCCGAGTTTTCGCAAATCGTCCTCTCCATTGATCGGTCTCGTGAGCTTGGCGACCTCCTCCTCATGTACAGCGACACCTTGCGGAGGACTCAATGTGACACGATCAACACAGATGTATTCTTGCAAGTGGCACGTGACTACGAGCTGGACCGAGCAGTCTGGAGCGACGATGGTGACCTAAGAAACGTGGTGAACGATGCTGCTGAGCTTGAGACGACATGGGCACGAGTACGCGGCTTCTTCTTGGGCACACTGGAGTCCTTGGCTCGCGATCTGCCTGAAAGCCACTTTCTCCGAGTGTGTGAGGGTGCAGGTTGCGGCTGCCTCAAGTGCATTCTAGACAGCTATGTAGGCTTCCAGAAAATGAGGCGAGACCTGACGCGGGACACAAGCGCTTCGCCTTTGTCATTAGGAAGCTCCAACCGCTATGGCGTGTCGCCAGCTCTCGTGTGGGCTCGCTTCTGGCACCTCATGCGTCAGCTGCATGATGCTGCAGCTGAAAGTGACGGCGTGGTGACTCCGTGGGAAGGCGCTTTCGGTGATGATAGTCCTTCGGAGACGGCGACACCTGCTCCACCACTGGCACCTCGCTTCAACAGCCGTCGACGAGACGCACTGCCAATTTTCCTATTCCCCGATGTTCGCCGCATCTCGGGCGTCATGCGAAGCGTAAATGATCCCGAGGTATTCGATGGTGCTGAAATCCGCGCGCTGTTCGAGGACTTGCTCCTCGCAGGAATGAGCTACCGGATGACCGAGGACAAGTAATCATTGAAATGTTAGATGCACTCGCGTTCGGACCGCTGAAATGGCGGTAGTTGCGTCATGTTTCTTTAGGTTTGGTCTCAATTGATCTACGCACGGCAACGACGAGGCACCGTGGTCTATGGTACACGAAATCGGGATCCAGCCCAGCGCAAGGACTCCCAGCGACAACATTCAACGAGGTATGCAAACGCAAGAGCTGGCGACTCACAGCGCCAACATGTCAGGCAAGCAGTCGATCTGCGGCGCGTTCACGACGCCCTCCATGAACGACACGACCTGGCCGCCGTACGTCACGAACATCTTGTCGGCCGACACCGGTGGCGACTGCACGGCCACGGGCCCATAGCCACTATTGTATCGGAAGGCTGTCGCTCCTTGCGGCTGGTACAGGTGGGACACCGGTGTCAGTCGCGCGCGGGGCGGTGAGCCCGACGCCGAGGACGTAGACGACAGTAGCGAGCTCGTCGACCCAGGTGATGACGACAGCGACGGCGAGGACCAGTCGGACAGCGAGCTCACTTGTCGAGGCGATTTGCGCGCCTGCTGCTCCCAGAACTCCATGCACTGACGATGCGCCGTTAACTGCTTCAGATCCTGCATCGGGGTAGCAATATATTGTCAGATTAGAGTCCATGACCACCAAGCTCGCAAGGGTATCGCACCTGCACCGACATGCCACTGCGGATCTCGTAGCCGTCGTAGCCGCTGTTATTGCAGCTGCTCATGGCCGTCTGGTGGTGCATGAGCTTGCCCACAACCATGCTTCCTGCAATCGTTGGCTGCTACTGGTCCGGAGTCTGAAGTCGGCTTGGTGTGTCGGTAGATGCGACGCACTGGATCAGCGCGTAGAGAGGCGTCGACTCGGGAGAGTGCTGGGCTTGTGGCTTGGGGCGCCAAAATCTTTTTGCGAACTGTGGCTGGTGGCCGCCGATGAAGCTCGCAGCTTTGCGCCTGAACAACCTTTTTCGAGTTTTCTGCCGTTTGCCGCTTTTAGCTCGAGAGTTGTATGGCCACCCTGGTCGGTTGGCGAGTGCCCGATCTTTTGCCGCAAGCTTCAACCACCCGGTCGCGAGTCAGAAAAACCGAAGGAAACGACCAGATGCTGCGTACCATGCGAGCAACTGCAAGCAGCTCGCTGCGAACGCCTCTCGATCTCATTTCCGGGGAAATGCCCGTATGGAGCTGGGTGCTCGATGGCAGAGGAAGATCCCGTCGAATCCCTGGAGATGTCTTCCGATTGTATGGAAGATCATCCCACTGTGTATGCAATGCGGGACTCGCCTCGAGGATAGCATGCGACTGCACTGAATTGATGAGCGAGCTCCATCATGTGAGCGCGGGCTAATCCAGGGGTGACACACGGAAGCCATCTCGATCAATTGGCTGGCAGGAAACGGCCATGACGATTCGCCGCGCCCGCAGCGCTACAAGAAACTGACTGATCCAGCCTGGTGCTCCACCTTCGGAGCTTTCCACAAGAAGTCAACAGTCGGTGATGCCGTCGGCGGTGATCTCAAACGACGCGTGCCCCGGAGCCAAGTACGGCGAGAAGACGACCTCGAGGCGGCGCCGAGCCGCTTCTTTGCCGCGCCGGATCATGAGCCTGCAGCAGTCAGCAGAGCGGG